>CM062291.1:460716043-461316043 GCA_031216915.1 Pictodentalium vernedei
CTATTTTGGTTTTAATCCCCACAGGCATGCATTCTGTCAAAAAGAGTGAAATTGTAGAAAATATGTTCACAAAGAAGACAAGTTACAGTACACTCGCTGTGGACGGGTTGTAATACACGCGTGGGCAGTGATGTTCACTCATGCGTTTACCAGTCAATAAAAATCATCATCTACAAAATTTTAATTGATGAAGCACCGGGTTGTACCTGGTGCTTCATTACTTAAACTTCTGATGATTATACCTATAGTTAGTGTTTGGCATCAAATATTATTGTATCCGTGGAAATATTGCCCATCCATGGAAAGTGAGCAGTACACAGCCACTGTACTGTATTTGTTTCAAGTATATAATATATTCTTTGATGTTTAATATATTTGTGATAGGCTGGGTCCAAAGTACTCAATACTCATAGTACTCGAGTACCACTTTTTTGATAAACTACTCAATACTTGCCAGCCCATATTTTTGTGTGTGTGTGTGGGGGGGGGGGGGGGGGGGGGGGGGGGGGCGGGGGGGGTGGGGGCGGCGGGAGATTAGAGGGTGACAGATAGCTGCAAATTATTTAAAATGTTGAGCCAGGCAAATGAAAAGCAAAGAAACATTTCATCTGAAGGACAGACAGACAGACATGCAGTAACAAATTTTGGAAGCCTACATAAAAGTAGTGACTAGCTTACAATGAAAAATCTAGATAGAAGAGCCAGGGCAAGCTTGTCAAACAGAAAACAAACGAGAGCCCCCAGAGGGCCTGATGGCATTCACCTGACATGGTAGCCTAAATATCAACCCAGAGAATTTATTTGAACATTTAGTTGCATCTGCCCCTCATAAGAAAAGCTTATACAAAATATTCAAAGATTCTTACCAGTGGATCTCAAAAAAAAAGGATTTTTAAAGAATATTCCTCATAATTAAGTTATAATTCAGGCTCCCACAGAGAGCCCAAATATGAACCCAGGGACTTGGCTTGAACAAATTTTAATCTCACATCCCTAAGGAAACAATCCGACTGCTGGAACTGAAGAAAATTTTTAAAGAAAATTCGTCATTTTGAACTAAGTTATAATTCGGGTTTCCACAGTGAGCCCAAATATGAACCCGGGGACTTGGCTTGAACAAACTTGAATCTCACCCCCCCCCCCCCCCCCCCCCAAGCATGCTGCATACCCAATATCAAAAGATTCTACTGCTGGATCTTGAGAAGAAGATTTTCAAAGAAATTTGCCTTAAAAGCACTTGGTTCAAATTTGGGCTTCTATACTGAGCCCAAATATGAACCCAGGGGGCCAATTTGAACAAACTTGAATCAGATCCACCCCACAATGTTGCATATCAAATATCAAAAGATTCTGCCTGCTGGATCTGGAGAAGATTTTTTAAGAAATTTGCCTGAAATGCTTCTATAGTGAGCCCAAATATGAATCCAGGGGGGGGGGGGGGGGCAATTTGAACAAATTTGAAACAGATCCACCCCACAATGTTGCATACCAAATATCAAAAGATTCTGCCAGCTGAATCTGGTGAAGAAGATTTTTTAAGAAATTTGCCTGAAATGCAGTAAGTTTGAATTCGGGCTCCTATACTGAGCCCAAATATAAACCCAGGGGGGCCGATTTGAACAAACTCAAATCAGATCCACCCTACAATGTTGCATACCAAATATCTGTCTGCTGGATCTGGAGAAGAAGATTTTTTAATGTTTTTCCCATTGCCTGCAGTGTTAAAAAGTGTTTTCAAAGTCCCGAAACTGTACCCTATGATAAAACCGATGGCAATTTTTTTGCACCAATCCTTTCTGTTGGTCCTAAGGAAGCTTCACACCAAATAAAAATTCTCAGTGCCGTGCAGTTTTGGAGATATGGCATTTTACTTTTTTTCTATTTTTAGCTCCTGCGGTTCCCACGGGGCTACAGAAAAAGAAAATTTGGCATAAATTATGTACTTATGACCCAATAAGCCCTCACATAAAATTTGGTTCAAGTCAGCCTCTCGGTTCGGAAAATAGAAATTTTGGGCAGGGCCAAAAATTTTGCCCCTCCCATAACGACGCCAAATATAGCCCATCAAACTTCTCTTAAAGAAATCCAAGTCTACACCTTAGAAGGAAGCTGCATACCATATATCAAGTCTCTGCTACTGCTGGTTCATGAGAAGAAGATTTTGGTGCCACTTGGGTGCATGGCACCACTTAGGAGAAGGGGGCAACTTCATTTGAACAAATCTGAATTGGCATTAGGTAATAAACATTTACCCGACATTTGAATAATGTAAAGTTAACGCCGGACGGACGGCGGACAGAATGTGATCAGTAAAGCTCCCACTGAACTTTGCTCAGGTGAGCTAAAAAAACTATATAAATTTATCAATAAATTGATGGTGACATGAATTTCCCATTATTTTTTAATCACATTCTTGCTTCTGAACACATTTCACATTGTGTTTGATATTTTGCAATCTTTGTAAGAAAAAGCCTAAGTTTTCTCAGTTAAGGCACCTCAAGTCATAAAACAGTGAATTTTTTCCAACAGAATGACCAGTACCTGCTACTGTGGTGTCTCATGACACTGTTAAAATTCCTAAAATCATCAAATATTGATTCATTAGTGCTGTCCTTGTGCTGCAAATATCCACAACTGCACTTTCACTATTTTGGTTTTAATCTCCACAGGCATGCATTCTGTCAAAAGGAGTGAAATTGTAGAAAATATGTTCACAAAGAAGACAAGTTACAGTACAGTCGCTGTGGACGGGTTGTAATATACGCGTGGGCAGTTATGTTCACTCATGCATTTACCAGTCAATAAAAATCATCATCTACAAAATTTTAATTGATAAAGCACCGGGTTGTACCTGGTGCTTCATAACTTAAACTTTTGATGATTATACCTATAGTTAGTGTTTGGCATCAAATATTATTGTATCCGTGGAAATATTGCCCATCCATGGAAAGTGAGCAGTACACAGCCACTGTACTGTATTTGTTTCAAGTATATAATATACTCTTTGATGTTTAATATATTTGTGATAGGCTGGGTCCAAAGTACTCAGTACTCATAGTACACGAGTACCACTTTTTTGATAAACTACTCAATACTTGCCAGCCCATATTTTTGTGTGTGTGTTTGGGGGGGGGGGGGGGGGGGGGGAGATTAGAGGGTGACAGATAGCTGCAAATTATTTAAGATGTTGAGCCAGGCAAATGAAAAGCAAAGAAACATTTCATCTGAAAGACAGACAGACAGACAGACAGACAGACAGACAGACAGACAGACATGCAGTAACAAATTTTGGAAGCCTACATAAAAGTAGTGACTAGCTTACAATGAAACATCTAGATAGAAGAGCGAGGGCAATCTTGTCAAACAGAAAACAAACAAGAGCCCCCCAGAGGGCCTGATGGCATTCACCTGACATGGTAGCCTAAATATCAACCCAGAGAATTTATTTGAACATTTAGTTGCATCTGCCCCTCATAAGAAAAGCTTATACAAAATATCCAAAGATTCTGACCAGTGGATCTCAAAAAAAAGGATTTTTAAAGAATATTCCTCATAACTAAGTTATAATTCAGGCTCCCACAGAGAGCCCAAATATGAACCCAGGGACTTGGCTTGAACAAATTTGAATCTCACATCCCTAAGGATGCTATATACCAATATCAAAAGATTCTGACTACTGGATTTTAAAGAATATTCCTCTTATTGAACGAAGCTGTAATTTGGGCTCCCACAGGGAGCCCAGATATGAACCCGGGGACTTGGCTTGAACAAACTTGAATCTCACCCCTCTAAGGATGCAGCATCCCAAATATCAAAATATTCTGAAGAGTGGATCATCAGAAGATTTTTAAAAAAATATTCCTCATATTGCACTAATCTAATCAGAGAGAGCCCAAATATGGACCCAGGGATTTGGTTTCAACAAACATGTGAATAAACCTTCCAAAGATGTTATATGTGAAATATGAAAGCCTTTGCAGCAGTGGAATGGGAGAAAAAAATTCATTGTTTTTCCCATTACTAAAATGATGACTCCGCATAAGTCTTGGAAAACTTCCCTATGATAAAACTGATGGGATTTTTTTTTTTGACCATTCTTTTCGGCTGTTCGTAAGGAAGCGTCACACAAAATAAAAATTATCTGTGCCATGTAGTTTTGAAGATGAAGATACGGGCGCTTTAATTTTTTTCTATATTTAGATCATGCAGTTCCCACAGGGCAAAAGGAAAATGTTTTGTCATAAATTAGGTACTTACGACCCAATAAGCCCATCATATCAAATTTGCTTCAAATCAACCTCTCAATTTGGAAAATAGAAATGTTGGTACAATTCGGGCTCCGACAAGAAGCCCAAATATGAACCCAGGGACTTGGCTTTAACAAATTTATATCTCACCTCCCTAAGGATAAAGTATATATCAAAACATTCGGACTGCTGGATGTGAAGAATAGCTTTGAAGAATATTCCTCATTTTGAACTAAGTTATAATTCAGGCTCCCACAGTGAGCCCAAATATGAACCCAGGGACTTGGCGTAAACAAACTTGAATCCCCCCCACACCCCTCCCCCTGTAAGAATGCTGCAAACCAAACATCAAAACATTCCGACTGCTGAATCTGAAAAAGTCTTTTAAAGAAAATTCTTCATTTTGAACTAAGTTATAACTCAGGCTACTACAGTGAGCCAGGGTTTCACAAATATATTTTTTGTGGGATCCACTTCCAACATGTGTCTTAATCACATGAATTATGCTTATTTATCTTCAAATACATAGATTGTTAGATTGCTGAACCACCACATCAAAGGCTATTGCAGTAATCATGTTTATAGAAATTAATTAGATCTGATACGGTTAACCGATTAATCGACTAACCAATGATCAATAACTTGATTGATAAAAAAAAGTAATTGATCGGTTAACCGTTACTTTTGAGGTACGGTACTATATGGCAGGGTATTTGATGGCTGGATTCACATCGCAAAATGCTATACAAAAATGTCCAATAGCTAGCCATTTTTCTGTCATATTGGGTAAGCTTATATTCACTATTTATCATCACTTTTTGAAACCAAGATGGAAACTGCTAATCAAATTTTTAAAAACAAAAACTACCCTGTATGGGTTAACTATGGAACAAACTTGCTCCAAAACGGGCAAACATTGTCACACTTGCTCACATCAATTGCATGAGACAGAGAAATGCTTGCCAGTTACGTGCCAAAATACTTGTTCACTTGCATGGTCATTACACTGTATCAGCTAAAAACGGTCATTCTCAACCCTTCACCAAATGCAGGTAGCAGACGATACTTGCACAAGAAATTCTTAAATTACTAAAGATTTTCAATGTTTGTCTCAAAAACATAGCTTATGACCCCCCACCCCCACCCCCATTGGAACAAGCTCAATGAGCTTGTTCCAATGAGGGGTCATAAGCTATCTTTTGAGACAAAAATTGAAAATATAATAAAATTTGAATGGACATGTTTGTATATGGCGCTGCCCGGTTTTGTCCATTATGCTGAGTAAAGTTTTAATTATATAAATGGTCAACGGTACAGCAATTATTCAGCTACCTATTGGGGCAAGTGATTAATCGGTTAACCAAGGTTAACCCATGCGATTAATCAATCACAAAAACCCTTTAATCGTTTCAGCTCTAAAATTAATTTAATTTTATTACATTTTATCTGATGAAAAAATGCTTATATTTTTGAGGGAATGGTAAATATGGATCTTCTTAACAAGCATTTGCAAGAACATCACAGGAAAGAAATCACCGTTCTCGCAATTTGCGAAACCCTGGTGAGCCAAAATATAGGCTTGGCTTGAACAAACTTAAGTCTCACCCGCCTAATGATGGTGCATAGCAAATATCAAAAGATTCTGATTGGTGGGTCTGAAGAAAAAGATTTTTAAAGAATATTCCTCATACTGCACTAATTTCAACATTTGGACTCCCATAGACAGCCCAAATATGGACCCAGGGATTTGATTTCAATAAACGTGTAAAAAAATTTTCCAAAGCTTGTATATGTGAAATTTGAAAGGTTTTGGAGGAGTGAATTGGGTGAAGAAAAGTCTTAAATGCTTTCTCCATTACCCACAGTGTTACAGAACGCTGACTAAGCATTTTTTTAAAGTCTCGAAAAAGTATCCCATGAAAGACCCGACAGCAATTTTTTAGACCATTCCACTCTGTTGGCTCCAAGGAAGCTTCACACCAAATCAGAATTCTCAGGGCCATGTAGTTTTGGAGATATGTGCGTTTTGAATTTTGTTCTATTTTTAGCTCCTGCGGTTCCCATGGGGGAACGGGAAAATATTTTGGGGCATAAATTAATTACTTATGACCAAATAAGCCCACAAATTAAATTTGGTTCAAATCAGCCTCTTGGTTCGAAAAACAGAAATTTTGGGCGGGGCGAAAATACTTGCCCTCCAACAATGAAGGCAAATAAAGACCCACAAACTTCTCTTGAACAAAACTGAGTCTACACCTCAAAAGGAAGCAGCACACCACATATCAAATCTCTGCTACTCCTTGTTCACAAGAAGATATTTTAAGATTTAGGCAAAATTTTTGGGCATGGCCCTACTGAGGAGCAGGGCAACTTGATTTAAACAAAATCAAAATGCAATGTCATAACAAACAAGCATCTCAAATTTCCCTTAAATCGGTTCAGCAGTTTTGGAGAAGATGCAAACACCATGTTCACGGACGACGGACGGCGAGTGATCACTACATGTATACCTCACCCTGACTGAAAGTCAGGTGAGCTAAAAACTCAGTGGACCATGAGTGCTGCAGATGGGCGAGAAGCTTGGTTCAAGGAGAGAAGAAACTTGTAGCTGCTGGTTTTCGAAAGTGTTGTTAAAACCCAATAAATAAATAAACAAGAGGCCCCACAGGGCCTGAAGTGCTCACCTTGAACAGAACACGATATAAACAGAGAACAGAACACGATATAAGAGTCCAAGAATGAATCTACATTAAGCAATCCATCTCCATAGGATACACTGCAAATCTTTGAGCCCCTCAGGGGTGACAAAAACAGTCCAAGCATCATGCCTTTTCTTTAGTTGATCATGATGTAAAATGTGGAGCTCCCCTCTCAAGCCACTTGATACAACCTATGTAGATTACTCTTCACCTCTAGAGGGTACTGATTAAAAATTGTCTAATTCTTCAGCTACTTGGCCACTTCTGGCTCCCATAGGGAGCCCAAATATCAACCCAGACACTCGATTTGAACAAAGTTGAATCTGATCTCCTAGAGATGCTGTATACCAAATATGAAAGGCTGAAAGCATTCTGACTGGTGGATCTGAAGAACAAAATTTTAAAGAAATTTCCTCATTTTGTACTAAGTTAAAATTTGGGCTACCATAGCGAGCTCAAACTCTTTAACCCACAGACCCGATTTGAACAAACTTGAATCTCACCCCCACCCCACCCTACCCCCTCCCCCCCTTAGAGATGCTGTATACCAAATACGAAAGCATTCTGACTGGTGGATCTGAAGAAGAATATTTTTTTAAAAAAAAACTTCCCCATATAGCCCTAAGTACCAAAGGACGCCCAAATATTAACATAGGGACTTGGTTTGAACAATCTTGAATCTGACCATCATAACAATGAGGGTACCAAACATTAAAAAATATTCTGACTTGTGGTTCTGAAGAAGATTTTTAAAGAAAATTCCCCATAAAATTTGGGCTCTTGCATTGAGTCCAAATATGAACCAATGGGCTTCATTTTAACAAACTTGTATCTGACCCATCTATGGATGCTGTATACCAAATATCAAAAGATTCTGAACATTGGTTCTGGAGAAAAGATTTTCTAAAATGTTTGCAAAAATGCTGCGCCAACATTATTCTGATGCCCTCTGCAGAACTCCCTAACAACAACAGAGGGCATTTTTTTACCATTCAATTCTACTGGTCCTAAGGATGCTTCATACCACATAACAGTTCTCTGTTCCAAGTGGTTTGGGAAACATGGGAGTTTGAAAATATTTCTATTTTTTTGCTCCTGGGGTTCCCATGGGGATGCAGGGGTTTTTTTGCATGAGGCAAGTACTTATGACCCAATATTACCACATACTGAATTTCATTCAAATCGGACCATCGGTTCGGAAAATAGAAATGTTGGGTGGTACCAAAATTGTAACCCCTGCCATTACAAAGCCAGATATTGCTTCACAAAGTACGTTTGAACACAGGTGATTCTACACCTCAAAAGGTAGTTCCATAACGAATATCAAGTCACTGTACCAACTGGTTCATAAGATTTTAAAAATATTTTGGGAGCATTTTACCCCACCCCCTCCCTATGGGGCTGGGCATGTTGAGTTAAACAAAAATGTAATACCCCTTTGGTACCATTACTCACACAAACTTGAATTGACCAAAACATGGTGTTGATGGATGACAGACGGATGGACAATGGACGGAGAGTGATTAGATAAGCCCTGCTTGACTTTGTCGATGTGAGCTAAAAAAAAAAAAATTAAATGGTTCATGTCCGATATTTTACCCATGTTATTAAAATTGATAAATTTGTCCCTAGAGTGCAACAAGGCTTATGCTATAGCATTGCAAAGCCTTCTTGCACTCAAGTGATGGAATACACCGCCACCCATGCTATTCTGTAGATCATGAGGCCTAAAACAAACAACGAACATGAACTTATGCATGAATATTATTACAATGAATACACTGTTTTACACAAAGGAATACCACACAATCCAGTGTAGACTGATATCAAAAAGTCCTCTGTAGTGGAAGGGCAATTTTATCAAACATACAGGCCAAAATAAGCTTCATATACAGTGTAAAAATTCCACAAAATTAATAAACATTCATATATGTTTAATAGGAATTAGGAGTATTGTAATTAAAAGTCAATTGTGTGGTTGTTTATAAACTTATATTACTTTGTTATCAGGTGTTAAAAAATATTAATATTTGTAAACATATCCACCCATTTAGATTAGTCCCTTCTCATAGCAGTGACACAGACATACAGCACAGTTGCTGGTCATAATCCTTGCATGGGCAGTGTATGAGGTCTATGCATGTTTTTTCCAGGTAATAGAAAATGATCATCCAAAAAATTTTAATTCATTAATCAATTTTTTGATGATTATTGCTGTAAACAATGTTTGAAAACTAATATCATTGCATCCGCAGAAATAGTGCCCACCCATGGAAAGTGACCAGTCCACGGCGGCCATACTGTAGGCTTGGGGGCTGGCGGGGGCACATGCCCTCCTCAATTTCATTCATGCCCCCACCCCTTTCTCCTGTTAACCTATATAATGAACATCCGAAGACATTTTAATATCTAGATATTTACACTTGTTCGCAACTTATTATGGATACAAATGGACACAGAGTCAAGGTAACTGTGTTTTACTGTCTTGAATTTCAATTTTTTTGGGGGGGGGTGGTGGGGGTGCACCCGACTCCCTCCACTGATGAGAGGGTCACACACCCTCTTGTCCTTGCCCCTATCTCACTGCTATGTGGCTCAGGTGATTCTGTGCATCATATTCTTTATGACCCGGCCCCACTCCCACTGGATACATGTATTACTCTTGCCCCTACATGTAACTTAGATATCCTGGCTAAGCACCAGTATAATGGTAAACTAACATCAAATTGTGTGCTTATGTACAGTAGCTAACATATTAGAATAGTACAATGTGCTTTGTCAGAAACTTGATCAAGTATTGATGACAAACAACAATGTTCATTACCAGTAGCTGGTGCCAGTAATAAAGGAAGATTTGCAAATATCACCCTGCGTTTTTTCAGCTATTAACTAACATAAAATTGTGCGCTTCATGAAAATTATTTCGTTACTACCTGTTAAAAATTACTGTTTCTTGTTTTGCTCTTTTAGAAAAAGAAATCACTCCTTTTCTGGCGGGCATACTAAACAACGAGGCAAACCGAGGGATACCAAGGTGAATGAAAACAGGAGAAATGGGTATGAGGTGGTGTGTTCTTTTTATTATTTATTTATTTATTGGTGTTTAAGGTCACATTTATCTGCACAACAGCTTATTGTGACCATGGCAGTTTTACGGATGGAGGAAACTCCCAAGAGAACCACTGAGGAATGGCAAGCAACTGTGAGCTCCAAACATACTACACAAGCAGGGTTAGCCTTGTTCGAAGACAGGTGCACCAAGAACATATATTGTATGCTGTATGCCTTAGTACACAGCATACCTTGCCCCCCACATGGGTAGTGGGGGTGAAGTGTCTTGCCCAAGGGCACAAAGCTGTTGCCGCAGGTGGGATTCGAACCGAGGATCTCTCGGCTTGCAGCCTCCACCTCTACCTACTGAGCCACTGCACCCCTGCTGGTGTATTCCGATTATGTAAACAGATTTAAGCAGTGTGTGCATGGTTTTAATGCCATATTTGAGAATTATGGGTGCTGAAGTAATAAGAATGCATAAGAATGCGCTGAAAAATCTTCCCTTTGGTATTTAGTAGGTAGCTTGGTAAGGTGAAGTGACCTCACCTCAGTAAGCAACAGTGTGAGTGCCAGCAGCCATTTTTAATATCGGGCCGCACTCAAAAACACTCGTTCTCTGAATCTCATCCCAAGGTGATAACAAAGGTACCCAAGAAGTTTCATGAAGATCGTTTCATAAACACAGCCTCCAGCACAAGCCGTATTGACATGTGCACTTACAGTGTGTAAGTACCACTGAATAAATCAAAGGTCATCTAATTTGCATACTTTCTGCACGAGAAAAAAACCCATATTATACAGTATTTTTTGTGATGTATTCCATGTCACTAAACATTCATACAACAATTTATTCAAATCAGAACTTTCATACAGAAGTTCTGTACAAAAAACTGATTGCACTAATTTTGGTACAAAATGGCTGCTAGTGGCCATCTTGAATTTCAAACTGCACCCAAAAACACTCGCTCTCATCCCACGGTGATAACAAAGGTACCCAAGACATTTCGTAAAGATCGGTTCATAAATACGGCCTCTAGCCTGAGCCGTATAGAAGTTGTGTACAAAAAACTGATTAGACCTAATTTTGGTACAAAATGGCCACTGGCAGCCATCTTGAACTTTGGATCGCACCCAACAACACTCGTTCTCCTCCCTAGGTGATAACAAAGATACCCAAGAAGCTTGGTGAAGATCGGTTCATAAATATAGCCCCAAGCCCGAGCCGTATTGACATGTGTACTTACTGTGTATAAGTGGCACTGAATAAATCAAAGTTCATCTAATTTGCATAATTTATGTACAAGAAAAAAACCTGTATTTTATGTGATGTATTCCATGTTACTAAACAATCATACACAAATTTATTCAAATCAGAACTTTCATACAGAAGTTCTGTACAAAAAACTGATTGCAGTAATTTCAGTACAAAATAGCTGCCGGTGACCATCTAGAATTGTGGACTCCCCCCAAAAACACTCATTCTCACCCCATGGTGATAACAAAGGTACCCAAGAAACTTCGTAAAAATCGGTTCATAAATACGGCCTCAAGCCCAAGCTGTATAGAAGTTCTGTACAAAAAACTTATTGTACCTATTTTCGGTACAAAATGGCCACAGGTAGCCATCTTGAATTTTGGACCGCACCCAAAAACACTCATTCTCATCCCAAGGTGATAACGAAGGTACCCAAGAAGTTTCGTGAAGATCAGTTCATAAATACAGCCTAGCCCGAGACGTATTAACATGTGCACTTACTGGATATATACGTGAGTAGCACTGAATAAATTAAAGTTCATCTAATTTGCATAATTTCAGCACGAGAAAAAACCTGTATTATATGCGATGTACTCCATGTTACTAAACAGTCATACAAAAATTTATTCAAATCATAACTTTCATACATAAGTTTTGTACAAAAAAACTGATTGCACTAATTTCTGTACAAAATGCCTGCTGGAGGCCATATTGAATTTTGGACCGCACCCCAAAACACTCGTTCTCGTCCCACTGTGATAACAAAGGTACCCAAGAAGTTTTGTAAAGATCGGTTCATAAATACAGCCTCTAGCCCGAGCCGTATTGAATTGTTGTTCCCAAACAGACGGACAGCGGGTTATGACATTATCTTAAATATGACTGTGTCAAAGTTGAGCTGAAAATGGGGAGTATCCAGAGTATCACAAAACAAAAACCTATTTGTAAAGGATCCCCCCTTTCAAGGACAATCTGACAGCATTGGCATTCACCACCATGCTGCCCTGAGGCTGCATTTTGAATTCCTGTGTTTGTTGTTCTTATGAAATATTATTTTATTATTATCAGTTATGGTACAAATATGGTACCGATAGCACACTTTCAGGAACTGCTGATGTCTGATGGCGACTGTGTGTCAGTGCGTGAGGTGCACACATACTTTTGGGGTTCTATACACCACATCCTTCATTTTGCTATAGAATTTGTGTAAATTTATTTGGAATTTATAGAATTTCAGACTTGAAAATTTCATAGTATTATTTTTGCCTTAGTTATGGTGCTTTTTAAGTAATGGGCAATTTAGTTTGAAAAAAGGGGTTCATGAAGGTTCAGTCACAGGAAGATTCAGCCCTCATACTTTTTCTGAGAATATTCAGTCTCAGTCGTGGTCGAATGTCATCACCTCTGAGGTCAAATCCTCACAATTTTTTTTTTTAAATATTCTATGCATTTTTTCTATTGTTTTTTTTTAAGGATTTATGATTACTAATTATGACAAAATTACAAGCGCGATATGAAACAAACCTTAATGAAGCTGGAACAAAAAAAAACCTTCCCAAAACAAGCTGAGAGGTCCTCAGCTCGAATCCCAATTGCGGCAACTGAAATAAGGCGTACTGCACATTGATGATGCACTTGTCTTCAACAAATGCTAACACTGCTTGCTTGGAGGTACAATGTTGAGAAGCCTGACAGTTGCTTGTCATTGTCGCTCGGTGGTTCTCTCCGGGTGCTCTGGGTTCCTCCCCCAGTAAAACTGTTGGGTGGCCCTGGCTGTAAAAATTGTTGTTAAACCCCAATAAATAAAGAAATTAAATTTGCTGAATCCAAGACCTTTGAATGATGGCTTTGATTGAGGTGTGGGAAGGGGGGGGGGGTTATACAGTGGTGCCCACTTAATTGGATATATCTTAATTGTATATCCCTGTTAACAGAATATAATTTCCCAACACAAAATCATTTACCATGCCTCCAGTACAAATTTGACCTGATAATTGAATATAGGTTATAGAGTAATCTCCTGTTAATTGAATAACATCTTGTAACATCTTGAGAAATTACCCAGACTCTTCCCAGTTTACCTTTGGTTATAGACCAATTTGGCCTCAGTACATTCAATACGGGCATTTAATCTATTATATCTTGTTTGACAGAGTTCATGGAGCTCTGTCAAACAAAATATAATAGAATAAATGCTAAGTTTATCTCTCGAATACAGGAAAGTGACACAATCCCTGTTAATTGAATACTCCTGCTAATTGAATAATTTTATCGGCAAAGTGGCTCTTCAATTAACAGGGTTCCACTGTACAGCAAAAACAAATATCACAAACTAATAATGAAACTATGTACTTGTGAAATTTTCATGTGGTCATCCTACAACTTTGTTTTAGCTGGTACTATACAGTTTTGAAGGTTAAAGGGCTCAGTAGTTAGAGGTGTAGGCTGCAAGCCAAAGGGTCCTCTATCAAATCCCATCTGCGGCAACCACTTTGTTTCCTTGGTCAATACACTTCATTCCCATTGCCCACGTAGTGCCATTGCGTACCAAGGCATACTGCATGTCAATTGTACACTTGTCTTCAACCAATGTTAACCCAGCTTGTGTGCTGTTTGTTCGTTAGATGTTTGTAATTGCTTGGTGGTTCTCTCTGGCTTTCCCCACGTGTAAAACTGTCCGACATGAAGTGACCCTGGCTATCAAAGTGTCATTAAACCCCAATAAATAAATCAATAAGAATCATGCGCCCCTATTCTGGAGAACAGTTTGGGGCAAATTGCCAAAGGATGGTTTGGGTTAGATTAGTATGATACTGTATCCAGTTTGGGTCAAATTGTTGGAGGACAGTTTGGATGCAATTCTCACGAATTCCAGTCACTTTGGCCCCAAATCATTTCGCCCCAGTCATTACAGCGTCCGGTCAATTCAGCCCCAATATACCAGGTCATTTCGGCCGCTATAAATATTTTAAAATATTGTTTGAATTTTAACATTTTTCTATTTAATTTTTTTTCAACATTTATATCTCAATTAGATATTCGGGTATACGTATGATATATGTCTAGTAGATTTTCTTTCATGATGAATAAATAAAAGAAAAGTTTCAGCATGTCAAAGGTGCACATGGACCATGTGGGCTTTGAAATCCCTTGCGACCTGAATAATTTTATTTGCTTATGAATCTACGAGAGCCGGAAGCGAGGGTCAGTAATGTTATTTGGTTTGAGTGTATGCCTTGGAAGTGGGGCACTGGGGTCAGACCCCCGTGGACATCGAACTGGAAGGGGACTAGGAACTGCGCATAACTACAAGGATTCTGCTCTGTGTTTTAGAAAATGTGGACATATTTATGGTAGTATCGAAATCGCAGTTTGGTGGTTGTTTCAGAAAAAAAAGAAAAAAAGAAAAAGAAACCCTGTGAACCTCAAACTGGAAGGTGACGAGGAATTGTGCATAACAATATGAATGAATGACTGCATATACTTTGCAAAATTTCAAAGTAAAATAATTTATCTTACTTATATAGATAGCATCTTAAATGTATGTAAAATTGAACACATGGATAATTTTTAATGTCATGTATAACTTTTCTGTACACTGTGTAAATACAAATAACTGAACATTACTTAATAAAGGCAATTAACCATTATTTCTAAGCATGAACTATGCACTGATCTTTATAGATCTCTACACTTAAAATGATGCCGAAATGACCAAGGGACCGAAGTGACTAGGGGAGAGATGACTTTGAGGTCGAAGTGACCAGAGGACGAAATGACTTGGAGCCTAAGTGATTGGATACCATTCTAACAGATGAGAGACGTTAATTATTACAGAACGCATCGAATGTGAATTTACTGCAGAGACAATTACACGGCGATATACATTATATTAATATTTTTTTCAATAAATATCGAACAATATATTAATATTTTTTTAAGAATTATTTTCAGGAGTTAAAACGAAAATCGTAGCGTATCTAAAATATCCTAACAGATGTGTACTGCTTTTCTTTTGGATGATTCTTCCCTGGGCCTAGTTCACCCCAGGCCGAAGATTCCCCCAGTTCCCGAAAAAAGATGACATGCCATTTTCAATGGCGGTAAATATCCAAAAGGGTTATTATTTTCCATTTTTTAGTGTTTGAAACTACAAAGCACTGTTCAGAACTACAGATGGCACCAAAAAGTAACACATTATTACTTTGTTTTGGTTTCTAACGGGACTGTAAGCAACCTGTCAGTGTCTCTTTTTCGAATTACACCAATTTCGTCTGCTAACCAAATCGTCCGCTGCAATTTTACCCAAGTCGTCCTCTACAATTTTACCCTACACGTCCGAAATTCGTTCGCTGGGGGAAAGTATTCAAGTATTGTATTTTGAATCATTTTTTATTTATTTATATAATAATTTTATTGTATACTTTATTGTGTATATTACCTATTGTAATATATCTTAATGTACCTCCTTGCATTAAATTTCATATACGTGTACGAAATTCTGAAAACAGAAACGTCAAAACAAAATAAACTACCCAACCATCTAATAAATTTTAATTACTGTTTATTCAATGGTTTACCTATAATAATTATATTATTACAGTAAAAGTTCTTAAAGTATGTGTATGTTATATTAAGTTCCACAACATAATCTTATAATTTTGCAATTTTTCATTGAAGAGCTCCACCGGCACCTAACAGTGAATAATTGCAAAATTATTAGCAGAAGTATTATAAGAATTAATTATATTCAGAAATGCAACAAAGTTTGTTATATTAAGTACTGCAACATAATCTTATAATTTTGCAATTATTCATCGAGGCGCACCGTCGCTTTACAATGAATAATAGCAAAATTATTAGCAAATGTATTATAAGAATTAATTATATTAAGAAACGCATCAAAATTTATGGTTTATTAAATTCTGCAACATAATCTATTAATTTTGCAATTATTCTTGGAAGAGCATCACCGGCGCTTTACAATGAATAATCACAAAATTATTAGCAAATGTATAATAGGAATTAATAATATTAAGAAACGCATCAAAAATGTTATAATCATATTGAGAAATGCATCAAAACTTGTTATATTAAGTTCTGTAACATAATCTTATAATTTTGCAATTATTCCCGGGGGGGGGGGGGGGGGGGCTGGGGACACCAAAAATGTGCAAGACGTGATGTGGGGGTGGGTGGGTCTCTTGAGTGCACCAAAAATGTGCATTTCCAACTTGTGAATTTTTTTGAATTTTTTAAAAACATATCAATATATCAGCCAATATATGACATCATTTGTGTTTCAAACCTTAAAGATGATGCTGTACATCACACTCTTAACATAAATACAACATCAGGAGGCTTTATATGTGAGAATATTGGGCTTAATCTGGGAAAATGTCACACGTTAGTAGGGGGTGGGTGTCTTGTTCGAAATGTAGAAAATGTGCAGACAATATTTTCCTTGACAAACGGACGACTCGGCTTGCGGACGAAACGTCCGTATACCCTTTTTTCAAGCAAACTTTTCCTTACTTTTACAACACCTTAACATTCGGATAATTCAAAAACTGAGTTTCTGTTCGTCTTGATATTTCGTGTCAATGCATGTCTGTATACAATCGCACCAATATAACAACAATTATCAGTTTTTTTATCGGTTATATGTACGTTTTTTTCGATTGGGGTTATCACTGGCAGACAAGCTGCAACGAAATCAGGACTGAGAGTTCGATCTGAAATGACGAGATCATCAGCTGAACATATTGACAAACCTCCAGAAGGACAGAACTCGAGTAATAATAATAACACTTTGGCCGGCCGCTAATTTGTCGCGGTTCTCGGATGAGAAGTATTGGTTACCCCTGAAGTGTAGATATGTAGGCCAATGTATCACGCAAAGCTTTGAGGCGAGTTGGATTGCAATAAAATACATTTGATTCCTGGGCAAGAGGGGGGCAGGCCAATTGCAATTGCATGGGCAATTCGACACCGGAAGTTACGTGTTTTTTTCACTGAAATTTACTGTCCACTTCAAAAATCACATTGACGGCTATAGAGAATTCTGTTCTGGAACACATTTATCTGACGGGGTATGTGGAACCCTTTGCGGGCCTACGGCCCGCTTGGGGTTCCTAAAATATGGAACTCGCTTGAGCCCACCCAATAAAACTACCCGAGATCGTTTCAAGGCTCTAACCGAGCATTATTTGAACATCTAAACTCCATGTCTCTTGTAACTACGCTATGTGCAAGGATTGTCGTCCGTAAACGTTTCTGGAATCGTGCTGAATTAATTTAAATAACTAAACAAACCAGGGTTTTATTCATCATTTTTCTTTTACTAAGACTCAAGTCCATAACAGAATACAACTTATATGCAATGCCACTTTTTAACAGCATTCGTTTTATAGTAGCATTTATGTGACAGCTCCGAGTAGGGTAGGACCGCAATCGTCAGGTCTCAATGATGGGGAGGGGACACAGTCGTGGAACTAATCCTGACGCAACGGTTAGGGTTAGTTCCCATATCTTCATGGTTGTCCTCTTTGTCTCTCCACATCTTCTGTACATCAGCCCATCCTATTATCACCCATCAGCGTTGGTTATTTTGATACCATGATGTCTGCGTTTGCCAGGAAGACAGCTAATGGCTATGCCACTTTCGTGCAGTGTAGTTTTAATCTCTCTACTTATATCAAATTATTTGTAACTAATGCAGAATAAATTTCATTTCATAGTGAAAACCATACTGAACCACGCACACCACCCGACCACCGACAGGACCCCTTTAATGGGAACGCTAGTTAAACAAGTGCATATGAGACTAATACTGTTCACACGGAATTATCTCTCAATTATTTTCAAGTAATTCATCAATTTAACAGACTGCATCTCGTGAAGATCAGCGATGACGTCTCTTTTTTAATTTCCCTTGTTCCATATGATTTATAAGGACGCCGGTTTTATTTACGTTGGCACAGCGGGGGGGGGGGGCGGGGGGGGGGGGGGGGGGAGGGGGGGGGGGGGGGTGTTAGAACCCACACCGAGAGAGTTTACATCGCCAACAACTGCCTAGCGAAACTACACTGAACTACGCACACCACTCGGCCACTGACAGACCCCATAAAGGGAATACTAGTTAGGCAAATATATACGAGACCAGTACAAATCGCACTGAATTCTCTCTCAATTATTTTAAAGTTATGCGTCGAGTAATTTCATCAATATTATCTGATATCCATTGTATTGTTTTCATAATTTCATTTGAACAAACTTCAACCGCCCCCCCCCCCCCCCCCCCCCATCCCCCTGTCCCTAAAAAAGGTGTTGTAATCCAAAAATCAAAATTGACGAGTGGACTGAAGAGAAGGTTTTTTAAAGATTATTTCCCATATTGCACTAACTTGAAATTCAGTCTTCCACAGAGCGCCCACTTATTCACCAGTGGAACTGATTTGATCATCATGAATATTGTGAGCATTCTTTATACCATGTATCAAAAGATTGCGAGCAGTGGTTCCAAAGAAGAATAGTTATTCCTCATATTGGCCTACTTACCAAAAATCAAAGATTTGACTGGTGGATCTGAAGAAAATATTTATAAAATTATTTCTCATTTTGCAGGAAGTTAAAAATTGGCTCACAAAGAGAGCCAGTTGGAAATGTTGGACTTGTCGCACAAGCTTGAATCCGATCTATTTAGGATTCTGCACACCACATATTAAATATTCTGACCAAAGATTCTTAAGAAAAAAAGTTTTAAAGATTATTCTTCATACTAGACTAATGTCAAATTTGGGCTCCAGCAGGAGTTTAAGTATTGGCACAGTGACTTGATTTAAGCAAACTTAGATCTGACCTATCTAAGGATGCTGTATAACAAACATCCAAAATTCTCAATAGTGTAACTGAAGATTTTTAGCTGCGACTTGCAGCTCTATAAGTGGTAATGTCGGTCTGTCGGTCTGTCTGTCGGTGGGTCGGTCTGTCTGTGACCAACGAGTTTGTCCTGTGCACAACGAGTTTCAAACTCAATAACTTTTTGAAATACTTGATGAATGACTTTATATTTGGCATGTAAGTGTATCTTATTAATGTCTAGCCACTGTTCAATGCATGAGATATTTCAAATATTTTTCTTGGAGTTATGGCCCTTGATGAACATAGAATTTGTGAGTTTGCACCACCCGTCGCAGCTACGGCGTCGATGTCGCGATTTTTAGCTGCGACTAGCAACTCTATATGTGGCAGTGTGGGTCTGTCGGTCTGTCTGTCGGTCTGTCTGTCGGTCGGTCGGTCTGTCTGTGGCCAACGAGTTTGTCGGTGACCACGAGTTTCAAAACTCAATAACTTTTGAAATACTTGATGGAAGGACTTTATATTGGCATGTAAGTGTATCTTATTGATGTCTAGCCACTGTTCAATGCATGTGTTGTTCCAAATATTTTTCTTGGAGTTATGGCGCATGATGAACCTAGAATTTTGTGAGATTTCACCACCCGTCGCAGCTACGGCGTCGATGTCGCGATTTTTAAAGATTATTTCTCATATTGCCCTGAATTTAAATTCAGGCTTCCCATAGAGAGCCCAATAATTAACTGATAGGTTTAATTTTAACAAATGTGAATGCCATGTTGTTGGGGGATTTTGTATACCATATACAGTTAAAACTGGAAGTCCTGTCACGAACTGGGCGCTTATCTAGGCTTAATTGCAAGTAGGAATTGCGCGCATTTGCCATATCGAATGTCATCCAAAGCACGGCAGGTTCTCCTTGTTTCTCATAGCAAATACTGGCAATGTTTCTGCCAATGGACCTCTGGGTTACCCGGAGGTCCATTGGTTGAAACAGTACTTGTGTGCAGACCATATTACATAATTTGATAGCCTTACTATGGTCATAACGCGTAGATTAACGCACAGAACGACGTACTATTTTTGCGCATTTTAGGAAAAGACTTTTAGTTTTAACTGTATCAGATGATTTTGATGACAAATGTGCAAATGCTATTTTTTCGATTCCCTCTTCATTGCACTGTAGCGGGACCCATCGCATTTTTATTTTACCGCTCCATTTTACTGCTTCTCGGGATGTTCCATACCAAACAGCTGATCTCTGTTTCCTGCTGTTTGGGGAAGGGCATTTGAAAATATTTCTATTTTCAGCTCCTGAGGTTCCCACAGGGTTACGTTTTTTTTTTTCATGAGTCAAATACTTATGGCACAGTTATACCACATACCAAATTGGTTCAAATCAGCACATCTGTTCAGAAAATAAAATGTTGAGCGGTTCCAAAAATCCTGCCCCTCCCATTATAAAACCAAAAATCTTGCGCTACGAAATTCTTTTGAACAAAGGTGATTCTACTTCTACCTATCAAACGAAAGTTCTGTCCTAAATATCAAGTCATTGTATCCACTGATCCATGGGAAAGTTAAATTTGGGAGCAATCCCCCCCCCCCCCCCCCCCCCCCCCCACCAACCTATAGGGCTGGGGAAGTAGATTTGAACAAAAACAAAATGCGATGTCAGAACACACAACATCTCGTATTTAACACAAATTGGTTGTGCACAAGTTTCGGAGAAGGTGCAAACCTCTTGATTACAGGGAGCGAATAAAAGACGACGGACGGTGGACGACGGAAGACGAAGACGTTCAGAGAGTGATCACTATAGCTCACCCTGTCCTTCAGTCTGATGAGCTAAAATATAAATATTAAATCGGTGGGTATTACGGCCTATCGTTGAACATTTTTGACAATCTGAATAAAAATAATAAAAAAATCTGAATAAAAATGCATTCGACTATAACTATTGCTTAAGGGATATGGGGAATATTATAGGTGCATCTCCATCGCTTCCCGGGGAACGGGCGTGGCAACCGTTACCTATTCCCGGTCCTGATTCGACATTCGCTGTCAACCGGATTTCGCCAAATAAACTGAATCGTGGGGTAGAACAATATTAGAATCGTAAAGACGACCATCAAAATTGGGCACCAGACCCGACCAAAAATGAGCACTAATGGTGCCTAAGAGTTCCAAGTTGCTCAAACTTTTCGCCAAATGAAATGCATTGTGGGGAGGCGCAAATAGATTCGTAAAGATTTACACCACAATTGGGCACCTGATCCTCCACAATTGGGTACCAGGGGGGGGGGGGGGAGGCAATGTGCAACTATTTCCCGCACAACGACTGTCAACTTGATGGAAATCCCCCGGGAATTGGCTGCAATACAGCGCATTGATGATGAAAGGAGATAATTTAGCGAATTTGGTTATTTTCAAGCTGGATCGAAACGCCTCGACTACCCTCTATCTTAGAAAGTCCCTCTTAACACCTATAATCCACTGGAAAGCCGGGACTAAATCAAACTTGCATCTTTGAAGCCGCCCAGACAGCGCTTTAATACCCAGATAAGCTGACAAACTAAAGCGTGAACAATGACCACGCATGGTTTAATGACGTGAAGACGACGATTTGTCTAATTTGACACTAAAACTTAAAAATAGAAGTGTGAGACATACACCGGCTGTGTCCAAGCCACAGGACGCAGCTAATTGAAGGTTTCAGCATTTGTTCAAATACTCCAGCAACATACTCGTGGCTTTGTCGAGTGCCAAAGCTATAGGGTGGATGGAATCCCCGTAGATGGCGCGGAAAACGAGGGAACGATTCCTCCCTGCTTTATTCTCAATGCATTGAATTTTCCACGGACTACTAACCTGTCAGTGACTTTTGTGTTGACTAACCCCTGTTGTGTAGTTATTACTATATGATCAGCTGTTCAGCTCTAACCGTTTGGATCAGTATACATAGTAGGGAAGTGAGAGAAGAGCAGTTTATTTTACACTCTCTTAAACTAACATCTCTGCTATTCTTGTACAAAGACAGCCAGACCGACAGCCACTAATTAAATACGATGCTTAGTTCCGGTCACAATTTGGAAACACGTTACAGACATGAATAGAAGCTATGTCTTAAGTAATTATTTATCACACTCGTAGATATGTTTATTCAGAACGTTGTTGTGGTAGGGGTGTGACAAGTCTATTAAATAGAGTCAGGTATAAAGAGCGTTAAGATTATAAAAATCAGTAAATGCGGTTTTGAGCAACTCGGCACTTTCAAGCACCAATGGTGCCCAATTTTGGGAGGTCCGGTATTTTGAATGGCAATCCAATGCAGATTATTTGGCGAAAATGAGTTGAGAAATGCGAAGTTGGGCAACTAGGTCATGTGGGCACCCCTGATGCCCAATTTTAGGAGTGTACGGGGCCTAATTGTGGTGGCAACCTTCATACATATATTTGTGTGATCCCACAATGCAGTTTATTTGGTGACAATCGGCTGATAACTCGGCACTTTTGGCCATTTCTGGTGCCAAATTTCGGGAGGGTCCTGTACCCAATTTTGGCGGCAATCTTGACGAATCTATCTATGCTACCCCACAATGCAGTTTATTCTGCGAATATCGTTTGATAACAACTGTCGAATAAGGAACCGGGAAAAAAGTAATGGTTGTCACGTCCCCTCTTAGGAGATGTGTGCTCGCCAGAAGGGAGTGGTAGACAATGCATAAAACGACGTTAAATCATCACTCTCTAATACGTTGTAGGGTTGTAGCCGGTGTTTCACTAATTAAATTGTTGATGATTATTACTATAGTTGGTGTTTAGAATCTCATATTGTTACATCTGTTGACATATTGTCCATCCATGGAAAGTGACCAGTACCTGGCGGTTTAACTGTATGGTTTTGACACTTTGACAATGCGCTTTACACGCGGTGATCATCTATATTTAGAAAATATTATTTGGTTACTTTCATATCGGCCGAGATATCAGAGCCAAGAAACTTCATATTAGCCTGAGACCGAATGTCGTAGGCTGATACGGTGTAACAGAGGGTTGATATATCGGTAGATGTGAAACCGACCAAGTAATAACTTCAAATAATATTAAAATCTGTTCATGTGTGTTATAGTTTTTCTGACAGTGTTATTGTTTCTAATTGTTTCCTTTCTAAGTTTCCTCTTCTCTTGGTTCAGAATATCCGCACGACACGGCTTCCCAAGTATTTGCCGCTGTTCCCCAAAAAGTCTACAGTTAAAACTAGAAGTCCTGTCACGAATAGTGCGCTTATCTAGGCTCAATTGCGCGTTGGAATTGCGCGCAATTGACATATCGAATGGCATCCAAAGCACGGCAGGTTCTCCTGGTTACTCATAGCAAACACATGCAATGTTTCTGCCAATGGACCTCCGTGTTACCCGGAGATCCATTGGCTGAAACAGTGCCTGTGCACAGGCCATATGTACAGAATATGTCAGCTTTAATCGGGTCATAACGCGCACATTAACGCGCATATCAAAGGGCTATTTGTGCGCATTTCATGACAGGACTTCTAGTTTTAACTCTAAGAAAGAGTCCTGAAAACAACCAGTTCACGTTCTGGGAACTGAAAAGGTTATTGATGTATGAGAATTGATATTTTTCCAGGTGTTCCTGTTTGTGATCAGCCTAAAGAAGTTGGCCACTGTCGAGCAGCTATTCGGAGATTTTACTTTGATAAATCATCTGGAAGATGTAGAAAGTTTACATATGGTGGATGTGGCGCAAATGATAATAATTTTATAACAAAGACCAAATGCCGTCTGTCCTGTATGCAACATAAAACAATACAGTTCCCGGATAATGGTAATATATGTCTTTATTACACTTCCATTAAACTTTAAACCCCTGTATTTAACGGAATCGCCCCTATGACGTTAATGTTTCTGTATTCACTTGGTGATGTCCAATCCGGAACTTTTTCCCCAGCACCGTTTACGCTATTTCTTTTTCTGTCGAGTCATTAGTTATGCTTCGAAAAGTTTCCAAAGTTCGTTATACAATTATCGACAGTTTTTCGCGTAGGTGAAATGAAATGAAAACGCCCAAAGGAAAAAGAAGTCGGTTCACAAAAAATTGTTAACAAAAAATGAGAAAATATTTTAAAAAAACATTTATTTCTAACCACACAAACAGAAATAGCCACCAAATTGTTACACGTGAATGGATACCAGCCGAAGAGAAACAACGATGCGATTTCAACAAACTCGCCCAACAGAAACGACAAGAAATGTAATTTAGACTAATTCCCAAAGGATGTTTTTTTTAATTTTTTTTTTCGATCCGTTTCATCAGTACAGCTTCAAACAAAACAAACGACCTCTTCACCTTTGGGTTTAAACATCCGAATTAAATATTGTTTATTTAAATAAATTTTAATGCATGGGGCGTGTAATAAACGAATGACGTAGTCATCTTTCACGAAAAAGAGCAGTCGGAGAGTCCGAGATAGCGGTGAAGTCGAAAATGACTAAAACTAGAAAACGGAAAAAACAGCTTATGTTCGATTAAAATGCGCGAGGGGTAGTCGCATAAATAAACAAAACGACGCACGCGTGTGGATGGGTTAATCGATATGGCAGAAGTATCAGCGCGGAATGATAACACGAGAGTCTGGAGGCCTGAAGTTTTATCCTTCCCCGTTGGTACAAATGCCCTATCGATTAACCCATCCACACGCGTGTGTATACTTGTGTTTATCACAGGCCTCCATTTGTATCAACACAATTATTAGAAGGACACTAAGCAATTAATTTGACAACTACCAACAAAAAGAACGAATTTTATTGCCAACCAAATGTACATGGGGAAGCCGTGTTATTAGTTCGTCCCCTGTCCTACTGGCATATAGAACACATTGGAACTCAATAAACAATTTTTAGCTATCGCTAACATTTCAATTTGTACTTGCGGTGGGCGATTTGTAGAAAATTCCCGTGAAATTTCGCTTTTATTTAAAAATAGTCCTTCAACGATTTCCGTTCCGCACAGATGTTCCTATTCCGCATGGTTTAGTGTTGGTATAAATTGGGAATTACATAGAACAGGCGTGCAATAAAAAAAATGTCCGCGTCTGATGTCCATTACTGGTAAAGTAGATCACCTATCACCTATTACTGCTTATGACAGAACATATTTTGGATTTGTATCCGTCTCAGTGATAAAATCCTGGATCTTATCATCATGCTTACTCATTTAGGGTACGGAATGTCCAACGAAGCAGACATAAAGACATAACGCATTACCCAGAGAAAAGCTTTTCATTATTTCTTAAAGAATAAACCTCCTATCGTCGCCTGAGTGCTAGAATGCCCTATGCCCATAAGGGTTATAGAACATTCTAGCACTCAGGCGACGCTATATCATTAGTTGTCTTAAAATATAATGGATGACATTCGTTCTCAACTCTAGTAAAAGTCAATAATTGCAAAGATTGACAATGGCTCCCAAATTAGATGTACTTATTATGATAGAGGTCCCGGGTTCGATCCCCGTCCGAAACTACCCGCGTTGTGTCCTTGGGCAAGGCATTTTATCTCGGCTGCCTACATGGGTGTATGATGATGCCATACCATAAGGTGAACAGCACATCGGTGGTGCACATGTGTTCAACGGCTGTAACCCTGTTTGAGCGGAGCTGGAACAGAGTTAGAATGTTGAGGAGCTGACAGTTGCTCGTCGATGCTCGGTGGTTCTCTCCGCCCGTAAAACAATCACGGCGGTGATTAGCCATTGTGCATGGGTATGTGACCTTAAACACCAATAAATAAATAAATAAATAAATAAATAAATAAATAAATAAATAAATAAACAAATAAAAATAAATAAATAAATAAAAAAATATAAATAAATAAATAAATGATGATGTACGACCCCATTTGGGTCGTTACTTGTCCCTTTCAGCACTTTTCTAGCACCCATCCATTTGCGGACAACCGTAAATTACGGCCCGGCGCCAACCCGAGGTGCCGGCTAATATCCGTGTATCACTTAGTATTGTAATGGATATTTGGCTGCAGAAATCTAGTTTTCATGTCCTGTTAACATATTTTGAAGTGGAGTGCCGCCAAAAGCAATGCCGTTTGTGGCAAACGCACCCTCGTAACCACACACTTTGCCGCCTCAGCGCCTATCGTAGAGGTATGATCGTTCCTTTACAATACTTGAGAGAGTGAGAGAGAGAGAGAGAGAGAGAGAGAGAGAGAGAGAGAGAGAGGGAGAGAGAGAGAGAGGGGGGGAGGGGGGAGAGAGAGAGAGAGAAACTAACTGACAGGGAAGTTAACCTTGTGATTCTTGAATGGTTTTATAGGGATTATGATGAAATATAGTCATACGTGTATGCGGACGTTCATGACATTTGTTACAATAAGCACACCGGGTCACATCATCCCGACACCACCCCACCCCGAGTATGGGGATAGAGTGAATGGGTCATTCTGTGATTTTAATTTTGATTTAAAATAATTGTTCAAGGTTTTAGAGATTTTTTTTCAAATCACATTCTTGCTCTATTGACCCATCAGGTGGATTCCGTGTGCGGAATGGGGTGGGGATATATTTTCAGAACTTGTGCGGTATATATGTTCAAAGTTTGGGAACAGTAAAACTGAGGGGTTTTTTTTAAATACTGTATTTTATTTCGAATTTGCAACTATGAGACATAGAGGATATGTATCGTAAAAGTTCCTTCCCATTCTACGAATCGATCTCAATTTAAGTTCAAATTCTTTTTGTCAGAGATAAAATGTATTACCACACATAATCCGAAACACTCCGTCTTGAAGACAGTATGATTTGGTTGAAATATAATGGTAACCAAACACATTTTTTGTGAGTAGACAAATTTGAAGTTGAGTTAACCCCTTATCTAACAGGTTTTCTTTGGTATATACTAAATTTCATATTCTGGAAACAATTAGTTTGAGTTTCGTTACAGTAACCTGGGCGGTGGTGGGGTGGTGTGTGGCCAGAGTGTGTGTGGAACATAGCATGGATAAGTAAAGGTGCGTGGTTGTATAGGGAAGTTTTATATCGGCCCATTTCACGTGGAAATGAACGACGATCACAGCAATGGTAAATCAGGGCACTGGGTTGAGTTTACTCCTGGCGATATGTTGGGATATGTAGACTGAGTTGGGACAATGGGTGGGGGTGGAGGGGGGCCTACTGTATTGCGAATCCATTGACAGTAATGGTAATCTGTTCACTCAGATTGGATTGAACAATTCGAACCCGTTTTTCATCTTGGCAATTAGAGTCCACTGCTGGACAACTTGTGCCGACGGCTGGACAATTCGTACCCATTTTTCTTTGAATTTGAATGGGCACGCGTTATACACACGCGGAACAAGTCATCCCAATGTGGATACGAGTTGATCAGACAAAAAATGGGTAGAAGTTGGCCAATTGTGGGTACGACTTGCAGGGTCGCCGAGAACGGGAGCGGGTCACGCGGCTATGTGCAGAACGGGCGCTACGGGTTCTGCGAGGACCGAATGTGCGAAACGATAAGTGGCGAAGGGGGCGGCTGGGGGTCCTACCCATTTTTTATTTTAAATCAATGCCAGGAGAATCAATTTCCCTTATTTTCTTGACAATGTCTACGGAATTATATCCTTACAATTTGGATAATTTATTGCCTGTATTTCTGTGTGCAGGGTGCATTTTTCTCCAAAGATAATTGTAACCACCACGATGCAGGAACGACTGGTCGAAAACCAACAAACTGGACCAAGTTTTGTTTGTTTTCACATGAATGGAACCTGGACAGTAATTCAATCACGTTCTCTTGTCACCTCGATCAGCGTTGTTGGCCCGTGCCAAAAGCCGACACAGGACTTTCAGTTCAGATGTTTCGATATGTCAACGTACACTTTTTAAAACACCAAAATCCCGGGCCTAACCCCACCCCCACCCACCCCCTCTGCGCTCGCGACGACTTGGCTGATACAACTCGCTTTTTGAGTAATAGTAAGGTGTCCATGCATATTTTCCATGATATCCTTTCAATTCCGTTCCAGCTGTTTGCAGTTTTGTGACAGTGAAAGGCTGTTGGTCGTACAGTTAGAAAGTCTGTATTTGGAATTAGTCGTACAGTTAGGGGGACTACAGTGGGCCAAGATATAAACTCGGTTTACGATTCCATTGTTATAGATTTTCCGTATGGAAGTTCCAGTGAAGTGGAAAGTGACTTCATTAAACAGTTTGAGGGTAAAATGTATTTAAAACGCCACTGGTCTTGTATTTCGAAACCATCTATCACATTCTCCTTCGCAAAAATGCAAATATTGAGACAAGTCAACAAATTCTACGTCTAAAGGCAAATCAACACAGAATCTGACCTCAGTTTGTTCCAGAAATAACAGTTAATTATTTTACTTACTGTATGTAGGATGGATACCATTGGACTGTCTGCAACATGAAAGCAAGCTCAGAAAAAATGCCTCAAACTCAGAAGAAAATGCCCGGTAACCTGCATGTACTTGTTTTTTACTTTCTGTCGTTTTAGTTGGTTCAGCCTCAACTGACAGCTTAACACTTCCGTTTTAGCTGACTATCCGCTTCTACCATGTGATGATGTTTACTCTTTGAAGAATGCCTTAGAGAGAGTAAAAATGTATACACCAGTATCTGGGTCCAAAGACAACTTTGATAAGATTCAAGCGATTTGGATTGGTTCGAAACGGGGTTGTGGTGATGAAGCTCCGAGAAGCGTGAAAGTTAACTGGAACCATGTGAATTCCTTCACAATACTAGGAAGAGAATGTAATTTATTTTCCGAGAATTATATAATCGGCAGTTACCTCAAGAAACTGCGGAAATTGAACACCTATTAAATGACTAGTCGTTTCGCAAAACTGCATTAACCGAAAAGTCAACCACCATTAAAACGATGACCCTACCTATTATAAGACAATATCTAATGGTATTGCCTGGTCCTCCGAATGATATTATTGCTGAAATTCAAACAAAGCTTTTTAAATGTCAGTGGTCTGATACAAAAATGAAAAGATAACACGAGGAACAATAACTGACATTTTTGAAAAGTCTTGTATTAAATTCCCTCATATACAAACATTTAGTTCTGCTCTAAAACTAATAATGGTGAAAAAACTCCTCGGATCTTTGTATATTAGCGCCAAAGAAAACCTTATTATAAACGATTTTTAGTACTATAGGAATTTAAAACATTGATATATGGACAAGGAGAAGACAACGAAAACTAGCCAAACATACAAACGGGCTTTGATTTGATGTTTCAAAGTCTGGTCACTCTTGGGTAAAAATGTCACCACAACATCAAAGATAATATTACGAAGAACGCCTTTCTACAATGAACATATTAAAGTTAATAATAGTTATTTTTTGTAAAAAAATAGACGTGAAAAGGATTGTTATTATGTAAATGGTTTATTGAGTGAGAACAAGAGTTTCCTAACCTTTTCTGAATTCTCCCTGAAAATCGATATTAAGACAGTCTTTACAATTTGACAAGGTGTTATTGGGACAATTTCCAAATCCTGGATATCTGCGTTGAAAGACCATCGAACGCTGTTTTTTTACAATGACATAGCGGGGGTGTGAACCCACGCCGAGAGAGTTTAATTCGGCACCGACCGCCTAGCGAAACTACGCTGAACCGCGCAGACTACTCGGCCACCGACAGACCCCATAAAGAAAACTCTAGTTACTCTACATACTGTACCGCGTGGAAATCAGCGTGGACGTATCGTTTTCAAATTTCATGCGTACAATAGAATTAAGAAGGACGCTGGTGTTATTTACAATGGCATAGATGGGGTTCGAACCACACGCCGAAAGAGTTTTCTTCGGAGCCAACCGCCAACCGCACCCATAGAGACCCAGTACGACATAGATTCGTAAAATAAACCTTAACCAGACCTAAATTCGCGCGGATGTTTCCTAATCAAGGCAAATCTGTATACATTTTAGCGTTTGCTGCCAGTTACTGCAAAAACTGATCCGAAATCCATCGAAACTGAACCAGTGCTATAAAAATATAGCTGGCGAAAATATGGTGGAGGCTCTAGATCGCGCCTTGTTTTACCAGTCATTGGTTGTGTTAAAATATATGCATCCAAAAAAACACTGTCCGGCAAGAAGTGCCCCCCCCCTCCCCTGTTCCGCCGCCCCTGTAAACGGTATTCACATTTGGGGTCACGTGTCATCAACAAACATACTTTTCGAGCTATTAAAAAAAGTCTTCACGCATTACAAACAAAATGAAGTACAACTCGTACACAGATCACCTGTTTCGAAAGAGTGGTGTTTTCAAATGTAACGACCTTTACAGCCCAAACGTTCTTTTGTTCATGAACGACTGGTTCAATAAGACATTGCCCTCGAGCTTCAACGAAACCTTCGAAATCTATCAGAATCCGTCTGACACAAACACAAGACAAGGTGGGAAAATCGAACGAAAAGGTCAAGAAACAAATCTTCCACAGATCGTACCTTCGCTCTTTTCCTAAAATATGGAACTCGCTTGAGCCTACCCAATAAAACTACCCGAGATCGTTTCAAGGCTCTAACCGAGCATTATTTGAACATCTAAACTCCATGTCTCTTGTAACTACGCTATGTGCAAGGATTGTCGTCCGTAAACGTTTCTGGAATCGTGCTAAATTAATTTAAATAACTAAACAAACCAGGTTTTATTCATCATTTTAATTATACTAAGACTCAAGTCCATAACAGAAATACAACATGTTAAAAGCAACTTACTTATATGCAATGCCACTTTTTAACACCATTCACTTATAGTTGCATTTATGTGACAGCTTCCGAGTAAGGTAGGGACCGCAATCGTCTGGTCTCAATGATGGGGAGGGACACAGTCGTGGAACTAATCCTAGCGCAACGGTTAGTGTAGTTCCCATATCTTCATGGTTGTCGTCTTTGTCTCTCCACATCTTCTGTACATCAGCCCATCCTATTATCACCCAATCAGCGTTGGTTATTTTGATACCATGACGTCTGTTTTTGCCAGGAAGACAGCCTAATGGCTATGCCACTTTCGTGCAGTGTAGTTTTAGTCTCTCTACTTATATCTAATTATTTGTAACTAATGCAGAATAAATTTCATTTCATAGTGAAACCATACTGAACCACGCACACCACCCGACCACCGACAGACCCATTTAAAGGGAACAAGTGCATATGAGACTAATACTGTTCACACGGAATTATCTCTCAATTATTTTCAAGTAATTCGTCAATTTAACAGACTGCATGTCGTGAAGATCAGCGATGACGTCTCTTTTTTAAATTACCCTTGTTCCATATGATTTATAAGGACGCCGGTTTTATTTACGTTGGCACAGCGGGGTGTTAGAACCCACGCCGAGAGAGTTTACATCGCCAACAACTGCCTAGAGAAACTACACTGAAGTACCCACACTACTCGGCCAATGACAGACCCTTTAAAGGGAATGCTAGTTAGGCAAATATATACGAGACCAGTACAAATCGCACGGAATTCTCTCTCAATTATTTTAAAGTTATGCGTCGAGTAATTTCATCAATATTATCTGATATATATTGTATTTTTTCATAATTTCATTTGAACAAACTTCAACCCCTCCCAACCCCCCTCCCCCTAAAAAGGTGCCGTAACCCAAAAATCAAAATTGACGAGTGGACTGAAGAGGAAGGTTTTAAAATATTCTTCCCCATATTGCACTTCCATAGAGCGCCCACTTATTCACTAGTGGGACTGATTTGATCAATCATGAATATTGTGAGCATTCTTTATACCATGTATCCAAAGTTTGTGAGCAGTGGTTCCAAAGAAGAATAGTTTTAAAGATTATTCCTCATATTGGACTACGTTAAAATTCGCGTTGCGATAAGGAGCTAAAATATTAACAGAGGAACAAATGTAGGCCTGACCTCCCTAAGGATGTTACTTGCCAAAAATCAAAAGATTTTGACTGGTGGATCTGAAGAAAATATTTATAAAATTATTTCCCATTTTGCACGAAGTTAACAATTGGCTCACAAAGAGAGCCAGTTGGAAATGATGGACTTGTCGACAAGGTTGAATCCGATCTATTTAAGGATTCTGCACACCACATATTAAATATTCTGACCAAAGATTCTTCAGAAAAAGAGTGTTAAAGATTATTCGCCAACAGGGATTTCAGATATTGGCACAGTGAGTTGATTTAAACAAACTTAGATCTGACCTATCTAAGGATGCTGTATAACAAACATCCAAATATTCTCAATGATGGAACTGAAGATTGTTTAAAGATTATTTCTCATATTGCACTGAATTAAAATTCAGGCTTCCCATAGAAAGCCCAGTAATTAACTGATAGGTTTAATTTCAACAAATGTGAATGCCATGTTGTTGGGGGATTTTGTATATCATATACAGTTAAAACTAGAAGTCCTGTCACGAACTGTGCGCTTATCTAGGCTTATTTGCAGGTAGGAATTGCGCGCATTTGCCATATCGAATGGCATCCAAAGCACGGCAGGTTCTCCTTGTTACTCATAGCCAATACTGGCAGTGTTTCTACCAACGGACCTCTGGGTTACCCGGAGGTCCATTGGTTGAAATAACATCATATTGTTGCATCTGTTGACATATTGTCCATCCATGGAAAGTGACCAGTCCCTGGCGGTTGAACTGTATGGTTTTGACACTTTGAATATGCGCTTTACACGCGGTGATCATCTATATTTAGATAATATTATTTGGTTACTTTCATATCGGCCGAGATATCAGAGCCAAGAAACTTCATATCAGCCTGAGACCGAATGTCGTAGGCTGATGCGGTGTAACAGAGGGTTGATGTATTGGTAGATGTGAAACCGACCAAGTAATAACGTCAAATAATATTAAAATCTGTTCATATACAGTTAAAACTAGAAGTCCAGTCATGAAATGCGCACAAATGGCACGTTGATATGCGCGTTAATGTACGCGTTATGGCGGAAGTAAAGCTACCAAATTTTGTACATATGGCCTGTGCACAAGCAATATTTCAGCCAATGGACCCCCGGTTAACCCGGAGGTCCATTGGCAGAAACATTGCATGTGTTTGCTATGATTAACTAAGAGAGCCTGCCGTGCTTTGGATGCAACTCGATATGGCAATTGCGCGCAATTCCAACGCTCAATTAAGCCCAGATAAGTGCACTATTCGTGCCAGGACTTCAAGTTTTAACTGTATGTTACAGTTTTTCTGACAGTGTTATTGGTTCTAATTGTTTCCATTCTACGTTTCCTCTTCTCTTGGTTCAGAATATCCGCACGACACGGCTTCCCCAGTATTTGCCGCTGTTCCCCAAAAAGTCTAAGAAAGAGACCTGAAAACAACCAGTTTACGTTCTGGGAAATGAAAAGGTTATTGATGTATGAGAATTGATATTTTTCCAGGTGTTTCTGTTTGTGATCAGCCTAAAAAAGTTGGCCACTGTCGAGCAGCTATTCCGAGATTTTACTTTGATAAATCATCTACAAGGTGTATAAAGTTTACATATGGTGGATGTGGCGCAAATGATAATAATTTTGAAACAGAGAAGAGTTGCCTTCGAGCCTGTGTGCTACGTTAAACGTTTTGGTAATGTATGCTTTATCTGTGTCGAAACATATAACTCTAGAAAATACGTTTGAAATTAACCCTCCCGCACATCGATGTCGACATTTCAGGAGAGCAATCTGCATTTTCTGCCATAACGCAAACAGTGCAACTAGGAATTGAACAATTCCAATCTTGTTTGGCAGAGCCCAGTAAGTTGTGTCTGACGAGACTCATTTGCTGAAGTTTCAAAATGCATTAAGAGACAGTTTCGGAGTTGACATCACTGTAGGAGGAAATCTCAACTTTCAATAGCAGGCTGAGTTCAGGGGCGGCGGAACAATTTTCAAAATGGGGGGGGGGGGTGCGGGCGGTGCGGTATTGGGCGATAGATGGTCGTCGGTATGAAAATTTGAAATTCCAGACTTCCCAAACCACAATTTCCATGCATCTGAGTGGATATTTTGAGATTTTTCAGGAGATGTATTTGAAAGATTTCACACTTTGAGAGCAGTTAAAAAACGTTGGTAAAGCATACAGGTGATGTCTATTTATCAGCTTTGGTCGTTACGACCTCATCTGTATGATTTACCAGACGTTTACAGCAATTATACTGTCTGTGGAATATCTTGTCTGGGGGTGGATTTGGTACTTGTAAGATTACGATCTATTTCAGTTGAGAGCTTTCATTGGTCATTTTCAAAACTGGACAATTTGATTGGCTAAACAAAATACAACTGCGTCACATTTGCATAATTTCAATAGGGAGAATTTACGTTTTCTGTCCTGTTTGGGGTGGGTTATATTGTATTAATATTTTACCTAACGTATCGGCAAAAACCGCCTCTCTCAATACAAGAAAAACGCCATTAATTTTTTTTTTATATTTTCACTTTTTGCTTCCAAAACATAGGTTATGACCCCTCATTGGAACTAGCGTGTCGAGCTCGTTCCAATGAGGGGTCATAACCTATGTTTTGGAAGCAAAAAATGAAACTTTTTAATTATACGAGGATGTTTTTTCCAAGTGCCGTCTGCAACTCAAGTTAGGTGATGGGTTAAGAAGTCATACTAAGAGGCTAATTTGTACGTGTGTGTGTCATATGATAAATAGAATATGAAATGAGTGTTTTTCTCATATAATATTTATGAAACTCGTCCGAACTTTCCGTTTGCGCTCGCCAGAGGCTCGCCCAAACGGAAAATTCTTTGACTCGTTTCATAAATATTATATGAGAAAAACACTCATTCCATATCCTCTATTTATTGGTGGTCCAACATGAATGGTTAACAGCCCGACCCATTTCTGACTGATCAGATATAGTAAACTTATTTCTTTTTTTTTGAGAGTTCAAGTTCAACAGAAGGCGTAATGCCACTTCTACCCTTCGCTAAAGGAGCAGTCTGAGTGTCCGAGATACCGGTGAGGTCAAAAATGACTATAACCTGGCATGCAAAACAACTTATGGTTGAGCATTATAAAAATGTGCGAGCAGTGGACGCATAAAAACTGACCGCGTCAGAAAAACTGACCGTGTCAGATGTCCATTATTGAGAAAGCAGGCCGCACGACTATAACCTATTACCGTTTACGATAAAAAGAGTTTGGACTTTTACCGGCACAGTGATCAAATTCTGGACATTCGCCTCATCATGTCTACTCATTCTTGTATGAGGAATGATCAACAAAACATACTTCAAGACATAGCACATTACCTGGAGAAAAGTTTTTCAATATTTCTCACCGAATAGAAGCATATTATTAATTCTCTCAAAACATAGCTGATGACCTCCGTTCTGAACTCTGGTCGTGGAAAGTGTCGATTGGACTCAAGAAATGAATAGATGAAAGACGTCTCCCAAATAAGATGTGCTTATAAACATGATGACGTTCGATACCTATTTTGGTCCTTTAGTTGTTCCTTTCCGCCCTTTTCTGTAGCCCTTCTTTTTGCGGACAGCCGTAAGACCAACCTGGAGTGCTCGCCTTTTTCCCATGCATCGCAAAGTACGTTTTATGGCTAATTGACTGAAAATATAGATTTCATGTCTTGTTGATTTATTTTGAAATGGTCTGCCGTCCCAAAAGATGCTACTCGTGGCGATCGCACCCTCGCAGTCACACCTTTGCCATGTAAGCGCCCATACGATCGTTCGTCTATCACGACTTCCTCTGTAAAACCGACGTCGCCAAATATTAGACATTCATTGACTGAATATGAAGCTTGAACAAGAAAATATTGACTTGCTCTGGTACCCTCGTTTTTCTGATAGCCCTGTCATTGTCTTCTAGCATTCAAACAGTTAAAAATTCAACTCCATTCATGCAACTAAAATATAATCCTTCACCCAATGTAGACGATATCAAAAAATAATATTTTAAATATTATTTTTTCATTTTTTTCAAAAACATTCAACAAAACCATATCATGTGACCCATCCTTGGAACGAACTCGCCAAGCTTGCTCCTGTTTCTCGACCTCCACCCTCGTTATCTTATATCTTTTTTATTACATGCCTCCTCTATGCAATCACCATCTACAGCAACACTAAATCTAAAACATGCGAAAAATGAAAATCTGTTCCGTGGAACGGAAATCGTTGACGGGCTATCTTTAAATAAAATCGAAATTTCACTGGAATGTTCCTCAAATCCTGCGCTGCAATTACAATTTGAATCGCTAACGATAGCTAAAAATTATCCCCCGAGTTCCAATGTGTTCTATGTGCCAGTAGGCATATATGACATATTGAACTCAGGGGACGAAATAGTAACACGGGTTCCCCTCGCAAATTTGGTTGGCGATAAAATGTGTTCTTTTTGTTGATAGTCGTGAAATGAATTGCTGGGTGTCCTTCTAATAATTGTTTTTTACAGACGCGAAGGCGTGTAATGAACATATAATGCCACACGCGTGTGGATGTGTTAATCGATTTGACTCTTGTGCCATCGCGCAAGGTTATAGCCCGAGGCCAGCGGTCTCTCGTTCTATCCTTACACGCTGGCACTCGCGCCATATCGATTAACACATTTACATGCTTGTGTCGTTCTGTGTATTTAATGACGTGTATATTTCGGGAACGACCGTTTCGAAAAGGAGATTGCGGGATTTCGAGAAAAATACAAGTGAAATGAGGTTGCATTCTTATTGTTTTATTTTTATTTCCAGGTGCAAAATGCTAAAGATGATTACAGAAGCTGGAATCTGATAAATCTGAACAAATTGTGTTCTAAAAATATCATCGAAATATTGTAATGATATGTTGAAATAAATAAATCAATAGAACAAGATTGTCATATTTCTGTTCTTCAAATACCTCTGTTGCTGTTTTATCACAATTGTTTGAAAATCGTAGCTAAATGACGACTTCCGCCATCACGGACGTACTAAGATCACATAGGACAGGAGGTCACCAGTTCAAGTGTCACCTTCGGTTGAAAACTGGAAGGCTTTCATTCGTAGCACGATCGATAAGAATGAGAGGTTTTGACTTCAGTAACTGATTTTCGGGAGACATATTTTCCCTTCTCCTTCCACTTCGAACTTTTAACAATAACACCAACTTGACAGTTATTTGATATGTTTCATTTGCAATTCAAAAGGAGCACTACCACACGATGGACATTTAAAAAAATGTTTGAAGAGTTTAACCCTTTACCCAACGAATCGCACGCATCAGCCCGCGTAATATGCACTCAGTAACGTTGATGCATATTCTGAATCTCCATTGAATCCCGACACAGTTGGTGTTGTTACCAGGTCCATATGTAATACTAAGCGTGAAATACGAACTTGATCCACTTTCAAAATTGTTGGCCACACCCACTGTTTTGCATGAAAAGTATACATATGGACCTCGTGAATGCATTAAGGGTGTCGGAAAATGTATGCGATTTTGTTCTATTCTGAAAAATGTAGTCGATGACCCATGGGGGACCTCGGCGACCTTGTTGAGATATGAGCATGGCTCACTTTCAAAATGTGTAGCTCCGTCCACTTTTGGAATGTTGAAATGCACCCGCTCACTTTTTGAGTGTAAAAAAATGTATGATTTTATGAATGCATTACAAAATGTCATTTCCCTCACTCCCGAAAATGCACTCAATGCGCCCTGTGTAACGTTGACCCATATGTACAACCTGCATTGATTCGACTCATTTGGTGTCGGTCCGGGTCTATAGGACATACCATACTTGAGATATGAGCTTGATCAACTTCCGATATGTTTGGTTTCGCCCACGTCTTGGAGTGATGAAATACATCCACTATTTTTTTTTTTTTTGGAGTGTAGAAATAATATATGTATGAACTTCGAGAATATTTTGGGGGCGGGGTTTAAAAAATGCGATTTTCAACAATTATGAAAGATGCACCCAATGACTCTTGTTGACCTCATGGACAATGACCCACATACATATTGAACCTCCATTACGGTCCCAGGTCTATAGCTCATGCCATGACTGTGATATGAGCAAAGACACACAAGGGGACACCCTCAATGCCTCATGCGCCTACAAAACATAGTTGGCCGAGTATGAGTGACTTTCTTTCAGTGTGCAAACACGCAGTGAGATCGGAAGATTTCGTTCGAGTTATCGAGCGGAAAGGAAGTGGATGGATGGCAGAAGACAAGAAGAAGAAGAAGAAGAAGAAGAAGAAGAAGAAGAAAGAAGAAGAAGAAGAAGAAGAAGAAGAAGAAGAAGAAAAATCAAAATTAAAGATCTGCCTCCCAACATAATGTCAACGACAGATAGTAGTGAAAACAAACAGACGAAAGAAATTTCTTAATGACAATACACATCTTTGGGGTCAACTTAATGTAAAAAATAACTCAATGATTTCCAAATATATAATTTTGATGGGAAAGCAATGATTTATATTTTGTGATTTAAAAATAAAGCCCGAACTGAGTTTAGAGTATCAGCGAAACAGTGGAACGAAAGTATTAAGTGAACATCTTTCTGTGACCAATTATCACATAAAAAGGAAGATAGCATAGCTATATCATGTTACCCTCAATGGAACGAGCTCGTTCCAATGTGGAGTCACATGACTTGGTTTTGTTTAAATATTTCAAAAAAATAAACTGAAAGCTTATTGTTGGAGTAATTGCTGACTTTAGTATTTACAAAATTAACCAAAAAAAGAAAAAAAAAAACAAAAAACAAATAAAAGAAGAAAAAAAAGAAAACAAACAACAACTCGAAAATGGTTTTCTGTGGACCATGAACTTATGATCATGAACCTACCGATGTCGAAATTTAAATCCAGGTTGCCTATTCATGTTTGTTTTTGATTATGGAGAAAAGGGAATATTGTTTAATGACTTCTATTACGAATGTGTCCAAAAAAAAAAATCATTTTAGTTCATTTTATTTTAATTTGAAGACAATATTCAGAATATGTATAAAACTAATTACTTTCCTGTATATGTATTATTTATTTTCTCCATATTCTGGTTGAAAAAGAACAAAAATAATGACCCCCCTTACTGTGACCACAAAATGGTAGACGACTTGATAAACATATCAAATTGATACTAATTAAGTAGCAGGTGCCCTAAATGAAACCAAATAACCCCCAAAATGACTCTCACACAGAGCCGTCATAATTTCTTTGCTGCCTTCTAACGCGTCACTTATAAAATGAAAATGTTTGACAGTTAATATTTGAATATGAATAATAATATATGAACATAAATTAATCCACGAATATCCGTATGAGAAATATGTCCTCTGCACGTTTACAAATGTTTGGCACCCAAACCGGGATAATTGTGAGAAGCGGCATTGAATCAGTCGATGGTTGGCTACGAGGTGGAGAGAGAGAGAAGGTAACAATGTGTATTTGATAAGTTTGGTGATTATGTCATTCAGCCGATGTCACGGGGTCAAAATGTAGCAGCCGTCGGATGTGTGGAAACTTTGGATGTTGTTGAACAAAAATGGTTTTGTCGATTTGACCATTCCGTACATATCCCTTAACCCTTTACCCCATGCAACGGCCAACACCGGCCATCGCTATTAAAAAAAAATCTCCACTTTTTCATTTTTGCCACAAAAGCATAGCGCATGACCCCTCAAGAGTTTTCATTGCACGTGCCGTCTGCTTTAAGCATAGCGCATGACACGTCAAGAGTTTTGATTGCACGTGCCGTCTGCTTTAAGCAGAGCGCATGACACCTCAAGAGTTTTGATTGCACGTGCCGTCTGCTTTTCGTGTAAGGTAAATGGTTAAAATGCTAAGGTTTTTGCTTCATAACACTACAAACATTTCTCACTTAACCCTTTCTTATAATGTATACATTGGTTTAACCCTTTACCTAACATGAAAAGCAGATGACACTTGCAAAAAAAATTCTTGAATAACTAATATTTTTCATTTTTGTCTCAAAAACATCGAGCTCGTTCCAACGAGGGGTCATAACATATGTTTTTGAGACAAAAAGTGAAAAAATAATGAAAATTAATTGGCGATTTTTGAGAATAGCGCTGGCCTAATTTGACCGTTACGTTGGGTAAAGGGTTAATCACCCTAATATATGGGCAACTAATATGGGTGAGTGGAGTATGAAACATGAATTCATACATAGAAAGCGTTTTGAGTTCATACATGCAAAAGATGAAGAGACCGGGCACTCACGCGTGGTTACTGGAGTTCGGACTGCAATAATCAAGTTCGGAATAGGTCCTAAAAAACACTCGGAAAATTAGGAATACTCGCTCCAAGACGTATTGTCACAGATTACTCCCAACGAACGGTACTGTAACTCTGGGGTGAGATACGCACTGTTTTGGGATGACAGTGAGTGATGACAGGGGTGAGATATTGAGCAGGTTTGTGCATTAATAAGCGACAGAACCTCATTGTTGTTTGGCGTTGGCCGTGCATCCTTGAATGACTTTTGGTCATTTGTTTTGCAATTTCAAACTGCTCCAGTTATCAATAGTTTACTATTTGGAAGGGACATACGGTTTGCAGCATTAGATCTGACTAGTCGGTATTGACATGGACATACGGTTTACAACATTTGATCCCTAGGGGGTTTTGATCATCCCCTACTAGGCGGGTCCTCAGGTGGCGGATAGAGGACGGCCTGCTCAATTGGGCAGGTTTGCTAATTTCTAATTGGCAGGTTTGCTCAATTGAGTTGGTTCGCTGCGAAATACATAAATACGCAGCCCCGGACCAAAATGATCAATCCTGCTAATACCATCAGGCAGGCACCTTGTTCTCCCGTGAGGTGCATTCCGAAGGCCCCGGAAGAAGGAATCCTGGCAGTTGAGGACTCGTGGCCCCGGTTAGGGCAGTCTCTGGGATGGAGCGCTGGTCTCCATTTCGGAGATAAACTTGTTCAACACACTGCTTTGGCCCCAATTTCGGGAGTAGAAGGATGGTCGGATGGTCCGTTCTGGCCAATCGGGAGCCCCCACCCCAAAAAGTACTGGGTGGCACGTCGGGGGGCATTTGGTGACCATTCATTCAATCATTTCTTTTATTCACATAACATAATTGCCATTGTGTACTGTTTTTAAACACTTTATATTTTAATAGCCACTTAGTTTTGCTGCACTGTCTGTTTCGGTTATGCATGGCAACCTTTTATTACGGTGTTTTATACAGTGATTGATTGGATGGCCGCCATCTGAAGACCTGGCACTTCCACACCCGGGCCAATCAGCCAGTGGCATACTTCGGTATCAACACTGGCTGAGTATACTGCCCCATACCAGGTATGTGGGAATACCGGCAACCCGGTGGGTTCACTGCATGGCAGTAACCCTACCCCTTGTTGGACTCCGCGGTGGGTGGGAGCCGGGGCAGTGAACAATTTACAACACTAACTATGGCTAATATACCACACAAAATTAAAAAACGGGGTTACGTTTTTAGTGATGATGATTCTGATTCTGACTTGGGACACATCGTACCACAAATTAATACATGGCCAAAATTTGTAATGATCAACTCTGCTGAAGAAGGAAAGCTTGCAACTGATATCACTCCTTTCGCTTTAGAAAAGTCGATAAAGGGAATAGCAGGCAATGTTATAAATGTGAAAAAGTTAAGATCTGGAATGTTGTTGTTGGAATGTAAAAATGAAGCTCAGGCAAAGAATTTGTTGAAAACTGATAAACTTTTCAATATGCAGGTAAATGTCTTCCCTCACAAAAGCCTTAATACCAGCAAGGGCGTTGTCAGAACGAGGGAATTGTCAGGCATTGATATCTTAGAAATTAAAAAGGAGTTAGAACCACAGGGTGTAACAGATGTAAAGAGAATTGAAATTAAAAAAGATGGAAATCTCATTAAAACAAATACTTAAATATTTACATTTCAATCTGCACAACCGCCAAAATCAATCAAGGTCGGATACATGAACATCAGAGTGGATTTGTTCGTACCAAATCCACTCCGTTGCTTCAATTGTCATAAATTTGGTCATGGTCAAAACAGTTGTAGAGGGAAGACAATTTGCTTTAAATGTGGTCAGGAACATCAGGACCCTTGCACTAACACAATTAAATGTTGTAATTGTCAGGGCAATCATGTAGCTGCATCTAAAGATTGCCCTGTTTGGAAAAGGGAGAAACAAATTCAAAAAATCAAATGTGAGAAGCAGGTCAGTTTCAAAGAGGCTAGAGACATCGTAGCTTCAATGCCTGGCATGAGTGCATCTTCACTATCATATGCTACCAAATTAACACAAAAGTTACCAACAAAATCTGTAGAATGTCAGACACCGTGGACTTGGCTTGACAATAACATTCCATCCTTATTGCAAGCCTTCACTATAGAACACTCTAATAAGGTCGAACCAAAATCAACCCAAACCACATCATACACTTCAACAATAACGGATAAAATAGCACAGCGCAAACAAATAAATGAGGCACCAAAATCAGATTCAACTAAGGACAACAAAACTAAACCAGAACAGAGAAATATACCGAACAAATCAAAACCAGATCAGAACCATAGACCACAACAACAAAACCTAAGTCAGAATCAGAGACGAAGTCAAGAAAAAGAAAGGAAGAAAAAAGATAAAGAACAACAAAAAGTTAATTCGGAAAGAACACCGAAATTTTTGAAAAATGTTGTCACTAGCAACATGTTTGATGGGATTGAAGAAATGTCAGTCGATGAATGCATCGATGACACTTTCTCCAGTCAACTACGTCTGTACTCCTCTCATGGTAGGTCTCCTCGAAAAACGTCACCTAGAAAAAACACGGGGGCAATTTCGCCCATACGTCCACCATCCAAGTCGCCATCCAAGCATGGATAAAACACGTAAACACAGTATAATACAGTGGAATTGTCGAGGTTTTAGAGCGAATTTTAATGAACTGAGCCTTCTAAGTCAAAAATATAAACCTGCTGCTTTTTGCTTGCAGGAAACACTTCTGAAGAAACCTGTCACAAATATTCATCCCGTCCTTAAGGGTTACAATTTATATAACGCTTGGGCAGATGAAAATGACCTTCATATCCGTGGAACGTCTGTCTTGGTCAGAAATGACATTATTCACAGTTCTGTATCATTACAATCAAATTTACAGGCTGTAGCGATACGCCTGACCTTAGACAAGACAGTCACGTTATGTTCAATTTATGTGTCACCAAGTAAACTACTTAAGCTGACGGATCTTGAACATCTGATTCATCGGCTCCCAACTACGTACGTTCTGTTGGGTGATTTTAATGCACATAGCCCCATTTGGGGGTAATTCCTGCAGTCAAGAAGATGCAAAAGGTAAAACTATAGAAGAGTTCATTACAAAATATGACTTGTGCGTGTTCAATGATGGGTCAGATACCTACCTGCACCCCGCATCTGGTTCATACACTTCAATTGATTTAACAATTGCATACCCTTCCGTCTTCCTTGATTTTTCTTGGAAGGTTGAAGATGACTTGTGCGGGAGTGACCACTTTCCGATTGTGTTGGAGAGTGTAGTTCCGGCGGATGATGAGAGGGTGCCCCAGTGGAACTTTAAAAAGGCTGACTGGGACACTTTCTCATCGCTTTGTTCTGAACGCCTCACACGGGAGAAATTTCAGGACAGTAATGACCAGATTGAACACTTCACCACAGAGTTGATTGACATTGCAAGCCAAGTCATTCCTAAAACCTCGGCAAATCCAAAACGTTTCACTAAACCATGGTTTGATACTGAGTGCAAACAGGCTATAAAAGATAGCAAGAAATTTGACAGGGAATTTAATAAGTCACACAAAATTTGGATAGATTACGTATAAATCGGGCAAAAACAAGACGACTTTTAAAACATAAAAAGAAAAGTTCATGGGAAACTTATGTTTCGAAACTAAATCAAAACACCCCCATCACTAAAATTTGGAAAATGATTAAAAAAATTAAAGGAAAAAAAACACAATCAGCTGTACAACACCTAAAAGATAACAACACACTCATAACATCAAAACAGGAAATTTCAAACAAGTTAGCCTCAACATTTTCTAAACATTCGTCGTCTGAAAATAGTAACCCAGAGTTCCTCAAACTTAAAAAACAAGAAAAAGAAAAGATTAAATTTACATCCAATAACTTAGAGGATTATAACGAACCTTTCTCTATGGAAGAGTTAAGTAACTCTTTGCATAGAGCAAAGGATTCTGCCACTGGACCTGATCAAATACACTATCAACTTTTAAAACATCTGCCTCAAACTTCACTTGCACTTTTATTATCTATTTTTAATGACATTTGGGTGACTGGCCAGTTTCCACCTTCCTGGCGAAACGCTACTATAATTCCTATTCCTAAGCCTGATAAAGATCACAGCAACCCAAGCAATTACAGGCCTATTGCCTTAACAAGTTGTCTGTGTAAAACCATGGATAGGATGATCAATGATCGACTTGTCTGGTTTCTGGAATCGAACAATCTGCTTGCAGATGTTCAGTGTGGTTTCAGAAACCAGAGAAGTACTGTGGATCATTTGGTTAGATTAGAAACGTTTATAAGAAATGCCTTTGCCAGAAAAGAACATGTGGTCGCCATCTTCTTTGACCTGGAAAAGGCATATGACACTACGTGGACGTATGGGATTTTAAAAGATCTTTTTAACATGGGGTTGAGGGGGCGTATGCCTCTTTTTATTGAAAACTTTTTGAGGGACCGCCGATTTCAGGTTCGTGTTGGGTCAACGTTATCTGATCCTCACGGGCAGGAATTGGGGGTGCCTCAAGGAAGTATTTTATCTGTTACCCTTTTGTCAGTGAAAATCAATAGTATTATTGATGCAATTGAGAACATGGTTGATTCATCAGTGTACGTAGATGACTTTTTAATCTGCTATAGCAGCAAAAAAATGAATGCTATAGAGCGCAAACTTCAGCTGTGTTTGAACAGAATCCAGAAATGGGCTACAGAAAACGGCTTCAAATTCTCAAAAACGAAAACTAATTGTGTTCATTTCTGTAAGCTTCGGAAGCACCACCTTGATCCGGAATTGAAAATAGACGGGAGTCGTATTAATGTTGTTAAGGAAGTGAAATTCTTGGGTTTGTTGTTTGACAGCAAACTTAATTTCACTTCTCATATAAAACAACTAACGATAAAATGTAAAAGGGCACTGAACATTTTGAAGGTAGTTGGTAGCACTGATTGGGGTGCTGACCAAAAAACATTACTCCATCTGTATAGATCACTTGTCAGATCAAAATTAGATTACGGCTGTGTGGTTTACGGTTCTGCTAGAAAGTCATATCTCAAACCTCTTGATTCCATTCATAATAGTGGCATAAGAATAAGCCTTGGTGCTTTTAGAACATCACCGGTGGGTTCGATGCTTGTTGAGGCAGAGGAGCCTTCTCTTGAGAAGCGCAGAATTAAACTTTCACTCCAATATGTTTCAAAACTTTTTTCTAATCCGTCTAACCCCGCATACAATTGTGTTTCAGAACCTCAAAATACTGAATTTTTTAACCGTCATCAGAAACATATCCCTTCATTGGGAATTAGAATTAAACCTCATTTGGAGTCTGCCAAAATTGAACCAGTTGCAGTAAAAGAGAACCGTGAACCACAAACTCCTCCTTGGCATCTTAAAAAGCCAACAGTTATTTTGGAACTAGCATCTACTAAAAAGTCTGAAACAAATTCTCTGCAGTTTAAGCAGAAATATGCTGAAATTAAGTCAAAGTATAGTACATATACAAGGATCTATACAGACGGATCAAAAGATGGTGATAAAGTAGCATCAGCTGTTATCACTGATGATCATGTCACTTCAATCAGAATACCGAATCAAAGTTCTATTTTCACAGCTGAAGTTAAAGCTTTACAACTCGCACTCGAACATATCGAAAATATACAGGAAAAGAAGTCGATTAATTTTTCTGACTCTCTTTCCTCTTTGCTTGCTTTGCTCAACCCCAGGTTGAAGAACCCTCTCATTTTGGAACTTCGTGAGAAGTTAACAACTCTCATGTCTGACCAATATGATATCGTGTTTTGCTGGTTACCCGGACATGTAGGTATCGCTGGTAACACCAGAGCAGACAGTGCAGCAAAACAGGCTTTAACAAAGCCTCTCACTGATTTTAAGATCCCTTTCAGTGATTTTAAGCCTCATATTAGTAGTTACATCAAATCTATGTGGCAGGCGGAATGGGATGGAGCGACAAATAACAAGCTCCATCGCTTCCGACCAAACATATTTGATCACTATCCATCCAGTAACCTTTGTAGAAAAGATCATGTTATTCTGACACGATGTCATGTTGGTCACACACGACTCACACATTCCTTTCTGTTAGAGGGTAATATGCGACCAGAATGTGTTCCATGTCAGCAGGTGTTGTCAGTGGAGCACATTCTCTTAAATTGTACTGATTTTAATCTTGTTAGAGGGCAATACTTCACAGTTGGATCCCTTAGAGATCTATTTTACAATACGAGCCCACACAAAATTGTATCATTTTTGAAAGTAATCAACCTTTTTAACAAATTTTAAAATTGTTTTTATTCTTTTAATCTAGACTCATCAAGCTCAGTTCATCAGGTTGATTTAGAAGTAGATATCGTTCACTTATCTCATTACTCATTGTTATTTAAATTATTCTTGTCTCTGACATGTCTTTGTAATTATCCTTTATTTTTTTTCAATCTTTTACTTCATAATATTGACGTTTTACTTTTCTCTGATTTCTCGCCACGATATAGCCTTAGCTGCTGATGTGGCGTTAAGCACCAATAAATAAATAAATAAATACAACATTTGATCTGGCTTGTAGGTATTGACATGGACATACGGTTTATACCATTTGATCTGGCTAGTAGGTATTGACATGGACATACGGTTTACAACATTAGATCTGGCTAGTAGGTATTGCCATGGACATACGGTTTTCAACATTTGATCTGGCTAGTAGGTATTGACATGGACATACGGTTTACAACATTAGATCTGGCTAGTAGGTATTGACATGGACATGCGGTTTACAACATTAGACCTGGTTAGTAGGTATTGACATGGACATACTGTTTACAACATTAGTTCTGGTTAGTAGGTATTGACGTGGACATACGGTTTACAACATTAGATCTGGTTAGTATGTATTGACATGGACATACTGTTTACAACAATAGATCTGGCTAGTAGGTATTGACATGGACATACGGTTTACAACATTAGATCTGGCTAGTAGGTTTTGACATGGACATACGGTTTACAACATTTGATCTGGATAGTAGGTATTGACATGGATGTATGAATGAGCAAGATAGAGTTAAAACGAGTTTTGCTTCTTGCTACTCACATGGGTCTCTACAAAGTGATTTTTTGTTGTGTTACTTTGAATTGAAACGAGGAGAGTGCCAAATGTCACATTGCGAAGGTGGATCATTTTATGTCAGGTGCTTGTTTGTTGTTATCCAAAGACGATCAATAATTTGAGGAATGGTAGTCACCGAAATGTTTTCCTGATCTCAAATAAACACCTGAAACTTAATTGAGCATCCCCTGAAATGCGTTATGGCAGTGCAGTTGCTGTTACTGATTATTATGTTTTAATGATTGCTATGTCCTGTAGTACATTTCGTCTAGTGAAACTTGACGTTTCTGGTTGATAACGTACCCCAAACACATCCCCTCGTCCACGTGAATCATGCTTCCCACGAATGTCACAAAAAAACTCTATCATCCACATGCAATATCTGGATATAAAACAAGAAAATGTGTCACTTTTTTATCAATAAATGTTGACATGGCAAGAAGGAGACTGTCAGAGGCATTAAGAAGGCAAATCGTTGGCATGCATGGAACAGGCATATTATTCAAAGCTACTGGGAGGCAACTTATTATCATCTGTTATCATCAGACCTGTCCGAAAACATCAACAAACCAATGATGTTAAGGACAACCCCAAAGGACCTATCATCGGGAAGATCGGAGTCCGGCACGCCTCGTTAGGCGTGAACCCTTTGCTTGATGTGGGGTTTTGAAACGCTTGTGGCGCCCCAACTCGTGTTTGTGCAACAGAACTGTATGAAACCGTCTAAAAGCATTGGGTATGGGTTCCAGAAGGGTCATCAAGCATCCTGCTCTGTCCGATCAGAGACCACGTTTGGAGTAGTGTATGGGACGACAATATTGGAATCTCAGGACGTGGAGAAGAGTCCATTGGTCAGACGAGAGCAGGTTCCTGTTTCACACCACAGGCCGTCGCATGAGAGTGCCGAGGCATAGAAATATTGCTTACGTGACCAGGAACATCAGACGTACTGTTCTTTATGGTGGTGGATCAGTAATGATCTGGGGATGCCTCTCTCATGATTGTTAACTTGATATGTGACTGTAAGTGAGAATCTCAATGGTCATCAGTACATCCAGGACATTCTTCCCGGATGGCGTGCCTCATTATGACATCCACTCGTTCGCTACTCGACCTGCATCCATGGCCGACAATGCAAGGCCACATTGTTGCCACGCAGTGAGAGCATGTCTCCAGAACAACGCTATTACAACACTACCTTGGCCTTCAATGAGCCCCAATTTGAATCCCCTAGAACACATCTTTGGCTCTTTTGGACGTCGTGTGCAAGCAAGGGATCCGCCTTGATCCGTACAGAATTTGGCCGACTTGAAAGCTGCATTTCATGATGAGTGGTAGCAGGTGCCTCTGGACCGTATCAGAGGGCTCACTGGTGGCATTAGGAGGAAGGTTCGGGCTGTCATCCGGGCACGTGGTGGATACACTCTCTACTGGCGTCAGACACTGCTATATACTGTTCAGGAGATCACACGTTGCATTTTTGTCAGCATCATACTTGTCGAAAGAACATATTTCCATCAAAAACATTAGTGACACATATTTGTAATCAGCGCTATTAAAATACTGCATATTTTCATCATTGTGTTGGTTTTCGTTTGTCATTAGACCATTATTTCCTTCAAAGAATCACCTTTGGCCATCTGGAAGATAGCCTGAAAGAAACGACAGTTTCTATTAACACCACTGCGAGCGAGAAAAACAAGGGGTGCTTAATTAAGATCCAGGTGTATAGTTTGTTAGTTTTTCTGGGCACTACTATAGAAGATTCTGCTTCACCTTTAACGGGTATTGTTAGAAACAATGCTGGGAGAGCATTAACCCGCTGAACCCGCATTTCCTAGAATGGTATCGCCTTTGAGTACACTTAAAATGAGATGGGTCAGTCCAATATCGATATACATGGAAAAAAAATAATAATCGTAGTCTGCAGTCGTCTATTAATTTATCATCAATGCCCCGAGTATAGATCGATCATAATAAGACAAAAAAGGGCCAAATCACGCCTTGGACCGAAAAATCGCTCTTACTTGTTCAAAGGGTTAACAAATCCTAATGTGATCATTAGAATACCATTTGTATGAAACAGGAAGTAGTTTGTTTCATAGAAAGTAGTAGACATTACACCGATAAATAATCATTGGCTGGAATTTGCGTGACATGTAAAGGAAAGTCTGATAATATTCTACATAGAACGGGAGTTAGAGCAACTGCTGCCGATATTATAAAAAAAATAAAATAACTTTACATGCACAACGCTTGGGACGGTAGAGTCAATACTTAGCACATTTTGTGTCTACAGCCAGGACTCAAATGTAAACATCTCGGCAAGTGTTGAAGATATATTCTCCCATGATGTAGAGCTACTCGCATTAACATCAACACAGGAAGATATTTTATGACATGTGTAGTGTCCAGGTCTTCAACCATACATGTAGATACGTCAAATAGCCGCATACGAATTTGATATGGCTATGGATTGTGATAAGCTTAGCCGTTTGAACCATTGATTGCGTTTTCACAGTCCAGTAAGATACGTCGTAATTTCATGACGGATGCTGCTGCTAATTGAATATGTGTGGAAGAAGACCAATCAATATTTCCAACGTGCAGCCCTAAAGGCCTATCGCCAAATAATGAATATGGACTCTTCCAATTCCTACCATTGAACTGACATGGAATATACCACTCGGGATCAAAGGGTTAAAGTGGAACTCAAAATAGATTGAATGTCAACTGGAAGAAAAAGTAGCAAAAGAAACTAAGACCAACTATCACACTAATGAAAATGGAAGAGAAGAGTAAAGTTAGTAAGTAAAAGACTTATTGCAGAAATCGAGACTGAGAAAAAGAAAGAATAAGCAAAGAAAGATGAAGCAAATTCAGGTACTCCTTCCTACGGCAGAGAGAATGGTGGAGGCTACCAGTAAAGATGGAATAGATCAAGAGGTGGTCAAGATAGAGAAGGAGGTCGAGGTACTTTTTAAACCAAGTTGCTTCAAGTGTGACAGCGAAGAATATGAATTCCGAGAATGCCTTTGTTGCGTGGTTGAACCTTGGCACTGTTTTCCAAAATAAACAACAAAACCCCAAATTGGTTAGAAGCTCCAATGAAGCACAAATGGAGATTAATTGTGTGAAAACTACAGCAGTAACTGGCAGTGGAAGTTGTATTTATAGTATTGCTAAGTCATTCATGAACAACATTTGGAAGCAACAGGAATGCAACCACTTGAAGAAATTTTAAATATTGAATGTGGAGTTGGAATGAATTGTATATTTACCAATTACTTTATCGATTAATAATACCTAAATGTCAGTTGATGATAACACGGGATACTATCTACAGTCCAGAAAAAACAATGCTTATACAGTTAAAACTTGAAGTTCTGTCACGAACTGCGCGCTTATCTAGGCATAATTGCGCGTAGGAATTGCGCGCAATTGCCATGTCGAATGGCATCCCTAGCACGGCAGGTTCTCCTGGTTACTGATAGCAAACACAGGCAATGTTTCTGCCAATGGACCGCCGGGTTACCCGGAGGTCCATTGGTTGAAACATTGCTTGTGCACAGGCCATTTGTACAGAATGTGGTAGCCTTACTATGGTCATAACGCGTAGATTAACGCGCAAATCGACATGCTATTTGTGCGTATTTCATGACAGGACTTCTAGTTTTAACTGTAGAAACCAACACATTATATGAACTGAATGACTGATTGCAAGAAATATCTGGGAGGTAACTCCTTACAAAGAGCAGGCCTCTAGACACCTCGGTATATTTCATCGATATGTATATCCACAGGTGCAAGAGAACTTCAAATGATCTGGAACATAATTGGTATTATAAAGTCGTCAAGGCCAACTCAAATTATAACTGGACAATTCATTCGGTCAGCACCAAGGACCAATGTGATAAGGGACAGGGGTTTCATCAAACAAATTGAATATTACAAGAAACAGATGAATCAAGTTCCCCATAGGCTTCACACCAACAGTCTTCAAGTCATATTACAAGATGGAAATGTACTTGTAAACTTTCCAAATGTTACAATTCAACCTGTAGCCATTCCACATAAAGCAATTTTCTGTGAAGTACAACCGCTAGCTTTTGATGAATCAGTTTTCACAAAGATTGAGATAAAAAAACAGAATCAGAGGTTTTAACCCTTTCTCTAATGAATTGGTCGCATCCGCACGAATAATATACAAATTCGTCAATTGAAAAAAAGTTATTTGTTTTTAAAAAATCAACAAAGCCATATCATGCGGTCCCTTACTGAAGGGGACATTATATGGTTTCCTGGTATTTTTGAACTCAAAATGAAAAAAATAATATGTAAAATAATAAACTGTGATACTGTCTGCATTTGGTAAGGAGTTAAGTCCAATTCATGTGGGATCAGATCTTACTAAAGAGCAACAAATTCAGGTTGACAGCTCTCCTAAAGAAACATGAACACAGAACAAATAGCACGTTGATATGCGCGTTAATGTACGCGTTATGGCCCAAGTAAAGCTACAAAGTTATGTACATATGGCCTGTGCACAAGCAATGTTTCAGCCAATGGACCTCCGGGTAACCCGGAGGTCCATTGGCAGAAACATTGCATGTGTTTGCTATGAGTAACCAAGACAACCTGCCGTGCCTTGGGTGCCGTTCAATATGGCAATTGCGCGCAATTCCAACGCACAATTAAGCCTAGATAAGCGCGCTATTCGTGACAGGACTTCTAGTTTTAACTGTAGGATTGACCTCACCAGTGAAATTCCCTAGATGCAAAAGTATAGACGAATACCACCTGCGCTGATTGGTAAGTTCGTCAGCAGCTTGAGTAATTACTTAGATTTAAAATTATCCCAATAGCATATTCACCATGATGCCAAACATTGTTTTCGTACGAATGGAACATTATTTATTTATTGGAGTTTAAAGTCACAGTTGCTAATCGTGACCATGACAGTTTTACTGGTGAAGCCGTAGTACCCAGAGAGAACCATCGAGCATCGACGAGCAACTATCTGCTCCTCAACATTCTAACTCTGTTCAAGCTTCAGTCAAACAGGGTTACAGCGGTTGAAGACGTGCACCATCGACGTGCAGTACGTCTTAGTACACGGCGCCATCGTGCCCCCATGTAGGCAATGGGATAAAATGCCTTGCGAATGGAACATTAAGAATGAATGTAGACTATGGATTGCTGGATAGCCGTACAGTTAGTGGTGCTTATGCCTTACCAAGAATAGACGAGGTGTTTGATTGCTGAAGTAATAGCAAGTATTATAGTACTGTTGATATGAATGACGAGTATCTTCAAGTAGAATTAGAATAGTGGCGTAAAGAAAAGGACAGCCTTTATAGTGGAAATGATGAATCTGAAAAAACAGTTATATGATTTATAAAGAACTCATGCAAAATATCAACGGCTTATGAAGAAGTGTCTGGGTAGTGTGAATATGAAATTGTGTGTGATTTTATCTAGATGATCTCATTACCTCTTCAGACATTTTGGAACACCATTTGGAATGATTATATCTTGTATTGACAAGACTGCATGAATGCAATCTGAAATTGGCAGCAGAAAAATGTTTTTTTCCTTAAACGAGTGACATTTCCTGGGCGTATTGTAAGTGAACATGGCATGGAGACAGATCCGGAGAAATGCAGAAAGTGCAAAACTAGCCAGATCTTTTCAATTCAGATAAGCTGTGCTCTTTTTGTATCGCTGGTCAATACAGATGATTTGTGAAAGATTTCTCCAGAATCGAATTACAACACCATTAAGTTAACTCCTTCCTCCTACGACACCGGAAAAGAATAGAAAAGTCTTCGAAAACAAGGAAATGGACACACGTGGAAGATTACGCCTTCAGTCAACATAAAGACATTCTTACAAGACCTTCTATTATAGCATTTCCAGATTTCAATATGGCATTAAACTACATACATCACTACATTTGGTGCCAGAACTGTCGGTCCACGTACAGTTTTGTACCAATAATAAAAATCAAAGAGGAGGGTCATCGCCTATGCAAGCACGAGTTTATTAAGGCAGGGAAGAACTATCCAGCCCTTAAACTAGAATGTTCATGTTTAAAAAATGCTATGACTGACAAGTTCAGTGATAACCTGTTTGGAACCCATCTTGTTGTATTTACAGACAAGACTCCAATGACACATGTGCTAATCTCAACAAAACTGGATGCTACAGGGCACAGATAGATAACGTTGTATGAACTTACGAGTTTGATATTTTCTATAAAGCATGTTTTTGTAATGTTGATCGAACGTCCAGATACCCATATTATGCAATTGATGGCAATGGAGAAGAACTGATGAAAACTGATCATAATACAGTCAAAGCCATTAATGTAGTGGAAAACAATGCACCCCAAATGCAGAAGTTTGACCTTCTGCATTCAACATTATAATAGAAGCGTCTAACTCCCCAACGCAAATTGCACCCATAGAACTTTGAGAGATAAGAAGGATTCAAAGAGAGGATCATACAATAGGAAAATGGTTAAAAACTAAGATGGATAAACAACTTCCTAGAAATTGTTACGGCAGGGGTGACATTTTAAAGGTATATACGGCACATTCTTTAGAGAAGTTAAAGAGAAGGAATAAAAAAAGGTTTTACAACTAGTACTACCATCCGTGTGCGGAAAGACAGCAGTGTTGGGTCTGCATAATGAGATTAAACACTCAGGTCGAGATTGTGTGCTATCAGGACCACTGACAGCTATATCTATTCCGCGGACAATGCTGCTTCCCGCTAAAACTAACTTTATTTTGTTCTCCTTCCTGCTTCTCTCTTCGGGCCCTTTAACACTTTAACACTTGCAACTGACAGTGTTTGATTCGTATCCGGACTCGTCTTCCTGTTGACTGTGCTCTTACCATATCTTCACTATCCCCCCCCCATGTTCTTCCCCAGTTGCGTTAGAATCTAAAACACTGAGTCTATTTTCTAAACACCGCTTAGTGGACCTAGGGCTCCTATGCTGGTCCTGACCTCCAAGCTCTACCCTTTCCTGACCCGGCTCTATCCTTCGAATTTTCCTATTGGCCTTCGTCTACTCGCTTGCATCCTACACATTAAGCGTCCTTCCTCCACGTTTACTCCCTCCCCTCTTCCCTTTTGAATCCACAACCCCCTTCCATCTACCCTCCACCTTACCATCGAAAGTGACTTTCGTCAGGGTTACCCCATCTATACCAGCCCTCTCCAGTCTGCCCTCCAGCTCCGCAGTTTCCCGCTCGAACCCAACACACTTCTCTAACAACTGTAAAGTATCCCTGGAATTCTGATACACCACACTACTGCCCATTGGCCGACCATCCCCATACGTCACAGTAAACTGCCTGCAAACCTATGCCTTCTCCACCAGCACCCCTCTACTAACTATACAAGCAGTTTCGCCTCCACCTGCATACTCCGACTCACCCCGGCCATTGGACCACTTGCACCACTCTACTAACCATACTTACCTCCGTCTGTACAACAGTAGCGCACTTTTCAACCATGTTTACATATACACTAACCAAAAACCCCAAAACAACCAAAAATAAAAAAGGAAAAAAGGAAATGCAAAATACAAAACCAAAAATATATGCTGAAATCTCTCGCAATAACTGGATATTTAAAATAATACTTACAAACAGTCCACGGCAAATATTTCTGACTTGTTTTCGTGAGTAGTATTCACCACCTTGTGTAGATAGTCAGCTTTGACTAATCAAAAATCTGTTGCCGGATATCTCAACTGCAAATTGTCTTTAACCCTTCACCTAACACGAAAAGCAGACGACACTTGCACAAAAAAATCTTGAATAACTTATATTTTTCAATTTTTGTCTCAAAACATAGGTTATGATCCCTCAGGGGAACGAGCTCGACGAGTCATAACCTATGTTTTTGAGACAAAAAATGAAAAAAATAATGAAAATTAATTGGCGATTTTTGAGAATAGCGCTGACGGGTTTTGGCTGTCACGTAGGGTAAAGGGTTAGTATGTGTCTTTATAAGACGTAAGACATATACGCGATAACCCAAAGATGGTTAGGCCATTTCCCAAACTTTATTTCAATGCTATTCATTTGACTTACTGGTAATTATTACTTTATTCAATTCAATTTTTTGCAAGTGTCGTCTGCTTTTCATGTTAGGTAAAGGTTTAACACCTTGCTCTGTCAACTATGTATGTACATGCAAGCCGCCTGTCACTGGTATATTATTGTTAAATAATGTTAGTGATGTTGTATAAAAAGCCCCTTTCACTGAGCCTGCTTGAGTCCCTCACATTTAGGTATATACTAAAATCTCACATTCCTTACAAGTATATTCGTCATATACTCATTGAACTGAAAAGTATAAAAATTGAAAATGATCCACAGGGAGTTTACAAAGCCACACATTATCACATTTCTGACTAAACGTTAAATTGGCTTTGCATCAAAGGGTTATCCGAATGAAATCTAAGGTGTATTATTCACAGACACAAAAGCATGAGTATTGCATAGCAGATATTCAATATGTCTCAATAAGTTATGAGAAACAACTCAATGTTACGACATCGATTGCAGTACTCCACTGATGTGAATTGTTTTTTTTCAGGGTGACACAGTTTCAAAACTGTCAGTAATTTGAAACGCTTACAAGTAGTCTCAACAAACAAAGGCAATTTTCAATTTTATTCCCAGTTCCGATAAATCGGTTGATAACAAATGTCGAATAAGGAACTGGGAATAACCCAGCAAAATGGCGTGTATTTAGAGGTTATCGCCACCATGTGTGTATATGAGATGGCCTATTGAAGACGAGATCTCTCCTCTGGACATTCCTCGACTTGTCCAGTACACCATCTCGGAAACTCAGGTGCTGATAATAACAACTACCTTACCTCCTACAAATATCTGGGAATTTTATTTGGTTCAAAGACTTCACATGCAGACTGCATATAAAATCATATACTGCCTGTCAACATCAATATACGCTGACAGCTATGGGTAATCTCCCGTCTCTCCAGTGATTATTCAAAATGGCGGCAGCCGATATACGCTTCAAGTTGAAAGATTGAGTGTTGGAAGCCCATATTTGGTCTGAAGTGCAGGTTAGGCAATTTAAAAGGCTTCATATTCTGTGGATGTCTGTCATGTTACCTTCGAAAGGAAACTGTTTGGTATGTATGAATTTGCCTTGTTACAATTTATGGGAGAGTGCCTGTAGGCACTCTCCCATAAATTGTAACAAGGCAAAGACACGTGAAACATTGTGAGAATTCTCTCATTTAATTTTGATCGCTGTTGTTAGTTCTGTGCATCGATGCAGCAGTCGGTAAGATATATTCGTTACACAGTTTGCCGGTGGCCTAATATGGTATATATGGAGTCAGTTAATTTCATATTGGACGAGAGCGAAGCTCGAGGCTCTCGTCCAATATGAAATTAACTGACTGCCGGTGGCCTAACATGGTATATATGGAGTCAGTTAATTTCAAATTGGAAGAGAGCGAAGCTCGAGGCTCTCGTCCAATATGAAATTAACTGACACCATATATACCATATTAGGCCCCCGACAAACTGTGGAGCTTCGCTCTCGTCCAATATGAAATTAACTGACACTATATATAACGTATTAGGCCACCGATCGAGGCTCTCGTCCAATATAAAATTAACTTATACCATATATAACATATTATGCCACCGACAAACTGTGTAACTAATAATATATCTTACAATACTCCCACTTGACTTGTCCGCATAATGATGGGATTGGGTACAGTTTGTCGCGGTGTCTGCTTGACAGTCATTTATCGTATATAAATTGATTTTTTAGGAAAGAAAATAATGACGTCATGGTAATGCGTTCTGGCGCTGTGCATGACGTAACCTCCTTTCATTGTTCTACTTCTTATATAACCGCTGAAGTTTATAGCAGTGTTTCAGCCGTGCGTCTTTTGTTTTTTTTATGTTTAATGCACGGGAAGCCTGCGTAAAATATCATCATCGCAAAATGATCTAGTCTAATTTATTTATTGAAATGAAATGAAATGAAATGAAATTTATTCAACAAATTACCAAATTTACAAGTTAGATTTGTAGAGAGAGTTTTACGTATATAGGATACACTGGTAAATTGTTGGGAGACAACATAGCCACATTGGCTGTCTTCCTGTTGCCCCCAGGAAGAGAGAAAGACTATACAGAAATGACTACACAGAAATGGAGTAGGCTGGATATTTTTGTTCATAAGTACCACTGCCTATGGCTCAACTATTGAATAAATGATGAGAGGTAGGAAGACATCGAAACTATATGCTAGCCCCTCCCCAGTGTACGCGTGTACGCGAAAAACTGCACCCGATATACGCGAGTGCAATTTGACGGTAGACTGCAAATTTGGATGTATAAGATTAGACGTATGGTGGTGGGGCAAGGTATGATTGGGAGATTAATTTGAGGTCGGGTGGGATGAGATAACTGGAGAAGTCACCGACATGGGCTGACAATGGCGTCCTACGATTAAGAAAGCTTTTTTATTGACAGGAAAGACTCGATCAGTCGGCGCCTTGAGCAGAAGTATTTAGAATAAGGCCCGTTTGTAACTAGGAGGGAATGTTATTGGCAAGTAGAACGATTTCCTGTTTCCATTGACGTCATACTTAAGGTATAGACGTCAATGGAGACTAAAGATATACCATAGTGCTAGAGTGTCCTATGTCCCACTGGCACATAAAGCATTCAAGCACCCAGGCGACGACATCTTTCCCTCTCTCTCTCATATAATGGGTCCCACGGGCGAGTGACGAGACATGCGAGTATCAATGAGCATTAGGCCTACAATCTGGACAATTTTGATACGAACAGGTAACATGTGAGGAGTACTTTGTTAAGCATTCATTAGTAAGTTGTTTCTTGAAAACATATCTGGAAGGTATGTCCCGTAAGTCAGAAGCAATTCCATTCCAAATCATTGGGAAGCTATGTTTTGGCAGTTTGGCAGAGAATTGGGTTCTAGCTTTCTGCGACTGTATCGTGCCAACTTGTCTTGTTTGAAGTCCAGTTGATGAGTGTACACTAAAAAAAGTTCTGAATGAGTCGGGCAACCTGTCGTTTTTCCAGTCGTACATGAATAGAGAGACATTCACTTTGTATAGATCGTTAAATTTTAAAATGTTATTATCCTTAAATAAGGGATCAGTATGGCAGTTATATTTTTTACAACTAACTACTCGCATCGCGCGTTTCTGTAGAGAGTATATTTTACTGCTGAATGGTCCATGCCCCCCAAATATGGTGACTATGAACTAATGTATAATACAGTAATATCAGTGATTTCTTGGGGAGAACATTTTTCACTTTGTTTAGACAGTAGATTGCACTTGACATCTTAGAACATACTGTGGATATGTGGTACTTAAAATTGAGGTTTTCGTCAAGGTATACGCCTAAGAACTTAGTGACTTTTTCTTGTTGGGAGTTACCTATGGGTGAAAGCTTAGTATTGTTAAGAACAATATTTAGTAAGTCGGATTTGTTCGGATTGTTCGGTGGGTGTAGCATAATATATTTACATTTATTGGCATTCACTTTGAGTTTGTTGCAACAGCACCAGTCGAATATTTTATTCAGCTCAGTATTAACTGTAGTCTCCAGAGTATTCAGGTCATGTCCAGCTGTAAACGGGGTTGTGTCGTCGGCAAATGATAAGAGGTTAAGAACAGAGGAGTATCTCATATCATTCACGTAGATTAAAAAGAGGATAGGCCCCAACACAGACCCCTGGGGGACCCCACAAGTGACATGTCGGTTTGGGGACCGATTCGTGTTGTATTCCACATACTGTTCTCTACCTGTTAAATAGCTTTGGAACCAAAGTTTACTTATCCCTCTTATTCCATAGAATTCCATTTTGCTAAGTAGAATTTCGTGACTAATGGAGTCAAATGCCTTAGACAAATCGAGGAAGACGGCTAGAATAGAGTTTTTTGTAGGCATGTCGTTGCATTCAGCGACATACTGCAAAGGTGCATGATGGGGTGAAAAGTAGAATGTTTTTTGCGAAAACCGTACTGATGTTCGTACAGGATATTAAAATCATTGAGAAAATTAGAGAGTCTCCGGTTCATTATTTTCTCCAGAAGTTTCGAAAAAGGCGGTAATAAACTAATTGGCCTGTAGTTACCTAGCTCACGAGAATTACCCCCTTTGAAAATTGGTATCACCTTTGCTATTTTCATTTTATCGGGCACTTTACCTTGTATAAATGACTGATTGAATATATAGACCAGGTGTTTCGCGATCTCACAAATTGTCTCTTTCATTATTTTAGTAGATAAATTGAAAGCGTCGGTACTCGCTTTCCCTTTCAATTGTCCGGCTGTCAATATGATTTCTTGCTCGTTTGGTGGGGTAATAAAAAAAACAGTCCGGGTAATTTCCATTCATGAAGTCACCGAAGTTGTTATCGGAGGTGGGGACGTTATCGTTAATAGTCTGACCAATTTCTGAGAGGTAATCATTAAAACTGGTGGCGATTTTATCGGGGTCAGATATTTCAACATTATTATGAGATATGCTAGAGGGAAGTGTCGCCACTGATTTTGATTTGTTGATTTGTTGGTTTGTTGACTAGTTCAGAAACAAAATTTAGGACAAAATAAAATAACCGCGGTAACGTTGCAGAACTATTTATAATATACAGAGTACTAAATCTGCAGCATATATACCATCAAGGCACTCAGTGCACCATGATAGGCAATATATAGGCAATATACATGACATTTTCTCGGTCTATTCTTTAACTTAGAAGGAGGGGGGGGGGGGGCACCAAGTTGGAGATAGTTATTTTAAGTCTGCTTCACCGTTACCTGAATACTCTGGCACAAAATTTACCTAGGCATCTAAACGTATTTAGAAGTAGGTGATTGGAATTTATAAGCACGTAGGCGGGAGATGGGTGTGTGTGTGTGTGGGGGGGGGGGGGGGGGGGGGCAGGCCGCCGAATTCGTTATTCATCACTACCGTAAATACTCTAGAAAAAATCTTGGGTATTACTTCTGATGGGTGCCCACTATTTGGTACATTCATATCATAAACTGTGTCGGACTGCACAAACGCAAAAGGAACCCCCGAATTGGAGAGTTAGTTTAAGTCTGCTTCTCCATTATCTGAATACTCTGGAACAAATTTACCAGGGTATCTAAATGTATTACAAGTAGGTGATTGGATTTTTATAAGCACATAGGTGTGTGTGTGTGGGAGGGGGGGGGGGGCAGGCCCTCAGATTCGTTGTTTATCACGACCATAATGTATCATAAAATGTAGCTACACTTTGGACATTTCCCCTAATTCCGGCAAGAACAGAATAAATTTTGGGAGAAAAAAAACTTATAATGGCAGCATTTCTGAACTATTTACAATATACGGATTTCTAAATCTACAGCATATATACCATCACAGTGTCCCAGACCAACCTAGCAACAAACATGTAAAATTTTACGCTCTTTCTTGAATCTGGAGGGGGGGGGGGGGCACCCTCCTCCAAGTTGACGAAAGACGCACGAATCAGCCCCCCCCCCCCCCTTCACCAGAGAGAGGGGTGCCTGCGTATCTAATGTCATTCAGATTAGAAATTTGCTTCACCCTGCCATTATCTTTCAATTTAATAAAAAGTTTACCGTCACTTGACCAAGAATCTTGAACTTTTATATGGTCTTTGCAACATTTTAGCAGAGACTGACTTTGTTTTGTTAAATCTTCCTTGATGACGATTCCATTGCCCTTGAGATTCCTCCTATTACTGATAACTGTTGATTTAACTCTCCGGGTCACAAACTTGGCAATTACAGGCCTGGGTTTATCAGGACTGTACTTACCTAGTCTGTGGGCAATGCTAATATCTGAGGAGGAAACATCAACCCCAAGTTTGCTTTGACGCAAGTCGATAACTTTACCCTCACACTCCGTAGCCAATTCGTTTGTTTTTTTTCATCAGGAAGACCGAAGAGTCTAATACTGTCTTTCCTCGTGTGTTGTTCCAGATTGTTGTTGTGAATTTTGAGATTCAAGATCTCACTGTTTAACACACTGATCTCACTATTCTTTGAATCTAAACCAGCCTTCAAGCCACTTATTTCTTCCTCCAACTTGTCGCTACGCATCTCGGCTGCCAGTATGCGGTTTTCAAGAGAATCAGTTATTCTGTTTATCCTTGTGAGAATATCTTCCTTCACAGAATTTAAGATGACAGTCAAGTCTTCACTTTTGACCAGAGGCCTAACGACCGCCTCGAGGGAATCTTTTGTAACAACATTGTCCAGTTTTGTATTCGTTTCGGACAGAATTGCTTCTAAATTGACCTTTTCAGAAGTGAAAGCCTTGATGCTGGGCTGACTGGAGTTTGACATGTCTGATCTTTGTTTTTTCGAAGGGTGTACTGGTTTCGGTTTTGGGATTTTTGTCGGATCGCTGGGCTTTGGAATCAAACTTTCGTTAGCACTCATACTATCGTCAGCACTTGATACAGAACTCAGGGTAGCAGATCTTTTCAAACTTTGTATCATTACGTGTTACGTGTAATAAATGTTATAAATGTTAAAGGTAAGATTGTACCAATAAAAGAATCCGTGAGGCTGGAATCACTTTCTTGTTGTTGACATTGTGACTGGGTAGCGCCATATTGGTTTCCAAGACGACGATATTCAAACAAATGTTCAGATCTAGAATACCGCTCTAAAAGCTAAATTCCCAACATAACTCATTATTATCACCACAACTCAGAATCAACAAGACGTGATAAGTTCAGATACACAAATACATGATCACACCCGCGCTGGAAACTCTATTATTTACAACATTTATCCCACAACGACAAACACCGACTTGCTACTCCATGTCACGTGATCGAATTAATTTATTTGAGCTGGTCATGTATTTGTCACTTAGTTATTCTTGTCATAAACGGTTATTTATTTATTTATTTATTTATTTGTTTATTTATTTATTTATTTATTTATTTATTTATTTATTTATGTTTAACGACATTTTCTACATGCAGACTCACCACGTGTCGGACAGTCTAAGGGCTTAAGGAAGCCGTAGAAGCCGCAGAGAACCGCCGATCAACATCAAGCTTATGTCAGGCTCCACAACGTTCTAACTCCGCACAAGCAGGGCTAGCACTGGTTGAAGACAAGTGCAGCACTGGCGTGCAGCCCGTCTTTGTACACAGCGCCACCCTACCTCTAGTGCCCCACCCACATTTTTGTTAGTGGGTACCCGTCATGGCAGTCGGATCAAAGGATTGGTCAGAATATTCTTTTTTAATGAAACTCATTATCACCCAATGGCATAGGACACTCTTCATTTTTGAGGACATGCCTTAATGTTACCGACAGAAAATAGGATGCAAGGAAAATAAAAATATGAGACGAAGATATACCCATAGCAGGTGGGAGCAAAAACAACTGAATATTAAAATTCTTGAAATGTGTTTTTTATTTTATGTGTCTTTCCACAGCCGGAATGGACGAGCACGTTAGTTAGTGAACCCTTTACCTAATGAATCGCCTGCATCCGCCCGTGTAATATGCAAATTCAGCAGTTGAAAAAAATATTTATCAACAATTTTTAACAAAACCACATCATGTGACCCCTCGTTGGAACGAGCTCGCCGAGCTCGTTCCAACGAGGGGGGTCACATGATATGGTTGTTTGACATTTTTTGAAAAATTGGAAAAAAATGATATTTAAAATAATAAATTTTGATATCGTCTGCGTTGGATAAAGGGTTAAACGAGTTTCTGCCCTCTCATTTCTCTTCCCCTTCTATTATCGAGGTTTAAATCGCTTTGTGTACTTTGTTAATTTTAGACGTGTCAGGATGTTATTTGCCAACTTCAGCGTCGGCCTCTGTCTATTCTGCAGCTCGCGCATGGAAACTCGGGTCGAACTATGGTTGCGTTCCTCTGGAATTCGGACAGATATGACCGGCATTCCTTCTGCTGATACATTTGAAGGATAATATGTATTTTACTGATCCTCAACTCGTAGATATACTCGGATGAAACCCTGAATTGGACTTGTTTTATCAAACTTATCTCAAAGTGTCGTATTCAAGATCAATTTACCATCGGCTGACGATTAACACTATGCAGGTCCAGAGTGGCATGCTGGTGTTGCTTAGAGTTTGCACAACATTAAGCATGTTTGATAATGTAGATTCGCCTCATGTATGATAAATGGCAAAATTAGTTACCGGGGTTTTTGGCCTTGTGAAATCTGTTTCAATGTAAGATACTCTGAGCCAAAAGCATGAGCCACGGGGCGACTTTCAAAATAAGTGTGGGAGGCTGAAATGTAAACGGAGATTTCCGTACCCTGTGAACAATTGGAAAGGAATTGTCACACTGGACAACTATATCAATTATATCAAAAAACTATCTTTAGAAAATGTTCCAATTGTTTGGATTCTATAGTCCTACCCTTTGCCGCCTGTCTTATTTGTGTCCGGGAAGAAAGAACAAAGTTCTTTCTCAGTTTAGTTTTTGGGTAATATTCGAAGATTATACCCGGCGTTTGGCACATAAGTGTTCATGAATAGTTTTAATTACAGATTTATTATTATTGTGTTCACTAGCTTGTACTAATATTGATCGATATAGTTCTTTACACGTGTGACTTTTTCCACATTTTAAGGCAGCCATTTTGAGAATTGAGGTGTAACAGCACTTTTGACAGACAGCCAGGGTCACCTCCTGTCTCAAAGCATACATACCTTTACTTTTTACATGTAGAGGTAATCATCTTCTGGGCATTTCCCTTTACAAAGCAGACGACCGTGTTATTTTATATTCCCGTCAAAGCCAGAACATAGCCGAGTATCTATGGAAGGTGACAATAAAAAAACTACAACTTCATTTGCAGTATATCAGTTCCTTACATAAATTAATTTACACCAGTAGCCCAATCTGTTACGTAGTAACCTACATTGGAACGGTGGCATCCGTCTGCCAGTGGGGTGTATCTGGTTCGGATAAAAAGATTCAAATTGATTGTATGAAGTTAGTATGTTGGGGAGCCTGACAGTTGCTTGTTGCTGCTTGGTGGTTCTCTGTGTTCTCAGGCTTCCTCCATCCGTAAAAACTCTCCGACACGAGGCGATCCTGGCTGTTGAAAAGTGTCGTCACACCCCCATAAATTAATAACATTCATAGAAGGCATACCTTGACGGTGTAGTTGCAATATTCTTGTCTTCTACGCACTGTTTGTCAACACGATAACCGAAATACAATCAATCCCATGTCAATGTTTTTGGTATACTGATACTTGGTACTCGGTCATCTATGATTTGGAGGCATATGGGGCCTTGGGGCCCTAGAGGTTAAAAATATGTTTACAACATTTACTGGGAAATGAGTTTGCTGAAGCAGTAACCATTATCTAAAACATAATACAATCTCTTAAACAAAGGCCAGAGAGAAAGCTTAGATAGAATTCTTTGTTACTTTGAACAGCATTGTATATTTCTTTTGTATCATTTTACAAACTTCATTCTCAATCATTGAAGAGAGAACCCTTCACTTTTCAAAGCATTTTTTAAAAATCTATTTATCCTCAATCATAACTCAGGATTGGGAGGTTTCGGGATGGAGTGGTGTGTGGCTTTCTCGAAACACCTATCACAATTACAAAGTAATAAAATGGAATATTTGAATGCTCAAGTTTTAACACTCTTAATATTTCGATGTGAGTAAAAAATACCTTTAATATACCTCATGGATGGATACAGAATGTTTATCGCTTTCTTTTCTGTAACATTTAATTCTCTGTGGAATGGGACACCTTTTCAATGTGCCTTCCAAAGCAAGGGATTCTTAACCCTTTAGCCAACACAATGGCGAAAAACGGTCAGCGTTATACAAAGAAATGTCTATTCAGTTTTAATTACTGTTTCATTTCTGCTTGAAAAATATAGCTTATAACCATTCATTGGAATGAGCTCTTTTTTAAAGGATTATTTATTTATTGGTGTCTAATGTCACATATCTCTGCACAGTGGCTAATCATGACCACCACAGTTTTACGGGAGAAGGAAACCGGAGTACCCGGGGAGAACCACCGGGCAACAGCGATCATCTGTCAGATCCCCCACATACTAACTCCACACAAGCAGGGTTAGCATTGGTTGAAGGCAGGTGCACCATCTAAGTGCAGTACGCTTTTGTACACATCGCCACCATGCACCCACGTGGGCAATGGGGTGAAGTGTCTTGCTCAAGGACAGAGTGAGGACCTCTCAACTTGCTGCCTGCACCTCTGCCAACTGAGCCACTGCGCCCCCATTTAACCCGTATCCAACGCAGACGATATCAAAATTTATTATTTCAAATATCATTTTTTTAAATGTTTCAAAAAAATTCAACAAAACCATATCATGGGACCCCTCGTTGGAACGAGCTCGACGAGGTCGTTCCAACGAGGGGGTCACAGGATATGGTTTTGTTGAAATTTTTTGAAAAATAATATTTTTTCAACTTCTCAATTTGCATATTACGCGGGCGGATGCGTCGATTCGTTGCGTAAAGGGTTAAAGTATTAAAATGGAGTATATAAGGGAGTAGTCTAACGTCTGAAGGTCTTAATATGGGGGCACGGTGGCGCTGTGTACTAAAGCGTACTGCACATCAATGGTGCACCTCTGTTCAAAAAATGTATTGAGAATAATGAAAACCCTTTCCATTCTCACAATGTTGTTTTGAACACACATGGACACAGATGGGTCCTCGGTATTTTGACAATGCCAATAAGTCTTCAGATAGGCTCTTGGGGGTCTTTAATGCCTTTCAACGTCTATATTCCAACATTACTGAAGTGTTTTACTCGCAATATATTTTCCAGAGGTACCATGCGTGCACTTCAACATTGTCTAGCTAATATGAACATCTGCCATCATCTACAAATATGGCAGATCCGAAGTTGGTGGAGCCAATATTTATAGAGTAGTTTATGCTCATACTTCGGGGGCGCGGTGGCTCAGTTGGTAGAGGTTGTGTCCTTGGGCAAGACACTTCATCCCTATTGCCCTCGTGGGGGCACGGTGACGTTGTGTACTAAGGTGTACTGCTCATCGATGGTGCACCTGTCTTCAACCAATGCTAACCCTGCTTGTGTGGAGTTGATATGTTGGGGAGCTGACAGTTGCTCGCCGTTGCTCGGTGGTTCTCTCCGGGTACTCCGGCTTCCTCCACCCGTAAAACTGTCACGGTCATGGTTAGCCATTGTGCAGAAATATGTGACCTTAAACACCAATAAATAAATGCTCATACTTCAGGCTTGGTATGAAATGGTACCTACACCAAATGAGTTGAAACTTGCTGGAGGTCCAAAATGTGGTCCACCTCTATGCGGTCAACAGAGGTCATTCAGTGCATATTTTTCAGAATTGCATTTTATACCTATTAAAGCAATTCTGAAGATTATACATGTATCTCATCATTCAAATGAATGGCAGAGCCAGTAATGTCAATTTCTGATTCCTTGATCGAACCCTATAAATGGTGTGCACATATATGCCTTTTCTGGTTAGTCTGTGTGGAACTCACAGACTATTGTTTTTGTACGATTATTTTTATTTTTTTGTTTCTTCTTCTTCCGCAAGATAACTCGAAAACGAATTGTCCTATCTCGTTGATTTTTGGCATGCTTATAGATAGTCACAAGTTCTCGTACACCTATGTTTTTTTTCAGATTCCCAGGGTATTAGTGGTGTCTGTAGGGGTGTTTTGAAAGTGGGTCACGCCCATATCTCAGGCATGGTATGACGCATGGACCTGGGACCAATAACAAATGAGTCGACACTCGATGTAGATTCAAAATATGGGTGAAGGTCACGGAGGTCACCTAGGGGTCATTAAGTGCATTTTTGATATTGCTGGAAATTACATTTTTTGACCCCCACAGCATTCCTGAGGTCCATACATGCATTTTTACGTTAACAAAGTGGGCGTGGCCTAAATTTTTGAAAGTGGTTCACGCTCAAATCTCAAGCATGGTATAATGAATGGACCTGGGACTAACACCAAATGAGTCGACACTCGATGGAGATTCAAAATATGGTTCAAGGTCACGGATGTCACCTAGGGGTCACTGTGTGCATTTTTCATAATTGCTGTAAATCACATGTTTTTACCCACACAGCATTCCTGAGGTCCATACATGCATTTTTACGTTAAAAAATTGGGCCTGGCAAAAATGTTTGAAAGTGGTTCACGCTCATATATATCTCAAGCGTGGTATGATGAATGGACCTGGGACTAACACCAAATTACACTAGATGGAGATTCAAAATATGGGTCAAGATCATGGAGGTCACCTAGGGGTCATTAAGTGCATTTTTCATAATTGCTCGAAATCTCATTTTTGGCACCATAAAACATTCCTGACGTACACACATGCATTTTGTCGTAAACAAGTGGGCGTGGCCAAAATTTTTGAAAGTGGGTCACGCTCATATCTCAAGCATGGTATGATGAATGGACCTGGGACTAACACCAAATGAGTCGACACTAGATGGAGATTCAAAATATGGGTCAAGGTCACGGAGGTCACCTAGGGGTTATTGAGTGCATTTTTTATAATTGCTGGAAATCACATTTTTTGACCCCCAAAGTATTCCTGAGGTCCATACATGCATTTGTACGGTAGAAAAGTGGGCGCGGCCAACAATTTTGAAAGTGCGTCACGCTCATATCTCAAGCGTGGTATGGTGAATGGCCTGGGACTAACACCAAATGAGTCGATACCTGATGGACATTCACAAATATGGGTCAAGGTCACGGTGGTCACACAGGTGTCATTGAGTGCATTTTTTCAGAATTGCAGGAAATCACATTTTTTGACCCCAAATGCATTCCCAAAATTCATATATGCATTTTTTACAGAAAAAAGTGGGCATGGTCAACATTTTTGAAAGTGGGTCACATTCATTTCTCAAGCGTGGTATGATGCATAGACCTGGGATCAACATCAAATGAAAATATGGGTCAGTGAGTGCATTTTTTTTAGAGTTACTGGAAATCACATTTGTTGACACCCTAAAGCATTCCCAAAGTCCATACATGCATTTTTATGTTAAAAAAAAGTGGGCGTTTTTCAAAACAGGTGGGTGTGGGTCATTGAATGCCTTTTCAGAATTGATGGAAATCACATTTTTTTTTTAATTTACTGCATTCCCAAGATCCATACATGCATTTTTACTTTAACGAAAGTGGGTGTGGCCCATAAGTTTGAAAGTGGATCATGCTCATACCTCAAGCATGGTATGAAGAAGGGACCTGGGACCAACAGCAAATGAGTTGACACTCAATTGGGGTCAACATATGGGTCAAGGCCCCTGAGGTCTACTAGAGGGTCATTGAGTGTATTTTCAGAATTGCTCTTAATCACATTTTCCGACCCCCTAATGCATTTCTGAAGTCCATACATACATTGTTACATGAAAAAAGTGGGTGTATGAATATTTACCATCATCTACAAATATTGCAGTACCGGAATTGGTGGAGCCAATATTTGTAAAGTAGTTTATGCTCATACTTTAGGCTTGGTATGACCTACATGTATAGGCATGGAACATACACTGAATGAGTTGAAACTTGCTGGATGTTCCAAATGTTGTCATCTTCAATGCGGTCAACAGAGGTCATTAAGAGCATATTTTTCAGACCTATTTTATACCAACTAATGCAATTTGAAGATTATACATGTGTCTCATAATTCAAATAAATGTCCGAGCCAGTAATGTCAATTTCTAATTCCTTGATCGAACCCTTTAAATGATGTGTACATATATGCATTTTCTGGTTTCTTAGAAAAATTGTTCCGATTCCTGTGTGAATATCTATAAATTCTGTTAACGAAAACCCATTTCAGATTTGTTAAAATCTATTTTACTCCGGAAAATAAGCCTCCATAAATTCCCATAAATTCGACTTCCAAAATACCTTATCTCTGATTTTTTCTATACTGTTAGGTAATTACTTGTACTTAACACCCTATGATTTGCAGGCGTTTGGGGTCTTAAGGTAGCACGAGAGGCCAAAAAGTATTCACAGCTTCCACTTTTACTGGTAAATGTAATCCGTGAAACATCAAGCATTATTTATAACAGTAGCAAATTTATTCCACATAAACTCATTATAGAGTAATGTTTAATAGGTCAAACAGAATAACATTGCCTGCTTATTTAGTCTCATGTAAAAAAATTCAGTCTCAACTCAAGCTGGACAGCGAACCATTCACTTTTCAAAGCATTGAATTGATTTATTGTCAATCAAAACTCAAGACAGACAGGATTCGGGTGTAGTCAGGGACGTAGCCAGGGTGTTTCCAGTGGGGAGGAGGGGTGTAGTTCTATGAAAAATCCAACTAGGAATGGATACTTAAAGCCCCCCCCCCCACCCCACACACACACTCCTTAGTTACCAAACCCTTGGAAGGGGGGGGGGGGGGGGGGAGGTCAAAATGTTGACTCCGAATGACTGCGCCATTTTGGGGCATCCTGAGAATATTTTATATTTTCAAGCAGTTTAAATGACTGCAGCTGAATTTGAGGTTTTAACCCTTTACCTAACATGAAAAGCATGTTAGGTGCACCTGAATTTGAGGTTTTAACCCTTTACCTAACATGAAAAGCAGACGACACTTGCAAAAAATATTCTTGAATAACTAATTTTTTTCATTTTTTGTCTCAAAAACATAGGTTATGACCCCTCGTTGGAACGAGCTCGACGAGCTCGTTCCAACGAGGGGTCATAACCTATGTTTTTGAGACAAAAAATGAAAATATTTTGAAAATTAATTGGCGATTTTTGAGAATAGCGCTGGCCGGTTTTGGCCGTTACGTTGGGTAAAGGGTTAAGACAACGCAAAATGACAATTTCTTGGGATACTGCAGTCTGCCTTCATTGGGCATTGTGTTAATTACATGATTGTACATCCCTGGGGGGAGGGGAGGGGGCATCGTTCTGCGTAGGTAATTATTTCGCGGCTTATGACGATCTCTCAATCATTTAACTCTCATAAGACTGTCTGTTCATTTGCTTTTACTTTAAATGAAAAGAGGTGCAACCTACAAGCGAACGAAGTTTTCGGATACAAAATAAGCCATGCAATTCAGTTTATCCTCCACCCACCCCCACGAAAAAAATGTGTTAATCCATAGGGACTGGAAAATAGATCAACTATTGAAATAATCTTACTTGTTATGCCCACAACAAATAGTCAGGGGGCATATTGTTTTACCCCGTCTGTCCGTCTATCTGTCTGCATATAGGGTACACTGTTTGTCCGTCAAACCCCTCTTATAATTTCAAGCTACTACTTTTTTTTTTATTTCACATGAGGTTTCTACATTTTCCAGATGTGTGCATATTGTCAGGATTTTGACTTGCCTCAATATTTCACAAAAAACTACTGGTTGTTAAACTCAGTCCATTTTTGTAGAATTTCACCTGTATGATATGTGATTTCTTCGGCCAACTCCTCCTACAGCTTTGAAGCTGGGGCCTTTTTTATTATTGCAATATTTTAACTGCATTCGCTAATATGAGTAAGGTTAGACATAGCAGAGAACAAAAGGAGTAGCATGACCACGGTTGTGGAATTAACCTAGAATCCATTGGGTAGTGAAGAAATCTTGCGTTGTTTATACAGAATGCTGTCTGTGTGAGTTGTCGCTTAGAATTTTAACGGAAACGCAAAACCACAGTCAAAAAAAAAATCCGTTACAACAATGCCTCGAATTTGCAACTGTTGGAATTTTTGCATGAAAAATTTCTAATTATCTTGATTTTTGGTCAAATATTGGGGAAGCGATATACTACTCCTACACCCCACCCCCCCCCCCCTCCTCCACCCCCGAAGATATTTGCCTGTGCGGAATGGCGAGTGTCTTCCTTGAAGTACCTATCACAGTTATGAATGAAGGAAATGGAATATTCAAGTGGTGTGATTTTAACGCCCTTACTACTTCAATGTGTGTCTGAAAGCTTTCATTTAATGTAACTCATAGCTGTAAAACGTTTTGTACGCTTCTGTCACATTGCCACACTGTAGAGATCCAACCAACTTCTTATTTCCAGTATGCTTCGTTTAAGACTCTAGATGCCGTTCAATGGCTCAGTCGGGAGATTAGTGACTCACTGGTTATGGCGTTGGACTTTAAAATCGAAAGGTCCACGGTACGTGCCCCACCAAATGCAACTGTGATGTGTCCTTGGGTAAGGCACTCGGTCCTGATTACCCCCATTGGGACATATCGACATTGTGTTCTAAGGCGTACTGCACTTAAATCGATCAATGCTCACCCTGCTTGTGTGTAGTTAGTATGTTGTGAATTTTGATAGTTGCTGATCGGCACTCGGCGTATCTATTCAGGTACTCTGGCTCACATGTTAAACTTCAATAAAAAATGGTCAACAACGGTATGTAATAATGTCACATACACGTAATTGTTATCCCTTTCCATTTGTCTTTACGATAACCCCAAAACAAATCATCTGTTCTGGTGTTGTTTGGCATACTGGAAGCCTGTCACTTGTACTGGCCCAGCTATGTTTTTAGGGAACCTTTGGGTGTGACCCATTGAGTTTTTTTTTATACCCATTAATTCCTTTGTAACAGAAAAGCACCATAAAGAAATAGCTGTTTATATTTCTATACACAAGAGAATAATGTAAACAATCAAATTAGAGAGAAGTTGCTATAGCTGACACACATCTACTCTTATCAGCTATTGCGATCAGAATTAAATACTATCCCCAAACCAAGTTGAAAGAAACCCTTTGAGTGGCAAGAAAATGTGTTTATTATACAGATCTATCGTACAACACTTGATTAGTTGTACTTGAATAAATAACCCTTCACCTTTCATTGCATTTTTTTTATTTTTTTTCATTCTCAATCATAACTCAAGGACAACAGGTTTCGGGCCGAGTGGTAAGTGGCTTTCTTGAAACACTTATCACAATTATGAATTAATGAAATGGAATATTTAAATGGTCTGTTTTTAACCCTCTTCATACTTCACCACCCTCTTCATACTTCACCACCCTCTTCATACTTCACCACCCTCTTCATACTTCACCGCCCTCTTCATACTTCACTGCGAAGAACAAACAACATAATTTAACGTATGACTGTAGAACCTTTTGCACGCTTCCTGCCATATTGCCGGTCTTTACACTAATGCCATGATTCAAGATTCCACCATCTTATTTTATGTATGCCTTGTTTAGGACACTAGATGCTTTTTAAGAGTAGGCCGTTCAACGAGCACTTGAGGCTTTTTAGGATTTTTATGGCACTATCCCCGATATATAGTCTATACACCCTTTGTCGGCCCGATAACTCAAATACAAATCGTCCTATCTCTATTCGTTTTGACATGCTGGTTACCAACAACCAGTTTGCACTCATCTACGTTTTTCAGCTCGTTTGAGGCCTTGTGTGTGATACAGTAGGCTGATTGCCTTAGAGGCTTCTAAATCATAATAAATATCTGCTATCATCATCCAAACATGACAGATCTGTAGTTGGTGGAGCTATTATTTTAAAGTGGATGTATACATGGGACTATACCGACAGAGTTATAAATTGTTGGAAATTCAATATATGGTCCACTTGAAAGAGGTAAACCAAGGACATCAAGTGCATATTATTCAGAAAAAGTGGGAAATGCATTTTGTTACACCTTAATGCATTTCTAAATTTTATGAATGAATTTCATCATTCAAATTAGTGGGCAGAGCCAAAAATGTCCATTTCTGATTCGTGTATCGAACCCTTTTGAATGCTGGTCACATATATGCCTTTTCTGGTTTCTTATAAAAAATGTTCTGATTCCTGTATTAATATATGTAAATGCTGTTAACGAAAACCCATTTCTGATTTGTTTAAAAAATATGTTACTCTGGAAAATAAGCCTCCATAAATTCTCTGTCTGTATAGTTTATTCCTGATACTTTAACCCTCTTCACACATACTTGAATTTACTGGGTGCAGTAAATTCTGTTTCTCTAGTTTCTTAGAAAAATTGGTCTGATTCCTGTATGAATATTTTTCTCTATGAAAGAATCTCATAAACAAAGCAGTTAGGGAGTAAGCTGTGACTGTCACATACAACAACATGACGTGTTTATTTAATCTCTTTGTACAGAATTAATTCCCAAACCAAGTTAATATAAAAACAAACAACTTGACCATGAAGAATTTCAATCGTACATGTAATTGTAAAACTACACTGAATAATTCTTCTTGAAACCTCACAATACTGTCAGAATGCCGGTAAAAGATGCAATACTGACAAAGCTGACTGTACTGTTAACTGTGTCAGTGCTAGGACTGTTTAAAATTAATTTATTAGCGAAGTTCTAGTTTTATGTATGCCTTGTTTAGATCACTAGATGCTCTTTTAAGAGTAGGCCTTCAAATGAGCTCTTGCTTTTTTAAGGTTTTTATGACAATATCTCCGATATAGAGTCTATGCACCCTTTGTCAGCGCGATAACTCAAATACCAATCGTCCTATCTCTATGGATTTTGGCATGCTGTTAACAATAACCAGTTTGCACTCATCTATGTGTTTTTCACCCGTTCGAGGCCTTGGATGTGATCCAGTGGGCCGACTGCTTTAGAGTCTTCTAGCTCATAATAAATATTTGCTATCATCACCAAAAATGACAGATCTGAAGTTGGTGGAGCCATTACATCAAAGTGGGTTGCGCTCATTCTTCAGTGTAGATGTAGAGATGAGACTACACCGACTGAGTTGAAAAATTGCTGGAGATTCAATATATGGTCCACTTTGAAGGAGGTCATCAAGTGCATATTATTCAGAAAGACTGTGAAATGCGTTATATTACACCTCAATGCATTTCTAAAGTTTATGAATGTATTCATCAGTCAAATTAGTGGGCAGAGCCAAAATTGTCCATGTGTGATTCGTGTATCGAACCCTTTAATGCTGGTCACATATATATCTTATCTGGTTTCTTATAAAAACTGTTCTAATTCCTGTATGAATATCTATAAATACTCTTAACTAAAATCTATTTCTGATTTGTTAAAAAATATATTACTCCAGAAAATAAGCCTCCATAAATTCACTTTCTGTAGAGTTTATTCCTGATGCATTAAGCTTTTTCACACAATTTTGAATTTACTGGATGCAGTAAATTATGTTTCTCTAGTTAATCTGTGTGAAACACACAGACTATTGTTTTGATACGGATTTTTTTTTCTTCTTATTCTCCTGTCTTCTGTCTTCTATGCGCTTCCTTGTCCTTGATAACTCGAAAACGAACTGCCCCATCTCGCTGGTTTTTGGCATTCTGATAGACAGTCACAAGTTCTCGGCCACCTATGTTTTTCAGATTGCTGGGTCAAAAGTGGTGTCCATAGGGGTGTTTTGAAAGTGGGTCACACCCATATCTCAGGCGTGGTATGACCTTTGGACCTGGGACCAACATCAAATGAGTCGACATTCGATGGACGTTCAAAATATGGGTCAAGGTCACGGAGGTCACCTAGGGTCAATGAGTGCATTTTTTAAAATTACTGGATATCACATTTTTTGACCCCTAAAACATCCCTGAAGTACATACATGCATTTTCATGTAAAAAAGTGGGCGTGGCCAACATTTTTGAAAGTGGATCACGCTCATATCTCAAGCATGGTATGGCGAATTGACCTCGGACTAACACCAAATGAGTCGACACTCGATGGAGGTTCAAAATATGGGTCAAGGTCACTGAGGTCCCCTAGGGGTCATTGAGTACGTGTTTTCAGAATTGCAGGAAATCACATTTTTTGACACCCTATTGCATTCTTAAAGTTCGTACAAGCTTTTTTTACACGAAAAAAAGTGGGCGTGGTCAAATTGTTTGTACGTGGGTCACGCTCATTTCTCAAGCATGGTATGATGCACAGACCTGGAACCAACACCAAAATGAATCGATACTCGATACTCGATAGAGATTCAAAATATGGCTCAAGGTCACAGAGGTCACCTACAGTTAAAACTATTTCATGTCATGAAATGCGCACAAATAGCACGTTGATATGCGCGTTAATGTGCGCGTTATGAACCAAGTAAAACTATCAAATTCTGTACATATGGCCTGTGCACAAGCAATGTTTCAGCCAATGGATCTCCGGGTAACCCGGAGGTTCATTGGCAGAAACATTGCTTGTGTTTGCTGTGAGTAACCAGGATAACCTGCCGTGCTGTGGATGCCATTCGATATGGCAATTGCGCGCAATTCCAACGCGCAATTAAGCCTAGAAAAGTGCACTATTCGTGACAGGACTTCTAGTTTTAACTGTAGGGGTCATTAAGTGCATTTTTCAGAATTACTGGAAATCACATTTTTTGAAGTCCATACATACATTTTTCCGTAAAAAAGTGGAGTTGACCAAATTTTTTTGAAAGTGTGATATGCTCATATCTCAAACATTGTATGACGGATGGACCTGGTACTAAAACCAAATGAGTCAACTCTCGATAGAGGTTCAAAATATTGGTCAAGGTCATGGAGGGCACCAAGACGTCATTGAGTGCATTTTTCAAAATTGCTGGGAATCACATTTTTGAACCCTCTTAATGCATTCCATACATGGGCTAAACATCTTCTAGGCAATACGAATATTGGCTGTCATCTACAAATATGGCAGATCCGGAGTTGTTTGAGCCGATAAAAGTATTTTACGCTCATTCTTCAGGCTGGGCTTGGTATGGCCTATAGACATGGAACCTACACTGAATTAGTTGAAACTTGCTGGAGGTTCAAAATGTGGTCTACCTCAATGTGATCAACGCAGGTGATTAAGTGCATATTTTTCAGAACCTTTGGGAATTGCATTTTATAACAACTAATGCAATTCTGAAGATTATGCATGCATCTCGTCATTCAAATAAGTGGCATAGACAGTAATGTCAATTTCTGATTCCCTGATCGAACCCTTTAAACGATGTGCACATATATGCCTTTTCTGATTTCTTAAAAAAAATGTTCCGATTCCTTTATGAATACCTGTAAATATTGTTAACAAAAATCCATTTCTGATTTGTTTAAAACATATTTTACTCCTGAAAATAAGCCTCCATAAATTCTCTTTCTATATAGTGTTTTTCCTGATACTTTAACTCTTTTCACACAGACTTCAATTTACTGGTGGCAGTGAATTCTGTTTCTCTAGTTTTGTACGGTTTCTTTTTTTTTTCCTTTTTTTGTCTTCGTCTTCTTCTCCTATCTTCTGTCTTCTATGCGCTTCCTTGCCCGCACGATAACTCGAAAACGATTTGTCCTATCCCTACGCTGATAGACAGTCACGCGTTCTCGGCCACCTATGTTTTTCAGATTCCTGGGGCATTAGTGGTGTCTGTAGGGGTGTTTTGAAAATGGGTCACGCCCATATCTCAAGCACGGTATGATGAATGGACCTGAGACTAACACCAAATGAGTCGACACTTCATGGGGATTCAAAATATGGGTCAAGGTCACGTAGGCCACGTAGGGGTCATTGAGTGCATTTTTCAAAATTGCTGGAAATCACATTTTTGGACTCCATAATGCATTCCCGAAGTTCATGCATGCATTATTTACATGAAAGAAGTGAGCGTGGCCAAACATTTTGAAAGTGGGTCACGCTCATATCTCAAGTATGGTATGACGTATGGATCTGGGACCAACATCAAATTAGTCAAAACACGTAGGAGGTTTAAAATATGGGTCAAGGTCACCGATGTCACATAGGGGTCACTGAGTGAATTTTTCAGAATTGCTGGAGATCATATTTTTGGACTCCCTAGTGCATTCCCTTGAGTGGACCCTTTGAATACTGTATACATATATGCCATTTCTTGTTTCTTGAAAACAAATGATCTGATTCCTGAATGATTATTTTTAAATACTGTTAACGAAAACCTATTTCTGATTTCTTTAAAACTATTTTATCCCAGAAAATAAGACTCCAAAGTACACCCATTACATTCATAGAGAGGCACGGTGGCTCATTACTTAGAGGTGCAGGCTGCAAGCTGAGAGACCCTCAGTTCGAATCCTACCTGCAGCAACTGCCTTGTGTCTTTGGGCAAAACACTTTACCCCCATTGCCCACGTGAGGGCTTGGTGACGTTCTGTACTAAGGCATACTGCACGTCGATGATGCACTTGCACTAACCCTGCTTGTGTGCAGTTAGTATGTTGGGGAACCTGGCAGTTACTCGCCGCTGCTCGATGGTTATTTCTGGGTTCTCTGTCTTCCCCCATCCGTTAAACTGCACGACACAAGGTGACCCTGGCTGTCGAAGTTTCGTTAAACCCCAATAAATAAATAAATAAATAAATAAATAAATAAATAAATAAATAAATAACATTCATAGAAGGCATGCCTTGTTGGTGTAGTTGTAATATTTTGTCTTCTAAGCACTGTTCGTCAACACAATAACCCGAATACAATCAATCCTATCTCAATGTTTTTGGTGTACTGATAACTGCCTGCAATTAGTATTCGGTCATCTATGATTTGGAGGCATGTGGGGCCTTGGGGTTCTAGAGGTTAAAATATGTTTACAATATATATTGTCAAATCAGCTCGCTGAAGCATTATCTAAATTAGTAGAGAATCTCTCATAGCAAAGAGTCAGAGAGAAACATGTAACTTGCATGGAATAGATTTGTATGTGTCTACAAAACCACTGAAAAAAACAACACGGTTTTCAATATTGCCGACTAGCAAGCCTTGGCACAATGGGTGACATTTATTTTAGACATAACACATAAGACATAATTATTATTACATCAAATTGAAACATATTTTGTCTCAACATCATTAACAAGACTCTGTCACAGACGGCCCAGCCAGCCAGGAAAAATCAGAGATAAAACCTGAATATTTTACTTTTATATTTTAACTTCCGTAAAAAAATCACTCTGGAAACCTGTATCCGACGCCTATGCTGAAGACCTTCTCAAGAGGGGATGCCGGACCTACACCCCATGCATATAAGCACATAAGTATTTTACTACATTAATGCCAAATTACATGTATGTTTCTTGGAAAATGTGATGTTTACCGTGCAAAGAACTTGCTAGAAACTGACAAACTCAGTACTATTCTAAGCTAACCTTGCAACATGACATGCAACTAATACTCCTATTCGTCAACCCAAAGCAACGTCATTACACGTTTTGTTTTTACCTTTATATCTAGACAATGTTTTCCCGCTATACTGCCGAAACGCGGGAAAAATTTAGTCTACAAAACCACTGAAAAAACAACACGGTTTTCAATATTGCCGACTGGCAAGCCTTGGCACAAAGAGCGGGGAAAGGGAAGTACGGAATATCAAAAGACATTACTTATAAATTTCATTCAGCCTTAAAGCCCCAGCTTTTTAGTAACTTCCAGCCTTTTACTGATAGAATCTACAACATATCCGTCCTTGCTGATATCGCTTCTCCATCTGCCATGACGCTTCCAGCACCTTCCACTTACATCCGTACTGTCTGCTTGAGAAGCTCCACCTGACCTTAAGGAATGCAATCCTAAATTGAGTTCTGGAGCAACCCGCTTCCATTTTGCAAGAATACACTCTCTTGCCCGTGTGTAACTTAGTTTTCTATCTTTAGAAATTAATTTGCATGTTACGCCTGACCTATAAATAGGTCGAAATAAACATGTGTTCAGACTTCTACTCAAATTGGCAACATTTAAGTATCTAATAAACATAGTATGGGGACAAGCTGAAGAATTTCCTTTTGAAATCAGAACCTCATTACCAGAGCGATACTGATAGGTTTTAGACTTACTTATGTTCAGTAATAAATGTTCAGGATGAAAAGTAACATCAGAACATTTCAAAGAACTGACCTCGTCAAAACGGAGGAAACCAGAAAATGATAATAAAATCATACATAAATCTCGTATGTTTGCCAAATCAGTACAATCCGAATACATAAAAGATAATTGTTTTAAATGTTCAACTGGAATAGGGTCCTTTTAACAGTATTTTTACTTGCAGTTCGTTTTGCCGATTCTAATAAATTTGTAACAAAACCGTTAGTGGTGGGATCTTTATGCCCATTTACGCTGTGAGCCCACTTGATGCCATAAACAGCAGAAGAAAGTGAACTTGCACTAAATCCTGAGTCAAGAAGTTTTATCAAATATAGAGCAACACAGATTGGTTCCGCTGGAAGACATTTTGCACCGACAGTTTTTGAAAGTTTACACCAACTTTTGAAACTGTTATAATATTTTTTAACAGTATTTTCACTTTTGGAAAGAAGAATGTACTGCGATAACTTATCTGCCAGCTCACAAATTTCACTGGATTTCTGTGTCTGTCCGCCTGCGTCATCCAAAGCAGCAGGTATATTTTTCGTCAAACTTAAATCTGAAAATGACATGAAATATCCAATGTTAATGCACGAAAAATGAGAACATCACTAACTCCTAAAATCTAGGTTAAGTGCCACCATATTAAAATTGAGGAGTTTGCCACCAAAAATTCCATTATTACCACTTCCCTTTTCAGTGATAATTGTTTGTTTGCCAAAACACTCGTGATCTACAACAAAATCATGAAACATTTTATTTTTATCTACGAGTGTTGCCCAAAATGGAGCTGATTTCCACTCTGGAACAACTAACGTACCGAAAGCTTTATCCTTTTTCAATTTATTCAAAACCTGATTGATAAGTCTTGGGGGTGGCACGAACCAATTGTTCACACCGGACCAGTTATTCTGAAATGCGTCCACACCCACTGTACCTGGACTACGGTGGCTGATTTAGGACCTAGGAAATACTTTTGTTATCTCGTACGCACGAGATACTACGTCGTGCGCACGACATAATTATCCCGTGCGCACGAGATACTAAGTCGTGCGAACGAGATACTAAGTTGTGCGCACGACATAATTATCTCGTGCGCACGAGATAATAAGTCGTGCGCACGACATAATTATCTCATGCGAACGAGATAATAAGTCGTGCGCAAGAGATACTAAGTCGTGCGCACGAGATAATTATGTCGTGCGCACGACTTAGTATCTCGTTCGCACGACTTAGTATCTCGTGCGCACGAGATAAAAAGATATTTCCTAGGTCCTAAACCAGCCACCGTACTGGAGACCACAATCTGGAATTAAATTTTTTACATTTTGCATTAAGATGGCTAACAAATCTGTCAAATGAATAAGATCCCCACTTAAATGTGAGTGCATTAAAAACACTGAATTTAATTTCCCAGCCATCACTATCCGAACATTTACTGAGAAAATCCGCTTTTGTATTTTCAGATCGAGGGATCCATTTTGGAAATAAATTTATATTTGCCTCTTGACAAATACGATGCACCTGCATTACCTCTCTTTGCAAATCTGTCTTTCTACTGCCACTTTTCAAAACATATTGAATATTTTTATTATCTGTCAATACCTGAACATTTGCGCCTACCAGCTCATTTTACTTGGAATTCAACACCCGGTGCACAGCTTCTAACTCTCTCCAAGTAGAACTCTTATCACGCTCATGGGTATCCCATGTACCAATCACCTCACTGCCCTCAGCCAGGGCACCCTCACACGGGGCAACATAACCACCGTAGCCTATCTCAGAGGCATCAGTATATATCACATTGCTTGTTTCAAATTTTACAGAGGACACAGCTCCTCCCTCATTATTCAGTTTTCTACAATTTTCACTCCAAAAATTAATTTCAGATTCTGCTTCATTTGTCAAAAGGACTAGCGCTTCCCAGCTAGCCCTGGGAAGTATACATTTGTACATAAACCTGGTCCTTAATCTGACAATATCACCCAAAACTGCCTTAAGAGAAATAATTTGTCCCACAATAGACGCCAAAAATCTCACCCGCAGCAAAGGGTAATCTTTCACCAAAACATGAGTTCTTACAGTTTGCAAACAGTTTTCTAAACTGCCTATTCTATCGTCAGTTGCATGAAGCCTGCCATTTTCCATTTGCCAAATATATCCTAACCATACCGCCGATAGAGCAGGTTCCCAATTACATTTGTCAGCCGATATTATAAAACCGAACTCATTCAAACTGTTTTGAATTAAATTACTAGAATATCGAGCTTTTTCCAAGGCCGACTCACCCCCAATCCCGTCATCTAAATCCATTACACACTTAAGACCTCTAGATCTCCAAAATGAGACCACAACCCGTAAGACTTTTGTGAAAATAAATCCTGAGGTGGACAAACCAAAAGGTTAATCGTTGAAAACATAAAATACATTGGCACCATTTTTCCACGAAAAGCCAAGAAAAGTTTTGTGATCATCAAAATTTCAATGTGATGGTAGGTTGATTTAAGGTCAAAAGTAAATAGAAAATCTCCCTTTTTAAAAATATCTGTAGCCTCATTTAAATCTTTGTATTTAAATTTAAATTTCTATAGAAACAAATTAATATACCGACAATCCAAAACAAGCCTTAACTTTCCTTTTTCTATTGACAGCAACTGTAAGAGGGTTGACAACTGTCGGTTCCTCTTCAATGGCGGACACACAACCCTTGATTAAAAGGTTTTCAATTTCAGAACTTACAAAATCATAATTTTCTAAAGCTGATTTATTATTTTTCAAAACAACAGTTGGTGGCAAATTGAAAAATGGTATTTTATACCCTTTCTGAATGACATCTAAAACGTTAACATTTACGCCCGCATTTGACCAAAGCTTGCAAGCGCTTCTCAATCGACCGACTGGAGACACGCAATCATTCCTCAGAGAAACACATTTACCGTTATTGTTTGATTGCTTGACAGTAATAGCTACACCACAATCACTCTCTCGATCAACAGCTCGTGATAGCTTTTCACGAGAACCATTCGCTACACCCGTCAAAAATATTTCAAGAAAATTGTTACTTATCTTATTTTATGACTGAGCAGCTGTGCCCACACCAGGGCATTCTGCCCTCCAATGTCCTGCTTTCCCACATGCAAAACAAGTGCCAGGTTGATATCTACTGCCTGTTGACTGTGAACTGGAATTGTTCGTTAACCCATCTCTAACTGGAATCTGATATGGTTGATAAAAATTGCTTTTCTTTGCAGATCTCTTCAATTTGTCCTGTTTGATTCTTCTGGCTGTGTCTGCTCTGACCATCTTCCTTTCATCGTCAGAATCCTCGGCCATGGGATTAGCTTCGTATTCCTGGACGACTTTCCAACCCATTTCCGACGAATCAGCCAATTTTATTAGTTTCTGTCGATGTTGAAGAAGAAGTTTACCATCGATAATAGACTGTCTTGCTCGATTTATGTCACTCGATGTTTGTGTATTGCTTAAACTTAGCTCTGCCTCCGAAAGATGTGTCATGACCTTCTTGTTGAAATTAAACTGGTCTTCACACAACTTCCTAGTGAATTTATAAGAGTCAATAGCCTCAATGTTGTGCTGAATCTTTGTCAATTGTTTTTCCGAAATATCCTTCTGACTACTTGTCATTCTCTCCTCGAAAGCGTTCAATTTGGACGACATAAGCAAATCAAGCTTAGATAATATAACATCCTGTGTTTCTGACATGGCCTTTTCCACATGCCCCCGAACCACTGATTCCAAATTGCCATCCATTGCGAAAATGTGATGTTTACCGTGCAAAGAACTTGCTAGAAACTGACAAACTCAGTACATTTCTTAGCTAACTTTGCAACATGACATGCAACTAATACTCCTATTGGTCAACCCAAAGCAACGTCATTACACGTTTTTTTTTACCGTTATGTCTAGACAATGTTTTCCCGCTATACTGCCGAAACGCGGGAAAAATTTATTATTTAGTATCATGTTACAAACTCCACTCTCAAATCATGTTGACCAAAAAAAGAACCCTTCACTTTTCGAAGCATTTTTAAAATTTATTTATTCTCAATCATAACCAAGGATCGACTGGTTTTGGGATGGAGTGGTGATTGGCTTTCTCGAAACGCCTGTAACATTTATAAATTAATAGAATGGAATATTTGAATGGTCTGTTTTTAACCCTCATAATTCTTCAATGTGAGTACAAACACCTTTAATATAACTCATGGCTGAAGAATGTTTTTCACTTTCTTTTCTGTAACATTTAATTATATACGGAATGGGGCACACTTTCAGTGTGCCTTCCAAAGTAAGAGCATCCCTAACCCCTTATCCAACATAATGACAAAAACCGGTCAGCTTTATTCACATTAATGTTTATTCAGATTTAATTACTTTTTCATTTTTACTTGAAAAGCATAGCTTATGACACCTCATTGGAATGAGCTGATTTTTTAAATGATTATTTATTTATTGGTGTTTAAGGTCACATAATTTCTGCACAGTGGCTAATCATGACCACGACAATTTTACGGGTGGAGGAAGCTGGAGTACCCGGAGAGAATCACGGGGCAACAGCGAGTATCTGTCAGCTTCCCCACATACTAGCTCCACACAAGCAGGGTTAGCATTGGTTGAAGACAGGTGCACCATCGATATGCAGTGCACCTTAGTACACAGTGTCACTGAACCCCCACGTGGGTAATGGGGTGAAGTGTCTTGCCCAATGACACAGGGCGGTTGCCGCAGGTGGGATTCGAACCGAGGACCTCTCGGCTCGAAGCCTGCACTTCTACCAACTGAGCCTCCGCTCCCCCATTTTAAAGGATTAAAACCGAGTATTTGAAGGGGGTATTTTAACCCTCTCAAGATCTTAACATGGGTCAAACATTGTATTTTATGCAAAAAGGAGAATAATGAAAACCCTTTCCATTCTCACAATGTTGTTCTGAACACTCATGGCATAGATGGACCTCGGAATTTTGCCTATGCCAATAAGTCTTTCGATAGGCAATTGGGGGTCTATAAGGCAATTTTTACGTCGAAATTCCAACTTTACTGAACTCCTTTACTCGCAATATATTTTCCAGAGGTACCATGTACCATAACATTTTCTAGCTAGTATGGATGTATGTCATCAAATATGGCAGATCCGGAGTTGGTGGAGGCAAAATTTGTAAAGTAGTTTATGCTCATACTTCAGGCTTGGTATGACCCATAGACATGAAACCAATACCGATTGAGTTGAAACTTGCTGGAGGTTCAAAATGCCCCCCCCCCCTTCCTCAATGCGGTCAACAGAGGTCATTAAGAGCTTATTTTTCAGACCTATTAGGAATTGAATTTTATACCAACTAATGCAATGCTGAAGATTATTCATGTATCTCATAATTCAAATAAATGACAGAGCCAGTAATGTCAATTTCTGATTCCTTGGTCGAACCCTTTAAATGGTGTGCACATTTATGCATTTTCTGGTTTCTTAGGGGGTGGTCCCGTCAAGGGAACCTTACTAATAGCATCTAAAACACTGAAGTTAAATTCTTGCTGTTGCTCTCTGTGGACATTTAGACCGCGTCTTATCCCCAGGTTCATTTGGAGTGAAATTAATAGCTGCAAGGAAAACCTCAGTGGCCTGTAGGTTGGGAATGCCACGCAACAAATCCTCTGTCAGACTCCCCTCCTCCTCCCCCAACAGAAGAAGGTCATGAACCACCTGAAATGACACCCCATAGAGTTTCAACAAATCTGCACCCCCACAGGTATTAATATGAATGGGCCATGATGGATCCGACGAGGACACCACTTCTCAAAACATTTGGAAAAGAAAAGTTTGAGGGAAAAAAGGTGAAATAAATGTAATAGATGTGATCGGGAAGCGAACTTATCCAGAATGGATGGCAATGACAGATGAGAAAGCGAAATGAGATGCATGAAAATAGGTAGAAACGTGAAGCAGCATGTGGTGAGTGGAACGGTTGACCAAGACAAACAACAAAATATTAACACATCAAAAGTCAAAATTACAAACGAAAATAACGAACGATGATAAGCATCCGTACAGGAACGGTAGCGGCGAGACCATTCTTGTATAGATACTCATATAAGCAAAAGCAGAACACAAATAAAATCAATCTTCTCAATACATATAACTTCAATATCAAAGCTGTAATACATCTGGTCGTTGAAGTCCAGAATAGGACGCCGCTGAAAAAAACATGAGTTTTATAGCTGTTTGGAACATGACCTAATTGGTTGGCCAGTTCCGAACAGGAGTACGGGGTACTGAGAACGACTTCACCGCAGTAGCTACCCTGATCAATACGGTCACTCCTGTTATATAACAGAAGACCGATAATCACCTCGTGTCTATGGAATCTCACGTGAGCTTTGTTTATGCTAGATCACTAGTGAATTAATTTAAGGTCGATACACGGCTGTACAAGCTGAATGTGACTGCTGACCATAAGCTGTTCTACTCTCCAGTTTAAAATTGATTGTATTTTCGAAATTTTAATGGCTAAGCATAAATATGCTCAAGAAACAAAATGTAAAAATTAAAAACACTTCCAATTTACTTTTAATTTAAATTAAAAATGAATCTGATTCAATTCTATTGTCAATTATTGATTCGGTGTCTTCAACTGTGGGATAACTAAAAATATGGCACACGATTAACGTTTCAGCGTGTGTCTCAGGACCATAAATTACTTAATCCGGCCTGTGCCACAATTTTCCAAATTACCACAGCATGCCGTCTTCAAAACTTGACCAAACGTGCATTAACACCCTGCTCTCTCAACTGTATGAATACATGTAAGCTGCCAGTCGCTGGTGCATTAGTGTTAAATAAAGTCAGTAAAGTGTGTAAAAAGGTCCTTTCCCTGAGCCTGCGTGAAACCCTCACATATAGGTAAGTATTAAAACCTCATATTCCTCACATATTGTCATATACTCAATAAACTGAAATGTATAATGATTGAAAATGATTCCCAAGAAGTTAACCAATTTCTGACTAAGTGTGGACGTGACTTTGCATCAACAGGATTATCCGAATTAAATCGAAGGTATATTATTTCACAGTCTCAAAATATTGATGTAGATCATTGGCTTGAAGAATGTAAATGCAGATTTCCAATACGTCACTTAAGTTACGGAAAACATCTTAATGTAACAGTCATGATATTAAACATTTCTTACAGTACTCCCACTTTGTTGACTTTTTTTGCATAATGAAGGGATTGGGTACAGTTTTTCACAGTGTCTGTTTGACAATCATTCATCATCGTCTATAAACTGACTTTTTTTATAAATTAAAATAATTACGTCATGGCATTGCGTTCTGGCGCTGTGCATGAAGTTATCTCCATTCCTTGTTCTACTAAAATATCATCATAGCAAAATGATCTAATTTATTTCGTTGAGCTGGTCAAAAATTTGTCTCTTTAGTATTCTTATCATGAACGGTTATTTATTAAATTATTTATTTATTAATTTAGTGGGGTTAAACGACACTTTCGACAGCCAGGTTCACCTCGTGTCGGACAGTGTTATGGAACTTCAGTCAACGGCCTCGCCCTGGTGGCACCTTTTCAATCCAAAGATGAACGTATGATGGTGTGAGGTCAAGGTATCATATCCGGTAACCTAGTTAAGTGAGAAAAAAAAAAACATTTCTCTTCACATGGAGATCAAATCCGACAGACAATCGAGTAATAAAAATCTACCGACCCGAGTCATGAGGCTCCGCAGAGGTGAAACATTCCGTGAATAAAATATACGAGGCTACTAGACTCTGAACCATGGGGGTTAATGCTCCAACTTGGAGACGAAATACAACATCTCCTGATTCTCTCCTTTCGGGGATTGTGCGGCCTTTCGTCATTCTCTTTGATCTGTCGTCACTCGTTAATATGTTGATCAACGCCAGGTTACTGCAAACGCATGACTGACGTTAAACACTTTGTCTTTTAGAATTGAAATGTACTACATTTGACTGACGCTAACCTTGTCGCATTGCACATATAGTGTCGGCGTCAAGGCTTATGAATGAATATATTGAAAGGAAGCAATACCAAAGATCGTTGTCAGTGTTTAATTGTTTCCAGCTCTGTTCCGACATGAACCCGGTGATTTATTTTCAACGTGATTATAGCGTTTCCGTCGACAAAACGTTATCGAATATACGAATTACTAAGGAATCTGTATCCGGAAAAAAATGTTTGCCCTGATATGCGGAGCAATGAAACTGGAGAGGAATGATTCATTCCTCTCCAGTTTCATTGCTCCGCATATCAGGGCAAATATGTTTCATTCCTCTCCAGTTCATGTCGGAACCGGACAGGAAACAATTAACACGGACAACAATCTTTGGTATTGCGTCTATTCAATTTATCCGGCCGTTTACTATTGTTTCCCTGGTTGGTACCGGTACCGATTACTGCGTTGTGATCGTCAGTGCCGTATCGTACAGAGGTCAGTGGTACCGGCGGTACTTTGACATGCCTGAGCACAAGCACAGCGTGGAAGGATAGAACGAAGGCGCATCATCGAGTTATATCGTCCGAAGATGGCACGAGCAGTTAGTTGCCGTTATCTGTGAGATATTCGCCGCAAAGCTGAAATTTGAGTGTTATAAGATCACTCTCCATTTATATAATAAGTTTGATTTAGGTAATTTTGGTGGATTTGAACAAAATTATTTTTCAATTGACATTCGATTTATCAGCTGTCACTTCAGCTTCCGAATTGATCTAGATAAGAATGCAACCGTTTGATGGGCCGATTACGAAACAATGCGGAGGTTAGTTCTTTTGATGGATCCATGACGTCAGGTGGAAAAATAGTTCGTTAACAGAAATCCATATGGAACATGTGTTCCATGCGGATTTGTAAATATGGAAGTGGAAGAAAAGTAATAGGCATGCAATAAGAATCAAATACTTCACGTGCACACAATCACATCGTCAGTTGCTTAACCCTTTACCCAACGTAACGGCCAAAACCGGCCAGCGCTATTCTCAAAAATCGCATATTAATTTTCAAAATATTTTTATTTTTTGTCTCAAAAACATAGGTTATGACCCCTCGTTGGAACGAGCTCGTCGAGCTCGTTCCAACGAGGGGTCATAACCTATGTTTTTGAGACAAAAAATGAAAAAAAATAGTTATTCAAGAATTTTTTTTGCATGTGTCGTCTGCTTTTCATGTTAGGTAAAGGGTTAAAGAGCGGTGCATCTCTCACCCTTTTCTCAAAATATTTATCTCTCTCAATGCATCAGACGCACACGTACAGACCTGAGACGAAAGAAACTGACCATTAGTATTTTCCAACGATCTTTCACACCCTTCCCCAACACCTTCGTGTTAGCCGAGGCGTCCAGAGATTTATGAGAAAACCAGATGTGACCTATCACTGTGATCAGACTTGTTTCACCCTTTGTAACTTCGTAAATTTTGATTTGGTGGTGTGTGGCGGATCTACCTTCGAATATTTCATGAATGTAACCCTTTATCCCACTTTATCCCACGAACACGAGATCAAAATTCATTAGTTTTAATTTTTTTTTTGTCAAAGTTTTTAAAAAATGTTAATAAAAACACATCATGTGACGGTTTGTGACCCGTTGAACGCATCCTAATAAGGAGGCTCATGTTATCCTTTTGTGGAAATGTTTTGAACTATAGTTACATTCCAACTGTTCATTTTCTAAATTATCGTTCCTCATAATAATAATAACCGATTCGTTAGGTTAAGGATTAAAGGAAAGGCGCACTGCACGCATCATACAATGTTAGATGAAGGAGGGAAATATTCTCAAAAACAAATTTGAGAAGTACTATCGATTGGCCTCATAATGGAGTGCACAGTACAGTCGTCATGGATTGGTCGTAAACCACGCGTGGTCAGTGATGTCGAGTTTGTCCACCCAGCGTTTACCAGGCAACCAAAATCATCGTTAGCAAAATTTTAATTATTGAAGCAACCCGGTTGTACCCGGCGCTTCATTAATTAAATTTGTGAAAGTTATTCCTATAAATAGTCTTTAGAATCTAATATTCTTGCGTCCGAGCAAATATTGCCCACCCTTGAAAGTGGCCTGTACACAGCGGCTGTACTGTTTGCATCGTCGATAATATCAACCTTCCCCTTTAATCAGGAAAACCTATTATATTTCGTTCTGTGTACAGTACTGCCATCGTGGACTGGACATTTTCCACGGGTGGACAATATGTCCACAGACGCAATAATATTAGACTGCAAATACTTATTATAGGAATAATCATCAACATTTTAATTAATGAAGCACCGGGTACAACCCGGTGCTTCATTAATTAAAAGTTTGCTGCTGATGATTTTATAACCTAGTAAATGCATGCGTGGACACCACTGCCCACGTGTGGATTACGACCAATACACCAATCCACATGTACACTTGATGTGTGGCTGTGATTAGATTTCCGTTGTTCAATTGACGAGAAGTCTATAACAAAAGAAAAAAACTTGTTTACAACCGTCCCATGCGATAACATCAAAGAATCAATTCATAGTTGTTTAATGAAATTAAAATTCCAGTTGTTTTTACTGGTCTAATCAATGAATTAAACCCTCTCACAACCTATGTGTGTTTCTGTTGTCCATCCTTTATCACATGGGGCGTCATCCCAAAAATACTGATAATTCCGCACAACATAAGTGCATACACCATTTCCGCTCGGTTCTCCAGGTTGCCAATACATCTCATGAAGCGCCTGTCCATTAACCCAGCTCCATTTAGATGATGTAACATCTTTCTGTAAACCAATCAGCAAGTACTTCACTGAAATACATGAGATAACATGATCAATGTCCGTGCACTCTCGTTATCACATGCTATCAATATTTCACCGAATGATTGGACAATATGGGCATAAGAAGTTGGAGGTCGATTGAAGGGGTCAGAATACCCACAAGTGATATCATTGCCTCGTCATCCAGTGGCGTCATGCGGTGTCGTGTAGTCTATTTATTTATTTATTGGTGTCTAGCAGCAGCTACGGGTATACCGTGCCGAGAAAACGGTAGAAATTACAAATGTCAATTATGAAGTAAAAAAGATTGAATAAAAATATGAAATAATTACAATTGAAATGTCGAAGACAAGAGAGGTCTGAACAGTAATGAGGAACGATAATAGAAAGGTGAATACTAATAAATCAAGCTGATGATCTTTAGACTCGATGAGGCTCGTTTAAAAGAATAATAATAAATTAAAAATTCCCTTAAAAGGTTAGTTGCTTTCAGAAATAAGAGACTTTCGTGGGGGCTTTTATGATAAAAAAAACTCTTTATGATTCTACAGTGGAGTTCTGCCCTCTGGCATGGTTAAAATCAGTGCAATGTAAAAGAATGTGTTTCATTGTTTTGAAACACATACCACCCTCTAACAAAAAAGGAATGTCGAATAGTCTGCGTGTGTAGCCATGCTGTGACGTCATTATAATAGAGATGGGTGGTGTAAATGCGCATGCGCAGGATATGTTTGATTTATTTGATTTATTGGTTTACTTTACGGTATACGTAATACAGAAAAATGTACATTAAACACATTTAAAATAGTAATAACAAGTAATAAGTAACAAGTGCGATTGTAAAGAAATACAAAACTAGAGTATATCGTAGGGAGATGGCATAACTAGATTGGCTGCCTTCCTGTCATGTCCCTGTTAGTTATAAAGTTTCAGCTTGTGTCAGAGCAACAATAAGAAATATAAACTAACAAATAGTTATTTGCATACACTATGTTACTTACATATAACTAGTTTTCCTGTCGACTTTTCTATGGATGCTTCCAATGCGGGCATTGTATTTTGCATTATTAATACTTGTGATCTGAGAAGTAAGTAACCCATACCGGAAGATGATGACCCAGAGTCAGAGAGCGAAAACTATTAGACAAAAAACGAAATATCTTGTTATTTATTTATTGTGTTATATTGTTTTAGTTTCGTTTAGCCTGTTCAGAATGTTTAAGTAAATTAAGGTTTTGGAAAAGTCAGATTCCCGAGCTGTTAATACCATATATTTAGAAAGGATGAAGAGATATTAAGTACCTAAGCTATATACGCAATATGGGTTATTACAGTTTACATTAACTTCATACGATCTTAGCAATATTTTTATCAACTCCTTTCTAAATGTGCCTCTAAGTGGGATATTGCGCAGTCTTTCATCCAGTGTATTCAACATTTTCGGGTAAGCTAATGTTGGGAGGACATCTAGAGATCTTGTTCGAGATCTTTCTTCAAGAAGCATGCCAGATTGTCTGGTGGATCTTCCACTTCTATTTTCCGAATGACACGGGGAGATTATTATTTTTCCAGTCAAATAGAAGCAGAGACGTATGGAGCACAAAAAGATCGCTAACCTTTAATATGATGTATTTTAGAAACAAAGTATATGTGTGAGAGTTATATCGAGAATTGTTTAACATTCTTATAGAACGTGTTTGCTTTAAAAATAACTTATTTATACCTTTCGAGTTAGTCCAAACATGGATCCCATAAATCAAACGACTGTGCACTAAAGTATAGTACAACGTTTTCATTGCAACATGTGGCAATATAGTTTTTACTTTGTTAAGAACATAGTTTGCACGAGCTAGTTTTGCGCACAAATTAGAAATGTGAGCCTTATATGAGAGATGCTCATCAATATGTATGCCTAGAAATTTTAAAGACGATTCGTTTAGATCAGACGCAACTCTATCTATTTTCTTATTGTTTATAGCTACATCACTGAGGAGTGAAACTGCTCTCTTATTGCTGGGGTTTATAATGACAAATTTGGTTTTAGCAGTATTGAGGAGGAGGAGGAGGTAATTAGCCATACACCACCGATAAATCTTTTCTAGTTCAAGATTAATATAATTTACAAGAATATTTACATCTTGCCCCGACGAATACAGAGTTGAGTCGTCCGCAAATAACACCAGATTTAAGAATGTAGCCTTACAAAGGTCATTTACATACTACAGAAACAAGGTCGGCCCTAAATTAGAGGTTTGCGGCACCCCGGAAGTTACTGAAATTGTGGATGACTCATTAATTCCGAACGCGACGTATTGTTGCCTATTGGACAAATAACTCTTGAACCATTTTAAGCTAACTCCACGAATGCCATAATATTTCAACTTTCTTAAAAAGATACTGCGATTTTTTGTGTCGAATCCCTTTCAGAGGTCAAGAAAGACAGCGAGTGTGTTATGTTTACTTCCTTTATTATTTTCCTCAGCAATATGACTCAATAAGTGGAGAACGGGATGAATTGTGGCATGATTTTTACGAAAACCATATTGCTGAGGGGTTAGGATATCAAATCTGTTTAAAAATTTAATAAGTCGATCAGACATAATTTTCCCCAATACTTTAGGGAAAGTAGGCAAAATACTCACTGGCCGATAATTATTGACGTTATGTGGATCTCCAGATTTGTAGGTAGGAATCACTTTAGCAATTTTCATTTTGTCGGGAAGACGCCCTGTTCAAATGAGCTTTTAGCAATGTGAGCAAGCGATGGCGCTATTACGTCAATTATATGCTTAACCAGGAAAGGGGAGATGTTGTCGCGATTTCTGCTCTTCTTGGCTTTCATGGATTTTACAGTATCAATCACTTCTTGTTCAGCAGTTGGATTCATAAAAAAATCTTTAGTGTAGCTGCCAAACATGGTATCAGTGAAATAATTATTAGATCTTTCTATCCGACATGTTGTTTGGTTTCCTATATTTACAAAACAATATTAAATTCATGAGTAATATTAACTGGATCACTGATACGTTTATTCTCTACAGTTATATGAGCAGGCATTGACGAGTAATTTTTAGCCTTTTTATTACATCATTTAGAATTTTCCATGTATTACGAAGATTATTTTGATTTTCCTGTAATATTTGTTTATAATATAGTGCTTTGATTTGTCTTAATTTTATTGAATAGTTTACAGTACGCTTTGTAGTTACTTACATGCTGCTCACTTGGGGACTTTAATTTGCGGTGATAAAATTCCATCTTATTGTTTGAGGATACTAAAACACCCCTGGACATCTAGGGCTGCCGTTTTACGAATTTACTATTCAGCCGAATTTGTTGCAAGGGGAATGCCTGTTCAAATGCATTACAAAATAAATTCATTAAAGTATCATAAGCTATATTTGGACATGATGAATCAAAAACAGGTGTGAAGTCATACTCTGATAGAATATTATTAAAATTTTGAATAGGCCCATGATTGATTTTACGTCTTAATACGGAAGCTGGGTTAACGGTGTTCCCGTGCTCCATTTCGATCAGAAATGTTCCAAAGTGGCCAGACACGTCACTTATTATAATTCCGGAATTAATGTTGTTGGTTATATGGTTTGCATAAATGTGATCAATCAGTGTAGCTGAGTACGTGGTTACCCTGGTAGGTCTGGTGATGAACGGTAAAAACCCTTGACTAAACATTAGATCTGAATAGATAGATGTTTGCTGATGAGATTCCAACTTTAAGAGATCTACATTTACGTCTTCACAATGTACGACGGGTTCTTTTCCCTGTTGAGTGGATCTGTAATACAATGTATAGATAACCCCAATTAATCGAGACGACTTGCCATATTTAACTTCTACAAAAGGGATTCTATAACATGCGGAATAAATATTGTCTGCTCGTACATTGTAGCTAATATCATTTCTTATATAAAATCCCACCCACCCGGCTGTCGTCACCACTCTGTCTTAAATTTTTCAAAAGGTTATGGTAACCAGCTACGTTGTATGACATATTGGGAGATGGTTGAAATATTTCACTCAGGGCTATGACATCAAATGTGTTCTCCGATTTTTTAAGCGATGATAAAAGGTCACTTTGGGAATCCCAGTGAACAGTTTGGCTTCGGACATCGATATGGAATGATGAAAATGTATGCCCAATGTTTCCAACAGACGACTGAAACTCATCAGGTAGGTAATACCTACATTCGGAATGGTCTTTAAAAGGAGAATCGTCAGGTTCATTTATGTCGGCATATTTGTTGTTACATAAAGTCACGAAGTCAAATTACATACCACTCTGAATCTCCTCTAGAGTTGTGTTGCCCGTCATGATATTCGGTGTGAAGTCGACAGGACTAGTATTGCTCCAACAATCAAGTGATTTGTTTTTAAATTATACAAAGGCTGCTAAACAGAGGTTTACAATAATGTAAGAAAATATACTTTGGAGATTACTGGTCATTTGGTGTGTTTCTGATGGTCTAATACAATCGAATGGATGGGTGGATGGTAAAACGGTGAGTATACAGTAAATGTATATACAATGATGCACGCTAAGTGCTGCCTAAGATGTAACTCCGTTTGTATGGAGTAGCTGGGCGGTCGCAGCGAAAGGGATATATTTAGCATGAGATGTAGGGTACGAGTGTTTACTCACATAAACTTGCTACCAACAAGTGCTTATAGATGGAATCTTTTATATAATACCTAGACAGGGAATTCTCTAGATCCACAATTAACAAATGTGCGATGTGGGTAAATATAGCCGTAAATTTAACATTAATAAGCAAAGCTGATCACAACATAGCATAAAGTAATGAATCCACAACCTTTAGAATTATTTATTTATTGCTGTTTAAGCCACGTACTTATGCACAATGGCTAATCGTGACCATGGCAGTTTTACGGGGTCAAAATCGGTCAGCGCGGGAAAATAAAATCTAAACGCTCTTGTACTGACCTATACTCGCCCAAAAAAGAAAGTGTGCATTGCAGAAATTGATCAAACTCCAAAAAAATAATTTCGTAGGTGTAAAGAGTGTTAACCTGTTCATGAATAAGTTATATTGAACACAAAAACAGCTTTCCCCGTTAAAATTGCATTAACGTTAAATGACGTGCTGCACGTTTGTGAAAAGGCATGTTTTGCACGTGGAGAGTCTGAAAATTCATGCATTGGGTATTTAAACACTAAAGTAAGGCCTTCCTATCGTTCACATTCAAACTTGCGCTGCTGTTAAAACGACTCCACATTAGCATGCCAAGATTGACAATGCCCTGGATATGAATCAACGTCTCCTTGCCCTGGGTATGATTAGAGCTGGCAGAACACACAGAGAGGTTGCCCAGCATTTGAACTGCCACCGTAACACTGTAGACAGGCTAGTCCATCGACATGCACAACATGATGACGTTCGAGACGGCCCCGCCCCGGGAGACCCCGAGTTACCACCCCTGCACAAGATCGATATATCCGTGTCGTCCATCTCCGGAACCGGCAACAAACGGCAACGACGACAGCCAGGAACATCCCTAACCTGAGACAGATACATCCTCAAACAGTAATCAACCGGCTGTGAGAATACGGCTTACGTCCTCGAAGACCTGCAGTTCGTCCGAATTTTGACGTTACGTCGTCGTCGTGCTCGACTGCAGTAGTGTAGACAACATCTCAGGCATCCCTTACACTGGTGGCGACGTGTTTTATTCACAGATGAATGTCGTTTCCATCTTTCATCATTAGATGGCCGCCAGAGAGTGTACAGACGTCGAAACGAACGCTACGCAGATCCATGTGTCGTGGAGCGAAACCGTTATGGGGGAGGGTCTCTCATTGTGTGGGGTGGCATCACTGCCCGTAACAGAACTGAGCTGGTCATTATTGATGACAATCTCAATGCAGCCAGATATCGTGACGAAGTGCTTACACATGTTGTTGTCCCATTTCTGCAACGTCACGGCCCGGCGTCATTCTACAGCAGGACAACGCCCGACCCCACGCAGCTCGTGTTGTTCAACAGTATCTGCAGCAACAACAAGTGGATGTTCTTCCCTGGCCCGCAAATTCGCCCGATATCTCACCCATTGAGCACGTATGGGACGAAATGAAACGTCAGCTACGCCGGCTTCCCCATGCACCGTCAACGCTTGTGGAATTCCAAAGACAGCTTATCAGAATATGGAACAACATCCCACAACACTTCCATGCTAACTTGTTCGATTCCATGAGGCGTAGATGCACAGCAGTAGTCGATGCAGACGGAGGTCATACCAGATACTGAGTGTGTGATTTTTGTGTTTGACCCTTAGTGTCTTTGACTCTCCATGGCACCAAGAGTATTCGTCGTAGCGTAATGAATTTTCTCGTGTTGATCACAAATTGATTCAACTGTGATTGAATAAAATTTCCATGAATGAAAATGATATATATTTTTTTAGTGTTATTTTTTAGCATGCACACTTTTTGGGGGGAGAGTATATAATGGGTCTCCTATTTCATGAGGTGACAAAATATAATTCAATTAAATTTATTTAATAAATATGCACATTTATTCATTTAGGTTTCATTTTGTACTACTATTCATTGCTCAAACCAACAACTATTTTTTTTTGCAATTTCACACACAACTCAGCCTGCACAGTGAGGAAAATAATGTTAAATGGGGAAGGGCAGGGGGCGGGGGTGGCGTCGCGGTAACCGGTTCTCGTCAGATCACCGAAGTTAAGCAACGTCAAGTGCGGTTAGCAGTTGGATGGGGTGACCATTTCAGCAACTGATTCGCGATCCCGCATTGTGTCCTTGGGCAAGGCACTTAACCCCGATTGCCTACATGGATGCATGATGACGCTGTGTACTAAGGCGTACTGCATGTCGATGGTGCGTATGTCTTCAACCAATCTAACCCTGCCGGTGCCGCGGTGCAGAGTTCAGAGTTACGATGCTGAAGAGCTGACAGCTGCTCGTCGTTGTTCGGTGGTTCTCTCCGGGTACTCCACCCCTAAAACTGTCACCGATATGATATGACCCGGGCTGTTAAAATGTCGTTAAACCCCAACGAATAAATAAATAATGTTAAATAGTTGTGACTAATACTTTCAAAAGGCCACTCTCAAAGCTGGCCACCTTTTTTCAGCTGGCTGGACTGTCCATGTGTACCAAAGTAGTGTGCTCACTGTATAGTTCAGCGATCCGAACGTAGTGGCTACCCCTCGCTGAAATAGCTCAATGTGCTGCTTGGAACGTGTAACACCCATTGCATGAGAAAGTTTGACAGCTTTGAGTAGCAGTGCAAATCCGAAAGAGGCTGCTGACTGGGACTGATAATAAATCTTTGAGTGAAAAAGACAACAGAAGAATGAAATGGTGATCAGTCGGGAAAGTACTTGACTCCTTCTCCTATATATATGTTCTAAATTACCACACCCGTAGTATTGATATATTTTTTTGTAATTTCTACTACATATTATTCTGATTTGATCCCCTATTTTTATTCATTTTCACCAGGCTGGACTGCAGTCTAATTCTCATGATGCACTGTTTTGGACTAAATTCTTAACATCTTCCATAGCTATAGATAGTTGGAGTTATTTTGGAATTTTGAGGTTATTTGTCCATGTATGGCACTTTGAAATATTATGAAGTCAGTTTGTAACTTCAGTATAATATTCCACCCTGTACTATTAGTCCTCACCATACTATTATTACTATTATATGGATGACAGTCACGGGATTATATACCCCCCCCCCCCCACCCCTTCATATTCCCAATAAAGTTCACACAAGAAACAGGAGAACATTGATGAATGGATGGAAATACATATAGAATTAGAATATGAGATACAGATCGCTCTCACCAGTCACCACACTTATCAACAACCCTCCACCCCCCCCCCCCCCACGCCTACCACCATACTGCCAACACACCACCAATTTCTCTGTGACCCACCCATGCGACAAAAAGAAGAGCTACAGTATCATGCTAATAGAAATTCTCAACACCTTTATGGTGAGCAAAACCCCACTGAATCAGACCGAAAACTCTGTCCAGGCCGAAGGCTTATTTAAGAGACTTTACCAAGGAGGGAATTAGCGGAGCATGGAGTTGGAGAAGAGATACAGCCTGGAGAGAGTAAATAACCATTAAATCACAAACCTTTACAACAATTGTTAACACTTTTTGAGAACAGAACTCACAAAACAATAAAATTTCCAACACAAAGCCCTGGGGTGCAAGAGGTCTATGAGCTGAACATTTACAAGTTCTTATACAGAACTTTTTTAAAAAAAAAGTATCCTGCAAAAAACTGAATAAATTCAGACTGCTGTGCTGTGATTTCACCCAGGGACTTAGTTGGGAGGATTTAGACGAAGCGATAAGAAAATAATCCAGCCTCAAAACAGCCCTGGATTTCCTACTTCCGACATCAAATACAATTTTGCAAAAGTTCTATTGCCCACCATAACATTCTTTTCAAATAAATTGTTATGGTCCTGCAAAATTACAATTTTACCCCCCCCCCCCCCCCCCCCTCCCACACACACACACACACACAACAGCACAACCAATATTTTCTAACTGGTCCACTATCCACCAAAGGATTTCTAGCAGTGCCCTTAGAGAGGAAAGTACAATTAACAATTTGATGGAATGCTACGTGCATGCTATTACCCCTTTTTTCGTGGTCTTGGGAGCATGAATTTCTGATTGGATCTTTTCTTTTTGTGTTTGAAAATTTCCTAATGATGGTGAATTCTCGGCAGCAAGAAAAGATTGTTTTCCCAATTTTTTAGCTAAGATTTCCGACTTTTTATCGCTTTCAATTTTCATAATTTCATAACTCGGCAATCTGTGATGGGATCATTTGGGTGGGGACATCAATTAAAATACCCACACACTGTCTCGATATCACTTCTTGTATTTTCAAGTACTTGTAGTTTAAGCAGGTTGAAAATTTTCTGAAAAGTGTGGGGGGGGGGGGGGGGGCGCAACAAATACAATCACCCATTCAATCTCAACACCTCAGGTTTCAAGTAGGCTGAAAAGGGTCTTTATTTTTGTCTTTATTTTTTATTTTTTTTTTTGGGGGGGGGGGGGGGATCAATCACCCCATCGAACCCAAATCTGTGGTTGTATTTTCTTTCCGTCACAAGTTTTCTTGATGCCGACTGATTGTTGCAGTGGCGGCGCAAGGATTTAATTTTTTTTTTGGGGGGGGGGGAGGGGGTGGGGGTGGGGAGACTTAAGTAAGATATGGGGGAGGGGTGCAATGAGGAGATGCCAAGCCTTATAGCTGGAGGACGGGCGGTAGGCCTATGGGGGTGGTCTCCCCATGAAATATTTCCAATAATTGGAGTCCCCGGGAGCGATATCTGAGCATTTCTACAACACCACACACGGTGTGTATTGTTGTGTGTGGTTTGTGGTGTAATATTGGATGGGAAAACCACGGTCAGATAGAAATTTGAAATCTGATTGGTGCGAGGGAAAAGTGTGTGTGTTTCAGCTATCCCTCCTCGTGTGCCAGGCTGTGGCGCCGCCACTGGGTTGTTAAACGTCATGTAAAAAAGTTTTGGACCAGATAGAAAATGAATTCAGTATCAGTGAGTGTAAGTAAAATTATCAAATTATAGAATAATTACAATTAATTACTTTTATTCCGACGCTTTAATTTGTAGTCCCATTTAGCTGGTCGCCTGATTTGGGCTGAAATTGCAAATGCATTTGCAGACTGACAGACCGAGTGTAACTTGGATCGGACTCGGTCACCGATCAAAAACGACACCTTCTGGTCTCCATTAATAATGCCTTATTTTCCGAAGGAATCAATCATGAGCTATTTACTGAATGATTTTGTATTCAAAAACAAAAATGTATCAACACTTCGTGTGATTTGATAATTTTCTCTTGCAATCACAACCTGAAGACGGAAAACCGTCTTTCCTCGCCAAAATTGGTATACAACGTTACAAGAATCTCTGCATGACGCAAAAGTGGGTCAAACCGAAAGTAACAATAATTTTCTGTGGAGTTTCCACTGGACTGGAGGTGCTTGGGTGTAACACTGCATCACTTCAAAATTCAAAAATGGAAAGATCGTGTTCGAAATATCAATACCGGGTACCGGCACCGCACTTTTTGATAAATATTGAAGTGGAAAAATCGTTCCAAAAACTTTATTGGGTCAGAAAAATGGGGACAAATTGACGAGCCGAAATGTACAGCATCCAACAATGAAGAGCAAAGTCTCACGAGTCCCATTGTGCGCCTCTTTTAATTGTATATTACGTATCTCAGGCTTCCAGCGGAAATCGTCATAAGCACGAGAGGGATTAACCCGTTGTTTACGAAAAAGCGGGTCAGAAATAAGAAATGCGAGAAAACATCGACTCATCGTTTTAAACGTCTCGCGAAAGGAAAATACTTAAAACTACAGAATTTCTTGCAGACACACTTGTTCTTAGATATTTTATTAACAAGCGTGCCACTTTGTGGCCTTCAACAATTTTGATTTATTTTTTTACAAGGAATTGAAGTTTAAAAATTGAACGACAAAATTAATGTAGCGCAGGGTGCGTTTCTTTTGTGGTTTCGATTTTTGATGGAACACCGAGAACCAGGTGACGCTTTTCCTGCACGCTCACCTGTTCCTTTTTTCAGAAATCTAATTCGATTTCTACCAATGAAAACAACACAATTTGATCAACTTCGACTACAATTTTTTGTCCATGGAGTTTACTTCCGGACACAGATTTTTGGATTGCTCAGCCTGTACATTTCTCTGAAATATTCTTCAAATTTTCTCATAGTTTCATAAATACACACACATTACCATTATGCTCTCTTCGTTCGCGGCCTTCGGCCGCTCACTACGTTCGCTATAATAATCCTGACATTCAAACGTCGCTGGGAATTCAGTTTCTTCAACGTTTTTCAAAATGCGACGTCAAACGTCGGAAAGTACAAATAACAAGATATTTTTCATATTAGTGATTATCTCGTTGAGGGCTAGATTTTGGGTTTTTTTTAGGTGGGTGGGGGGGGGGGGGCTGAATTTGTTATTCAAAAAATTGTTTTATTACAAATTATTGGAGAGTGCCCACAGGCAATACTTTGTAGTGAAACAAATTTATATAAACAAAATATTATTTGTGTTTGACTGAATATGAAATATAAGCATGGAAAGTGTTGGCTTTTGCTCTGGTATCCTTTTTCGAAAGCCCTGATAGTGGCTTCTAGCTCTCAACCAGTTAAGAAGTCTTGACATCAGGAGTATGTTAGTATCTTCAGCTACAATAATATTTGGCTCAACGGTTATCGCTGAGCACTATTCGGGAGAAAATAGGAACTTGAGGTTAAAACATTACAAAATCGAAAAATAATAACAAAACAAATAACCACAAAGTATCAACGTGCTGTTTGATTCCGTTGGCCATAACACTTCCAAAAGTATCAAAGGGTTAAATTAAACAAAAGATTCCATACGTAATAACACGTATAAAACACACATCAATCAGTCATCTCACAGACATCCTTGCAAATGCACATCCAATGAGATCGCGTTTTTCTTTTGGTCGGTCAATAGTCCTAATTTATAAAACCAAATATGTTGAGTACGCGATAGTTGTCAAGTGGAGGCACTATATTTATTGTAAACTCACCATTATGGGTTTTCATTACTGTTTCCACCAGCATTTGTTTATCCTCGGTGTCAATTACGAGAAGACGTTCGCCATCGCTGCACACCACACTCGGAAATTCTCCATCTGTCTCCCTGATACAACGAATCAGTCTGAATGATAACCCCACGGTTGTATTGACTATGTAATCTGAACCTTTGTCACACCTGTCTGAAACTAGATTACATATAAAAATAAACCAGTAATAAGAGTAATAATAATGGAAGAGCCGTATCCATGCCAACAAAAACACCAATGACTTATCTAACTGTTGTGTTCTTTCCAAATAATCTTCCGATTGTAACCTTAAGAAAGGTTAACTTCAACCACCAACCTAACACGGAAATCAAACGACACATTCAAACAGAATTCTTGAACAACCATTTATTTTCATCTTGCCGCAAAAAGATAGCTTATGGTCGAGAATTAGAAAGGGCTAAGCAAGATCGTTCTAAGGAGTGGTCATAAGCCATGTGTTTGTGACAAAAATGAAAATAAATAACAAAAAAATGAATGGTGATATTTGTTAGTAGCGCTAGCCGGTTTTGGCCATTTTATTGGGTAAAAAGGTTAAACACGAAGTCTGTATATCACATTCTCACGGAAGAGTCGGGATGGTGGGGGGGGGGGGTGTATGGGCGTGTCTCACCTCCTACTCCCGGCGAAATTGTTCAATTGTTAGAACTATTCAGCCAGAAATCGCCGAGACTTGGAAATTTCATCCCGAGAAGTAGCAGGTCTCGTGACATTTTATCTATGGCTGCAACCGTTTCGAACGGGCATTTAGTGAGTGTTTAATAATATTTCATGGGATTTTCTAAATGTGATCAATAGTCAATAGTTCGTCTTTCTGAGTGCACGAAGGCATTATCTGTAACGCTGACGCATTGTTGCCGTAAAAAGAGAATGCAGTGTGGTGAGTCATACACCTAACAGTAACGCTAGCGCATTGTTGCCGTAAAAAGAGAATGCAGTGTGGTGAGTCATACACCTAACTGTAACGCTAGCGCATTGTTGCCTTAAAAAGAAAATGCAATGGGGTGAGGCATATACCTAACAGTAACGCTAGCGCATTGTTGCCTTAAAAAGAGAATGCAGTGGGGTGAGCCATACACCTAACAATAACGCTAGCGCATTGTTGCCTTAAAAAGAGAATGCAGTGGGGTGAGCCATACACCTAGCAGCAACGCTAGCGCATTGTTGCCTGAAAAAAGAGAATGTAATGGGGTGAGTCATACACCTAACAGTAACGCTAGCGCACTGTTGCCTTAAAAAGAGAATGCAGTGGGGTGAGCCATAGATCTAACAGTAGCGCTAGCGCATTGTTGCCTTAAAAAGAGAATGCAATGGGGTGAGCCATACACCTAACTGTAACGCTAGCGCACTGTTGCCTTAAAAAAGAGAATGCAGTGGGGTGAGTCATACAACTAACAGTAACGCTAGAGCATTGTTGCCTTAAAAAGAGAATGCAGTGGGGTGAGTCATACACCTAACAGTAACGCTAGCGCATTGTTGCCTTAAAAGGAGAATGCAGTGGGGTGAGGCATAGACCTAACAGTAGCGCTGGCGCATTGTTGACTTAAAAAGAGAATGTAATGGGGTGAGTCCTACACCTAACAGTAACGCTGGCGCATTGTTGCCTTAAAAAGAGAAAGTAGTGTGGTGAGTCATACACCTAACAGTCACGCTAGCGCATTGTTGCCTTAAAAAGAGAATGCAGTGGGGTGAGCCATAGACCTAACAGTAGCGCTGGCGCATTGTTGACTTAAAAAGAGAAAGCAGTGTGGTGAGTCATACACCTAACAGTAACGCTAGCGCATTGTTGCTTTAAAAAGAGAATGCAGTGGGGTGAGTCATACATCTAACAGTAACGCTAGCGCATTGTTGCCTTAAAAAGAGAATGCAGTGGGGTGAGTCATACACCTAACAGTGAAGCTAGCGCATTGTTGCCTTAAAAAGAGAATGCAGTGGGGTGAGTCATACACCTAACAGTAACGCTAGCGCATTGTTGCCTTAAAAAGAGAATGCAATGGGGTGAGCCATAGACCTAACAGTAGCGCTGGCGCATTGTTGCCTTAAAAAAAGAATGTAATGGGGTGAGCTATACACCTAACAGTAACGCTAGCGCATTGTTGCCTTAAAAAGAGAATGCAGAGGGGTGAGCCATACACCTTACAGTAACGCTAGCGCATTGTTGCCTTAAAAAGAGAATGGAGTGGAGTGAGCAACACACCTAACAGTAACGCTAGCGCATTGTTGCCTTAAAAAGAGAATGCAGTGGGGTGATTCATACACCTAACCGTAACGCTAGCGCATTGTTGCCTTAAAGAGAGAATGCACTGGGGTGAGTCATACACCTAACAGTAACGCTAGCGCATTGTTGCCTTAAAAAGAGAATACAGTGGGGTGAGTCATGCACCTAACAGTAACGCCAGCGCATTGTTGCCTTAATAAGAGTATGTAGTGGGGTGGGCCATACACCTTACAGTAACGCTAGCGCATTGTTGCCTTAAAAAGATAATTCAGTGGGGTGAGTCATACACCTAACAGTAACGCCAGCGCATTGTTACCTTAAAAAGAGAATGCAGTGGGGTGATCTATATACCTAACAGTAGCGCTGGCGCATTGTTGCCTTAAAAAGAGAATGTAATGGGGTGAGCCATACACCTAACAGTAACGCTAGCGCATTGTTGCCTTAAAAAGAGAATGCAGTGGGGTGAGCCATACACCTAACAGTAACGCTAGCGCACTGTTGCCTTAAAAAGAGAATGCAGTGGGGTGAGTCATACACCTATCAGTAACGCTAGCGCACTGTTGCCTTAAAAAGAGAATGTAATGGGGTGAGCCATATACCTAACAGTAACGCTGGCGCATTGTTGCCTTAAAAAGAGAAAGTAGTGTGGTGAGTCATACACCTAACAGTAACGCTAGCGCATTGTTGCCTTAAAAAGAGAATGCAGTGGGGTGAGCCATAGACCTAACAGTAGCGCTGTCGTATTGTTGTCTTAAAAAGAGAATGTAATGGGGTGAGGCATACACCTAACAGTAACGCTCGCGCATTGTTGCATTAAAAGAGAATGTAGTGGGGTGAGCCATACACCTAAAAGTAACGCTGGCGCATTGTTGCCTTAAGATGAGAATGTAGTGGGGTGGGCCATACACCTAACAGTAATGCTGGCGCATTTTTGCCTTAAAAAGAGAATGTCGTGAGGTGAGCCATACACCTAACATTTATGCTAGGGAAATGTTGCCTTAAAAAGAGAAAGTAGTGGGGTGAGCCATACACCTAACAGTTATGCTAGCGCATTGTTGCCATAAAAAAGGGAATGTAGTGGGGTGAACCATACACCTAACAGTAACGCTGGCGCATTGTTGCCCTAAAAAGATAATGTAGTGGGGTGAGCCATACACCAAAGAGTGATGTTGGTAACTAATGCAAATATGGAATGATCATTTGTTTCTGTATATTTCTCGAGTTATAAAACCCCCCAAAACAAATGTCGAACTGTTTAAATGGATAGAGCCCATTCACAATTTCACACTGGCCGTTGTTTTGGGGTACATAACTCAAGAAACAGCCAGAAACAAGCGATCATTCCTTATAATTAAACTTGACGGGAAATAAATTTAAACACTCTCTACTTTGCGGAGTTGAAATAAAAAAACAGGTCGTGTCATGGTTCCTACTGATAACTGAACAAAAAGGCATAGTTTTATAATATTCTGTTCGAAATAACGAAACATTTCACTGAAACATGTTCTTGTGTCATAAAGAAATGTATTGACCAGTGAATTGCGTAAGTTAAAAGGAATGTCATATGCCACGCCCGCACAAAACTTCAATCTCGTCTACCACTTGACGGGAGGTGCTATCATTCAGCAACACTGAGTTTAATTTAATTCTGATTTTGGCTACTTCCTGAGAACAGTTTGTAAATGCAGTGTTCGATATAAATCCAGGCGACATGAAATTGATTGACATTGTCTCAGAAAGAGTTCATATAGACTATTTAGAAATTTAATTGTTTTGTTTATGGATAATTGTGGCCGGCCATTGAGTATTTTTGATTTGGGTAAAACGATGAAAAAGACGATTATCTATTGCATATAAACAAAGTGAACATGGAATTAAAAGCATCATAAGGTTTTCATTGTTTATTAAATTTTATTTTAAAAGTCAATTTGAATATGATGAGAGAAGTGTTAATTACTTTTGAAGGTCATTTTAATATGTTTAGATAAGTATTAATTACTTTTCATGTTCAAGCAACATAAGCGTGCTGGGGTCCCTTTCATTCACACTGTGCAAAGTAAACTTTATGACACGCATTGGGGCGTGGTTTAGGGCGGGCCTAAATGTGCTTTTGAGGTTGTTTGTGTTACAAAAAAGAAATACTTTTGGCAATAAGTTTGCCTGAAAATGTATGAACAGAGAAAGAAAAAAAAGTTCAGTTATTTGTTTTTGTTCTGGAGGAAAACATAGGTTGTTTGAAGAATAAGTAATAGCCATGCCACCTTGTAAATCTTGCTATTTTTATATTTAAAAAAAATCCAAATGTTTTTGGGTATTTTCAACTTTATTTGTTTCGCTATCGGCCCTCCTCTGCAAGAGCATGTGATGACAGCCGACAGTGTTACAGTCTTCATAGAATTAATAATATAATTAATTTTGACTAAAATATTTAGGTATGTGTTTTTATGATGAAATAATAATGAACCACGATGTTATGTATATTTAGCTGCCTGAGTTACATATTAAAATCAACATAAACATCTAGATCAAAACGCAAAAACATGAAATTGAAAAGCACATGTATGCATTCCTAAAGTATGAGTATAATTTTCCAATACTTGCTCGTTTGGGAATGCTAAATAAAAAAATTAAAGCTTCAACAAGGACAGACGCTCGCTCAGAAAATAAAAGAAAATGGAACTTTCTATGGCCCATCATTGATTACCTGAACGTTCAAAACATACTAGTGTCTTTGCAAATTTTGAATCCTTCAACTAGCTGTTCAGAAGTATTTGTATTTCGTATTACAAATGACATGACAAAAAAACATCGGTGGTTTTTACTAAGCCTTTATGTGTGCAAAACAGTTAATAGCAACAGGATAATAAAATATAATCCTTGAGAAATGTTTTTATTATTCCCCTTCATGTGTCGCATATGAGTTTAACCCAAGCCATACAGACACAAGCAGTCTATTTATGCGGATAGACAAGTTGTTTCGTCAACAACAGATAACATAAAACTTATGTTAAACGGGACTTGGGGGCGGGAAGCGGAGCGGAGAGGCTGTAACCTCAGAAACGTATAACTGGGGGGAAAATGCAGTTTCAAAGTTAGAATTTCCAAATACAGTTAAAACTAGAAGTCCTGTCATGAAATGCGCACAAATAGCACGTTGATATGCGCGTTAATGTGCGCGTTATGACCCAATTAAAGCTGTCATATTCTGTACATATGGCCTGTGCACAGACAATGTTTCAGCCAATGGACCTCCGGGTAACCCGGAGGTCCATTGACAGAAACATTGCATGTGTTTGCTATGAGTAACCAGGAGAACCTGCCGTGCTTTGGATGCCATTCGATATGGCAATTGCGCGCAATTCCAACGCGCAATTAAGCCTGGATAAGCGCACTATTCGTGACAGGACTTATAGTTTTAACTGTATGTTAGTCGAATCAAAATGTGATCCTGGTTAAAACTAACACTACGAATCTAGCTAAGCGCATAACTACACCATGTCTTGGCTCTTCGGGTAGGGATATTAGTTCATAAGGGATGTTTATACATTACATGGAATAGAAATTTGTTTTCAATGTATTAAACACGCACGTTCATGAAAGGAAGTTCAAATGGAAGCCAGTATCCTAGTATTGGGGCACATTTGTAACCCATGATGAACAGATGTGCCCAGATGAAGTGGCATTGGTTTTCATTTATTTAAATAGTGGATGTGAGATGTTATCTGCGCCAATGTGTGGGAGTAATCCCCACTCACGATGAATATATACAGAATATACTCACAGTAACTTGGCTTACCAAATGTTCTTCATGAGTGGCGAAGTTGTGTTAAACGCGAGCCTTCAGCCACGAGTGGTGGACATTTGGTACACCAGGCTACTTTGGGTATATTTTATTTATACCATGATCGTCAGATTATCAAGGGTTTAGATGTGAAAGTAAAGTAATACAATATTCACACGTGCGAATCTGTTTTTACTTACATGGGTACCGGTGGGTGGTTCTTCCGTTATCAATTTTACCGCCGAAACGAAATAGTAGAAGAAACACGGAAATCACGGGGTCTTTTTCATTTCAATAACATAATAACATGCTATTTTGAGTTATGGATATTTAATAACACGAGGTAACTCATGTGTGTTAATGTTTGGTATATTATGAGGGAAGCTCATTTAAAAACATACAAAATAATTGTGGGTTTCAATTCACTCTTCGCGAGGCGACGAGTGATAAATTTAGACAAGTTTGCATTCAAGTAGAGGTCTCCAAAGGTCAACTTGGACGTTGTTCCATTGAAGGTGTAAATTTTAACTATGGAAATCCCATTGCTGCAGTGTTCAGCACGGTTGACGTATGGATCTACAATTGATACCAATGGCTTTTTATACATAGCGGAATAGGTCATCATGGTATATATAACAGACTCAGTCTATTTGATATATCAAACATACTAAGTATGCACCAAACTGGGAGTTCGACGGACAGTGGTTTCGACATTGGATTTCAAACTGAAAATTCCATGGTTCCATCCCAGCCACGGGTAACTGCGTTGCGTCCTTGGGCAAGGCATTTAATCCCGTTGCCCACGAGGGGGTACGGTCGCGTTGTGTACAAAAGCATAGTGCTCGTCGATGTTGCACTTGTCTCCAACCAATGCTAACCCTGCTTTTGTGGTGTTAGTACGCTGTGGAGTCTGAGAGTTGCTACAAATACTTCGTCTTCCGCCACCAGTAAAACTGCCCGACACGAAGTGTCGTTAAACCGCAATAATAAATATTAAAAATAAATAAATAAATAAAAAAAAATAAATAAATAAATAAATAAATAAATGAATAAATGACAGGCGAATCTGTGTATAAATGGATTCTCAGATTCGCGCATTCATGTCCAAATTCCAGCTCTGTGTTTCTAAAACAAAAATTGTTGATAAATCTTTAAAAATTAAAACATGCATAAATCTAATTGGTAATCAGTCCGTGTCTTTGCAGATTATATATCGAGCTCTTCCACCGCTTTGTCTTGCATGGAATAATCCGATGGCGTGAGTTATTTGGTTGGCGTAAGACAGGTCAGCTCATCAGTGTGATAGCTCTTAACAGCCAGTCAGTTATTTATGCCAGTGTTGCCAGGTGTGATATCCTTCACTTGACTATTTGGGTGCAGATACAAAACTGCCAAGAGCTTGTTAAATTCCACCACACATGTGTCCCAAGACACACATCTCGAACACAGAGTGAACGAGAATGGTGACGATTGTATAATGCCTCAGAATTCACATCTAAGACGAAGGTCTGAATACCGGAATTTCACATTTAAAGAACATCAGTAGTGGGAAATTGTGGATTCGAGCCCACTAAATAATTGAGCTTGAAAGCAATGGGAATTTAGCTTGGAAACTTTCGAGCCCATCTTAAAAAAAAAATAATTTATTTTCTCCTGGGCTCGTTTGTGAGGAGAGATTGTCTAATGTTAATCCAATGGGGATTATTTCAGAAAATAAAAAAATGAACATGAAGAGGCCTCGAACAGACGTTCTCGGAGACCTTTTTATCCATAGAAGTAAAAGGAAAGGAAGAAATCTAAAAAGTTAACATTGTACTAACACTGAGAAAAAATGTGATGATGGAATAATAAATAATTGTCGCAAAAATTTGGGGTGGGGGGATTTTCGCCCTTTTACAGTTTACACTGGAAAAATAATTTGGGGGTGGGGGATTTTCGCCCTTTTACAGTCTACACTGGGAAAATAGTATGGAAAAACAAAGATCGAGAACGTCTCTTCTAGTCCACTTTGAGTTTAATTTTTTTTTATTTTCAAAAATATTCCCCATTGGATTAACATTAGTCGATCTCTCCTCGAATACAAACCCTGGCGGAAATTTACTATTTTTCTTAAGCTATGGTCGAAACTGTTGAAGCTAAATTCCCATTGCTTTCAAGGTTAATATTTTAGTGGGCTTGAAATGCATTGCTAAGTGGGCTCAAATCCCCGTGGCAAACAACTTCCACCACCCCAAACTAACAAGCAACTGGCCTTCGGTCCCCCTTTCCTATTGTACCATGCCATGAGGGCCACAAGGAAATCCTTCAGTGAGGTGTAATCTACCATTCCTCTTGTCCTCATTTGGGTATAGAACGGTCTCGTCCTGTTGCAACCCGCTTCAAGCACCTCTAACAAACAAACGACTTGCTTTCGCCACTGTTTGCTATCGTATGAGGCCATGAGGGGCATGAGCAAATCCCTGAAAGAGGTATAATCTACCTACCATTTTATCCTTTCCTGGGTATGGAACACAGACATTTTGTGGAATACCTTTCAAAGGTCTACATATGGTTGTAGAATCCCATTTTGTCGCACGAAGCTATGAGGGCCATGAGGAAATCCCTCATTGTAGTTTTATCTCAAAGCCCTCTTATCTTCATCTGGGTATTCAACGGCCACGTTCCGTGAAATACCTTTCTGTGGTATGTATATACCTATAGACGCCCTTTTTATCATCAGCAGTTATGATGGTCATGAGAAAATCATCAGTAAGGTGTGGACTACCATCTCTCTTAACTTCATCTTTTTCTTGGAGGATACCTTTTGGTAGAGCTGAGCCGTGGTTCTTAGTTCGGCATCTGCCTTCTAGGCTTCCCCATGGGCGTCATATCTCCAAAGCCATTACTTCTTAGTAGTATAGCTTGTATGAAATGGGCCTCATTTCAAAGTGATTTGCTTGTGCAAGCTTTTGTAAATTCTCATAGAAACTGCTGCTGTTTGCCGTTGCAACTTTTACCGATGCGTAATAGTATGTCTCAAACCTCTCATGCCATATTTGGGGGATCCCATCGGGGGAATCTCACGTGACGTCATAGACTTGTGTCCCAGTGCGGCCATGTTGAATTGTCATGGTTACCCGCGTGAGCGATCATGCTGTAACGTTAACCTCAGAGTGATATGTTTTGTCAGTGCGGATGAGCAGCGCGTGTTGTTAGTGTATACGTGTTTCATTAGTCCATTTTGTATACTGGAGGCAGCCATTTTTGTTTCTATGGTAGTGCATGGTTGCTATGAGCCTCCAAGAGCGGGGGTGTGTGCGAAGGTTGTGTTCGTTTTAATAGGAGTATATCAAATTACCACATAATCCAGACAATATCCTCAAATCACTAAAAACTAGTCCAAAAAGGGCCCCACCATGGGCTTATAAAAAGTAGCACGTTGTGCTATAAGGCACATCCGTTTGTATAACAGTAGGTTTCTGGTTCGGATTGTCCCCAAAACCTCGCATACTTCGTATATTTACCACAATCAACGCGACAATCACCCCAAATCACTAAAAAACTGTTTGAAATCACTGAAACGGGTTCGAATGTCACAGTAAATCCTTGGTTTCTGACTGTTGTTCGGATTCAAGGACCAAGGGATGTCTTCAAGCTGTTCGTCTCGAGTGTTGGGAGGAGAGAAGTAGCGTGGGAATATGGAGGCAGTTGGGAGTACAGGGGTAACCAATGCCTTCACATCCAAGACCGGCGACAAATCAGCGGCCGGCCAAAGTGTTATTATTATTATTATGGAGAATAATCGTTAAACAGTAGCACGTAGTGCTATAGGGGGCGGGAAGTCACCGACAGTTGTGCTTCGTTGAATGGGAGTACATTTGCTGTTCGAAATTCCCCAGAATCACATTTCTGCCTATTCCCTAAACTCCAATAGGGAAATATTTTACTGGTTCGGATTCCTTCGAAATCATATTCATCTGTCTTAAGTATGTACGTTTTTTTTTCTCTCTGTGCGACCCTATTCGATTGACCCAGTGGACACTCGCATAGAGCATAAGCGTCAGTCAATTGGAACAGTGTTTTGCTTATTGTTAATATTTTTAGCTTTTCTGGTTTATTCTGAACAATGTTTTACTTTTTTATAGTTCTTCGGAAGGCTAGAAAGAAAGTGTATATCAAACAGAACAGCGTTACATCCATTTTTTTCGATCACTAGTCACCATTAGCTATTTTAGCTACTCTTACCCCCATCATTCATTTTCTGGACCTGTTCTACCTATGTTGTTACTCCCTACCTATTAAGATTTTCCTAGACGTATTTGTGTGCTTATGTACAATGTGTGTACAGCGCAGGCAGAACATGGACAAATACAACGAAAAGAGTATTCCAGAAGTATAGTGGGTGGGATACCAGAAAAGGATTCCATGAAATGTGGGGTAAAGGAACTTGAGAGAATATGTATGTGTGCTAGTACACATTGTGTCACATCGTGTACACATTGTACGTAGTACATATGGCCAAATGTCCATATATCCCGAAAAATTCTGTCTTTTGATTGGTCAGAATGCCTTGGACAAATAGCCATGGCAAAGGATGCACCCATCATCCAAGATATATGAAAGCGTGCAACACCCAGGGTATAAGCGCACGCGAAACATCGGGGGTATATGGTTAAAACGAAAGCTTTCCGCTGTTGCTCGCCTCGAAATAAAAATCGACCCCCCCCCCAAAAAAAAAAAACAAAAAAAAAAACGAAAATAGTCACAAATATCATCAGATTTCCGACGATTCAATCATAGAAATAAAATAAGAGCAAATAATCCGTCCCCTAAGTACCAATGTGTTCTATTTGCCAGTAGGCACATATAACACATTGGAACTCAAGGGACGACATGTCCAAAAAATACTGTTTACTCGTTTTCTTAACGACCCAAGGGATGTAACTCTGTCTGTTGTCTTCTGCGATTATAAAAACAAAATAATTATCACAAATTTGGTCCAAGTGATTGTGGAGCTGAGAAAAGCGTCCACAAATTTATTTCCACTATATTTGTGTTCTGTTTCAAACGGGACGAAAACGTTGTCTCCGTCAACATGTATATTATATGGAGATTTAATATCTGGATGTCTCATTTAAATTTTACATCTCATTTTATGATTTTATATATTATTTTGTTTCAAACTTTTCAAAATATTTCAATAAAATCACATCATGTGACCCCTCATTGGAACGAGCTCGTTCCAAATAGGGGTCACATGATATCATTTTGTTGTAATTTTCTGAAAATTCATATTTTTTCAACTGCTGAATTTGCACATTACGCGGGCGGATGCGGGCGATTCGTTGGGTAAAGGGTTAAGGCTCCTAACACGTGTCGTTTCCTTAGCTATTTAACAACTCAAATCCTTTATATGCCCGATAACTCTACTTCTGATTTGTTCATAATCCTATGACCTGCTTCCGCTTTCTTCAACCAATATTTTAGTCATTTGCGTAATATGCAAATTTAGCAGTTGAAAAAGATTAATTTTTCAAAATATTTCAACAAAACCATATCATGTGACCCCTCATTGGAACAAGCTCATTTTTGATATCGTCTGCGTTGGATAAAGGGTTAAATAAGTTCAAAACAGGTATATTTTAACTTTGTGTTCTCTACATTACACTACAATTTAACGGGACTCCGAGGTTATTTAACTTTTCATAACTTCGACGACAATAATGCCATCCATGAATTCGACCATAGTCACTGGAATTACCCAGATCCATACCCAAGTCTTAGATAATGTTGTTGTTGGAGATGGCATATCCACAAGTTGAAAGAGGGAAGATTGATACAAGACTTGGTAATAAAAAATAAAGATGAAACGTTAAAGTTACTTTGTTTTGGGTAAAGGTTACAATTTTAAAAAGGTGCCCAGTAGATCTACCATCCAAGAACTAGGTTGTGAAGTACCATAGATGTAGATAGTGTAACAATGTTGTGAAGAACCATAGATGCAGATAAAGTAATGAGGGAGATGTGCGTCTCATCATTTTGGTGTTTGTAGGTTTTAAAAGCTATAAAGTGATAACACATCAGTTAACGTAAACTAGGAAAAATGGGGATAAATAGAAAATACAAATAAAAAAACGGCTTCCTGAGTTTTCGCTCTCAACAAAATACTAAAATTTCAGGAAAATCCGACGTCATTTAATTTTTTATGACGTTGATTTCATTACACGCCTGTTCTATAAAATCCTCATCTACGGCAACACTAAACTTGTGGAAAATGAAAATCTGTTCCGAACTTGTGTGCGGAACAGAAATCGCTGACGGGCTGTTTTAAAATAGAAGCGAAATTTCACTGGAAATCTCAACAGATCGTGCAACGTACTAACAATTGGAATCGCTAGCGATAGCTGAAAATCGTCACCTGAGTTTCAATGTGTTCTATATTCCAGAAGGCACATAGAACACACTGGAACTCAGGAGACAAAATATTAACACGGGTTCCACTCGCAAATTTGGTTGTCGATAAAATTTGTTATTTTTGCTGATAGTTGGGGGCGCGGTGGCGTTGCGGTGAACGGTTCTGTTAGATCACCGAAGTTAAGCAACGTCCAGCCGGCTAATCCTCGCATGGGTGACTGTCTGAGCGATCGAATCGGACTCTTGCGCTGTGTTCTTGTGCAAGGCACTTAATCCCCACTGTCCACATGGGGGCACGATGATGCCGTGTACTATGGCGTACTGCACGTCGATGGTGCTGCAATGCAGAGTTAGATGTTGGAGAGCTGGCAGCTGCTCGTCGTTGCTCGGTGGTTCTCTCCGGGTTCTCCGGCTTCCTCCAGTATGCGACCGTAAACAACAATAAGTAAATAAAGAATTCTGTTGATAGTTGTCAAATGAATTGCCGAGTGTTCTTCTAATAAATGCTTTAGAGACATGAAGACGTGCAATGAATACAGAGCGACACGCGTGTGTGAATGGGTTAATCGATATGGCACTTGCGGCCTCTCGTTCTATCCACATCGATTAACCGGTTCACACACGCGTGTCGTTCTGTGTATAACTTAGGACGATGGATGGTTGTCGTACGAAAATGTTAAATTCCAGGGTCCCGAAACCCCCATGTCCATGCATCTGAGCGGATATTTTGAGATTTTTCCTGAGATGTATTTGAAAGATTTTACACTTTGAGAGCTAAAAAACGTCGGTAAAGCATACAGGTGAGATCTATTTATCAGCTTTGGTCGTAACGACCAAAACTGATAAATAGATCTCACCTGTTTGTTTTACCAAACGTTTACAGCAATTATACTGTCTGTGGATTATCTTGTCTGGGGGTGGATTTGGTACTTGTATGTCTGTAAGATTACGATCTGTTTCAGTTAACCAACAGACTGTATACATTTTAGCGTTTGTTGCCACTTCCTGCAAAAGAATTATCCTAAATCCATCGAAACTGAACCAGTACGAGGGAAACATAGCTGGAAAAATTATGGGGGAGGCTCTGGATCCGCCCCCTGTTTCACCAGTCATTGGTTGTGTTAAAATCTGCGCATACAAAAAAAAACATGGCCCAGCCAAAAAGTGTCGGATCTGAGAACCCCCAAAGGAGTTACATATAACTACATGACGTTATTCCTCTGTAGTTTTAGTAAGCCATAGATGCTGAATACGACCTAAATTGAAACACTATTAACAGGTGAGCCCCCCCCCCCCCCCCCCCCCCCCAGCGCTTCTTGCATTTGATACATGGTTATGTGAATGACACAATGGGTTGTACGCACATTTCTTGGTTCATATTTACGGGTGGTATGATGATTTAAAATCTTGTCTCAGAAAATTCAATAGATTTTGTTTTGGTCAGGTGAGCTCTAGAGCCCTGAGAGCTTCGAGGGTCGATTCGATCTCGAATATTAAATACATATTCTGTTCGATTCGAAATAGGCTGCCCGATTAGCTTCCTTTAGAACCTTTTTGCTAGGCATATAGCTTGGTATCAATCATCTTCATCGCCTCGGAAAACATATAGATCAGATGGAAATCATACATACAGTTAAAACTAGAAGTCATGTCACGAACTGCGCGCTTATCTAGACACAATTGCGCGTAGGAATTGCGCGCAATTGCCACATCGAATGGCATCCCTAGCACAGTGGGTTCTCCTGGTTACTCATAGCAAACTCATGCAATGTTTCTGCCAATGGACCTCCGGATTATCCGGAGGTACCATTGGCTGAAACATTGCTTGTGGACAGGCCATATGGACAGAATTTGATAGCCTTACTATGGTAATAACGCGTAGGTTAACGCGCAAATCGACGTGCTATTTGTGCGCATTTCATGACAGGACTTCTAGTTTTAACTGCAAATAATGTTGATCTGCAACAGTGAGTGTAACGTTCGCTACATTAACATAAATATCATCTGTACTTATGCCTCCAGCCATGGCAGTTCCAATACCACAAGTCCCTACCACTGTTAAATGCAAATTTGATGTTTCAAATCAATGTCGACAGTGACCTATAATTCTTACTGGGTAATATTCCAGCTACATCGTCAGGGCATGCCTTCGACGAAGGCATGGCTTGATGATGTAGCTGGATTATTTTATCAGTCGAAACTTGAGCCATCGCAGCCGGAAAGATCCGGGTTTAAAGCACCGCAATCCACAACGGTCATCTTCAAGACGAAACTGATTCGATTCGGGGTTCCATTCGACTTCGAATAATCGACATGACTCGATTCGAGATTCCATTCGAATCGAAAATGTGTGATTCACATTGCCCTAGTGAGCGTTTCAGACCCTCAGGGGCCTCTTTTTTAACTCATTAAGATATATACTATCAAGTGAACCAAACTATTGTACACTTACTTCCGTAGATTTTCCCCCTGTAGTCACTTGGCGAAGAGTGTTTGGAGACATCCAACATTTCTTGTTATCAGAGTTAAAGGAAAATCTCAGACAGGTAGGAGTTTTCGAACACTGTTGCGAGCAGTCAAGTACTGAAATGCCATTCGTAATTCTGACGTTTGTTCCGTCAACTGTATCCACTTTCTTCACAAAAACTATTTTCTTGCTTGCAGTGTCAATACAATCACAGAATAATGCGATCAAAACTACCGCCCAAAAGTATATAGTCTTCATTTCATTGACGTTTTCTTATGCTGTCCGTTCAGTGCAGCAGCAAACAGGAAATGCAACATATGTTTGTATTGCATTGTATTATACTTCTGGTTTATTGATCAGGTTTCAGGTCTATAACAGACATAAACGTCTTGTATGGACACGCCACGCATACATAATATTTAAAACTACTGCAATGGATTTGAAAATAAAAATGGCTAAAATGACAAGTAACAGTTGATAGTCAAATTTACGGGACTCGTCCAGCAAATTTGTCCTGGATCGAAGGATCACTGCGTATTAGAGATTTCTGTACAAATGGATTGCCGTAATCCTCATTGCTCACATATACAAACAAAAATGCCTCCACTGCCGCCCCCCCCCCCCCCCCTCGTTTGAAGGGTGGGTGGAAAGTGCTACAAACAATGTTCAACAACAAACAAATTGTCCTTGGGTTTTAGTTTTCCGACGCCTCACAATCTCCGATTGTTTTAACCCTTTACTCAAGGTAAAGGCCAAAACTGGCCAGCGTTATTCACAAAAATTGCCATTCAATTTTTATTGTTTTTTTTCATTTTTTCCTCAGAAACATAGCTTCGTTGAGCTCGTTTCAATGAGGGTCATAGTCTATGTTTTTGAGGCAAAAATGAAAACAATAGTTATTCAATAATTTTATTTACAAGTGTCGTCTGCCTTTCGTGTTAGGTAAAGGGTTAAGGGATATACATTGATATTAGTGATAAATGAATACATTGATGATGTGCATATTTTAGTGGCAATGCCCACTGAATGTTTACAATATATTTTAGTTATTATTGACAAAAAAGCAATTTGTAGAGTTTGGAAAGCTGATAGAGTTGTATTAGTTTCCTTGCAAGGCAAACGCCATTATATTTGATGAAGGGGAAGTACGCCGTCAAACGTCATTGGTTTGGGAGGAGTTATAGCGTTGCCGGACTTATCTTAGACGGCGTTTTTCTTTCACGTCCCAGCAATCCAGTTGTATATCAGTGACCACACTAAATTATGGATCGAGTTTATCACTTTGGAAAAATTAATAATGCTGTGTAAAACAATGTTGTTGTTAGCATAATAAGCACATACATGTCCCCGCAAAATATTAGCCCTCAGTGGGTAGTAATTGACGCAATGGACTAATGTGAACGTAGTATTCCTTAAATACTAGATATATCGGGAGTATTATCAGTATTGTGTAAGTCGTTTGTCCTTTTTTCGACATTGAACGCGTCGTATGATTGTCTGAAAGGGCCAAAACATATGTCAATGACGGCGGAAATTCTAAAACATACAGATAAGACCCCGCGCTGTTGTTACCCGTTTTTCGCACGGGGGCAATCCAGGGGCTTTGACCCCTACTAGCTCGCTTCCACTGGCGAAACTCCCATTGGAATTAAGCTATATCCAACTAATATTCGTACTGCTGTTAATAATACCAATAAAAACTTACAAACACATGAAAGAGCTCCCAAACTGCCAATGCAGAATTTACGTGAAAATGCTATTCCATAATTTCCAGTTGCACCCACACTGGCCCCCACACCACAGATATTTTCTGATTTTTGTCTACACAACATGGCGTAAAAATGTATCATCAAATTCAATGACTGGTAACTTTTCTGGTTAACATTAAAAATGTTTACTGTTATTAAGTGCACGTACCGCTTTTAAATTCCACAACCGGCGGTTAATCCTTTGCCTTCAAATCCGAGCCGAAACTGGAAAGTTAGTCGCGTGATACACAAATTGCAATGTCACAATGTCACCCTCGCATTCGTCCTCTGGCACAGGTTTTGAGTTTGACAGCATTGTTTTAACCCTTTACCTAACACGAAAGGCAGACAACACTTACAAACACAATTCCTGAACAACTAATTCCTTTCATTTTTTGCGTCAAAAACATAACCTATGACCCCACTCCCAATGGAACGAGCTAAACTAGCTCGCTCCAATGAGGGTCACAAGCTATGTTTTTGAGACAAGAAATGAAAAATATAATGAGAATTGAATGGTGATCTTTCTGAATAGCGCCGTCGTCCTGCAGGTTTTGAGTATGACAGCATCGTTTTAAATACCAATAATCCACCTACAGACAAGAATATACACACAACATAAGTCCTACACGTCTAAATTCCTGCAAAGTTTATTCCATGGCAATAAGAATTATACGATGGACATTGGAATTCTGAATATCCACCGATTCAAATTGGCGTAATCAACAAAACTTCTCTTCGAGGTATATGGCCTTGTCTCATAAATGAACTCAATTTATTTTCAGTCCCGGGAAAGGCGTCATAAGGATGTTTTTGTTCGTGATTTCATGGCATCCCCTCAATGTGTGTTGAATTAAATTCATTTCTGCAGGAAAGTTAATATGAATTTAGGAGAAAGACAAATTTATTCTCCAATTTTCTTCACGTAACCCAGTTGGGTTCATATTCACACAACCCAGTTTTTTGTAGTGGTGTTAATGGAAACTGACATTACTTTCATGTTACCTTTCAGATGGCCAAAAGTGATTGTTTACTGAAATAATGGTCTATTGACAAATGAAAGACAACACAGTGATGAAAATATGCAGTAGTTTAATGGCGCTAATTACACATATCTGTCAGTAATGTTTTTGATGGAAAAATGTTCTCTCTACAAGTATGGTGTTGGGACGGTCCATGATGAAACAATGCCGGTAAGTACCGGCAAAAAAATGTAACTTGTGATCTCCTGAACAAAAATAGCAGTATCTGACGTCAGTAGCGACTGTATCCTCCACGTGCCCGGATGACAGCCTGAACCCTCCTCCTTATGCTACCAGTGAGTCTTCTTATACGGTACAATGCAATGTAGCTTCGAAATTGGACAATTCTATACAGGCGGATGCCTTGCCTGCGCACGGCGTCCAAGAAAGTCCCAGATGTGTTTTAAGGGATTCAAATCGGGGCTCATTGCTGGTCAAGGTGGTGTTTTAATAGTGTTGTTCTGAAGGAATTCTTTCGAGCCATGGGAACGATGTGGCCTTGCATTGTCGCCCATGAATACAGGGTGAGTTTCCAACGGAATGTTGCCAAAATGAAGCAAAGACAACCGGATTGATAATGCCTCGGATGTACGGATGACCACTGACATCCCCACGTACAGTCACCATATCAGGCTTACAATCATGAGAGAGGCATCCGCAGATCATTACTGATCCTCCACCACAAGGAACAGTAGGTGTGATGTTCTTCTGCACGTAAGAAGTATTCCAATGCCTCCAAACTCTCATACGCCCACCTTTCGCGTGAAGCAAGAACCTACTCTCGTCTGATCAGTGGACTCTCCTCCACGTCCTGAGACTCCAACGTTGTCGTGCCATACAACACTCCAAACGTCGTTTTTGATGCTGACCGGACAGAGCTGGAAGCTTAATAACCCTTCTGGACCACATATCCAGTGCTTTGATACGGCTGCTGACAGTTCTGTTGCACAAACGCCTGTTGGGGAGCCAAAATCGTTTCAAAACCCCACTTGAAGCAAAGGGTTTACGCCTAACGAGGGGTGCCAGACTCTTCCCGAGGAGGGGTATTTTGGGATTGCCCAGGCCTTGGTCGGTCCATAAGATCGTTGGTTTGTCGATAATTTCAACTCTTCTGATGGCAGAATAACTATAGCCATGTTGCCTTCCAATAGCTTTGAATGACACGCCTGTTGCATGCATGCCAACGATTTGCCATCGGAGTGCCTCTAGCAGTCTCCTTCTTGCCATGTCAACATTTGTTGATAAAAGAAGTGACAAATGTTCTTGTTTTATAGCCAGATATTGCATGTGGGTAAGAGTGCCTTTGTGACATTCGTGGGAAGCATGCTTCTCGTGGACGAGAGGGTGTGTTTTGTGTACGCTATCAACCAGAAAAAAATCATGTTTCACTAGACGAAAAGCACTGCAAGACAGAGCAATCATTAAAACATAATAATCAGCAACAGCAATTGAAACATTTCGGGGGCGGGGGTAGCTTAATTAAGTTTCATGTGTTTTGATGCAACACATTCCTCTTTTCCCCACCATCAACGAAATACTGTATACTCTCTCACCAAAATAAATATCAAAGCTCATTGGAATCAATAGTGGATACCGGAAAGGCCATACCAGAAGAACAAAATACGCCGGTTGCGGTCTCTAACGGCAGTGCTCAGTGAGAGGAATGCAACAATGAAGCACCATGAACGTGAAGCATCAAGAGCCTGCATTCTGCAGTCTGCTTTGATCAACTGCTTTCAATTCTCAGACCATATCACCGATGTCGACAATCATTTATCGAGACGAGGGCTTGACTCAGTGATTGGAAAGCACAAATCTCCAACAGAAAGCATGCTGTAACAGATTACTATATTTGTGAAATCCCTGGGGGTGACGGATTGAGAAGGGACTGCTCAATTGAGCAGGTATGCTGTGGAATATCCAAATACGCAACCGCGGACCAAATGATACTATCGTGTTATTGAATCCTGCAGGCGACTTGGTCTTCTGTGTGGTGCGTTCCGAAGGTCCAGGGGGAGGAATCCAGGCAGTTGATGACCAACAGTGCCCCGGTTAGGGCATTCTCCATTTTTGAGATATCTGTCCAATATGCTGTATTGGCCCTAACTGACGGATGGTTGGACCGGTCCGTTCTGGCCAATCGGGGCCCCAGAAAGGGTGTCACATAGGTGTACATTTGGATGTCATTCAATCAGTCACTTAGATTAATCAAACCCCACCATTTTCATTGTTCCCTTACTTTAAACTAAACTATTAAATTTTAACTCATGTGTGGTTTTCTTGCCCTGTCTTGTTAGTGGCAATCTTTATTATAGTGTATTGCAATGTGATTGGTTGTATGACCGCCAACTGAAGACATGACATGTCTCACGCTCGAGCCAATCACCCAGTGGCATACTTCGGCATCAATACTGGCTGAGTATGCTGCTCTTCACCAAGTATGTGGGAATACTGGCAACTCGATGAGCTCACTGATCATCAGTAACTCTACCATTTGTTGGACTCCATGATGGGTAAGAGCCAAGGCAGTGAACCTATAATACAACACACGTGACACACCAACTAAAACCAAATGACTTTTTCCCGACACAGGGCGACGAGACTCTGACTTTGATGATGAACGTTTGCAATCACTGACACCACCAGAGGATAACATTACACAATTTATAATTCTCCATTCTACAGATGAAACTAAAAAAATAAGTAATATTAACCCGTTTGCTTTGGATAAAGCCATCAACGATATTGCTGGAACAGAGAAAGACATTAAAATTACGTTCTGGCGATTTATTAATTCAGTGTGCTAGATAAATGCAAGCAATGAACCATCTGCATATCACCAAGTTATTTGACTTCAGACATTAACAACAGCAAAGGAGTAATACGAACTCCTGAGCCTGCTGACAAGAATGAAAAAAAAAATACAATTAAAACCTCATGGGATCACCTCTGTGAATAGAATCGAAATCACAAAACAAAGCATCAAATTTAAAATGAATACATCCATCTGTATCAGTCCGCCTAAGTCGATCGTAATTGTTTGCGTGAACGTCGAAGTTGATTTATACATGCCAAATTTACTTCGATGATTCAGCTGCCAAAAGTTTGGGCATGGTCAAAATTCTTGCCGTTACAAATCAATTTGTCTTAAATGTGGTATCAATGATGAAGATATAAGCAACACTGCAATATATAAATATGTCAACTGTAAGGTCAGTCAAATGTCATCGTATAAGGATTGTCCTGTATGGAAGAAAGAAAAGCTGTTTCAAAAAGTTGAATATGAAAAACAGATTAGTTTTAAAGAGGCCAGCGAAAGAGTAGCAACAATGCCTGGCATGCAAACATCGTCATCATCATATGCTGCGACTTTGAAACAAAAGATACCAATGCAGTAAGCTGAATGCCAGACGCAATATATTTGATTTAAAAACTCATTCTCAACATTAATACGACCTTTTTTACACTTGAACGTAACAGTGAAACATCAACTGAACCACAGGCAGCACAAACAAAGCCAACTGCCAGAAAACCCATAGACGAAAAAAGTGAACAGGAAAAAGAACAAGCAAACGATACTACAAAACAAGAACAGAATAAAGACCACCACTCAACGAGAGAGCAGAATATAGGACCAAGCGAACCACAGCAGAAACCAGAGCCGATACAAAGACAACAACGAAATCAGAGTCAGAGTCAGATAAAACAAAAAGATAAGGACAAAAACAAAAATAAAAAAGAATTCAAAAATTAAATTCAAATAGAACACCAACAATTCTTCAGAATGTTGTAACTAGCACAATGATTTATGGACTAGAGTTAATGTCAGTCGAGGAATGCATCGATGGTACGTCCTCCGGTTAACTACACCCGAATCCGCCTTAGGGTATGCTCCTAAAAAGAGATCTCCGAATCTTGTGGGTTAATTTCTCCCATGCGGCCACCATTTAAATCGTCACCCCATTATGGATCACAGCACTAATGATATAATACAATGTGGATTGTTGAGGTTACAGGGATAATTTTAATGAATTGGGCCCCACTAAGTCAAAAATATATACCTACTGCTTTTTGCTTACAGGAAACACTCTTGAATAAACCCTTAAGAATTAGACTTCGTATCACACCAGGGCTGATGAACATGATCTTAAATTTCGTGATATCCCTGTCTCAGAAACGATATTATTCACAGCCCTGTACCTTTACAAACAAACTTACAGGCTGCAGTGGTACGCCTAACCTTAGTCAAGTGGGTAACGTTATGTTCACTTTTACGTGTCACGAGGTAAAACCATTCGACAGATTGACCTTGAGCGGCTGATTCACCAACTCCCAACTCCACATATTCTGTTGGGTTATTTTAATGCTCATAGCTCTCTTCGGGGTGTTTTCAACAGAAAGGAAGATGTAAAAGGCGAAACAATTGAAGAGCTAATTTTAAAATATGACCTGTGTTCGTTTAATGATTGGTCGGACACGTATTTGCATCCCACATCTGGTTCTTACTATTCAAGTGATCTTACAATTGCATGTCCTTCAGTCTTCGTTGATTTTGTTGGAAGGTTGCAGATTATTTGTGTTGGAGTCCAATTGAATTAGAAAGTGTGATTCCGGCGAACGACGAGCGCGTACCCCAGTAGAACTGAAAGAGGGCTGACTGGTACAGTTTCGCATCGCTTTGTTCTGAACGCCTCAAACGGGAGAAAACTGAGGAAAGTGCTGAAAAAATGGAACATTTCACCAGAGTTCCTTGACATTGTAAACACAGTTATTCCTACAACTTTGCCAAATCCAAACTTTTTCACAAAACGCTATGGTTTGATAACGATACCAAGCAGGCTGTAAATGATCGCAAGAAGACTGAACGGGAATTTAATAAATCCCCCTCAACCATAATTTAGATAAACTACATGTTAATCGAGCTAAGACTAGACGACATATGAAACAAAAAACAAAAAAAAAAAAAAACTCTGGGGAAACTTATGTTTGTTCTAAACTTAACCAGCACACACCCATCGATAATATTTGGACAATGTTTAAATAAATCGAAGGTACATAAACAAAATCAACTGGACAGCATCTGGAAGATAACAACACCCAAAGTACTTCAAAAGAGAAATATCAAAACAATTTGGCCTCAACATTTCCGAAACATTCGTCGCCTGAAATTGCAATCCAGAATTCCTAAAAAAATTAAAACACAACGAGAGAAACAAAATATCAAATTTTCTGCTGATAATTTAGAGGATTACAATGTACCTTTCTCTGTGGGTGAGTTAAACAACTCTTTAGATCAAGCAAAATATACAACCACTGGACCAGATGAAATACATTATCAACTTTTAATACATCTTCCTCAAACTTCACTAGACGTTTTACTATCAATTTTTCATGACATTAATTTTTTGGTTTTTGGATGACCAGTTTCCATTTTCCTGGCGAAAAGCTACAATAATTCCCATTCCAAAGCATGGTAAAGATGACAGCAGTCCAAGTAATTAGAGTCTGCCATACTAATTGTGTTCATGTCCGTAAGCTCCGGGAGCACCACCTTGATCCGAGTTGAAAATCGATGGAAATACCTTTAAAGTTGTAGAATAAGTGAAATTCTTTGGTTTATTGTTTGACAATAAACAGAATTTCTCTCACATAAAATAACTAAAGGTTAAATGTGAAAGGGCACTGAACCTTCAACAGGCAATTGGTAACACTGTTTCACTCGATGCATTTATTGATATGTGGTTTCAAATCACTGAAAGGAATTTTAAAATCAGTACACAGTGCGTGTGACAGGCAGAGTGGGATGGGTCGACAAATAACAAGCACCATCGCTTCCGACCAAATATGTTTGATCACTAGTCGTCTAGTAACCTTTGTAGAAAAGATCAAGTAAATCTGATACGATGCCATATTGGTGACATACCACTTACACATTCCTTTTTGACAGAGGGTACCAACCAGAGTGTGCTCTTTGTCAGCAGGCGTTGACAATGGAGCACATTGTTTTTGCATTATACATATTTTAATCTTGTCAGACGGCAGTATTTTAAGATTGCATTTCTTCGAAACATATTTTACAACATCAATTCTCATAACATTCTGTCGTTCCTGAAGGACATTATTAATACATTTTAAATTGCTTTTATTCTTTTGAATTCCCATCTTTACTTATCTATTTAACAGAGCGATTTACACAGCATTTTTTCGTTTCCTCATTACTATGTTCACTCCTAAGTTTTATTTCATCAACTCTTTTTTTTAATTATTTCATGAAAGATAATGAGCTATTTTGTAACACATATTTTCATCGCCTCGATATGGCATTAGCCGCTGATGTGGCATAAAGCACCAATAAAGAAATAAATACACAATATTGTGAAATTCAGGAGTGGATGGGGGATCTGGGTAGCAAAGCCATTTGCTCTCGGTATTCCACCCTGCATTGCACATGCAGACAACTGATACAAAATATAGGCTGGAACCACACAACAATCACAGATACTACACCTGCCACGACAACTACTGAATCAAACATTACTGAGCAAACTACTGTACAAATAATCATTGCTCTTATTTCACCAATCACTATAATGAAAACTACCGAAACAAAAACGACAGATGTAATCCTAATTCTTTGCTACTACCCCTTGCAATTGTGACTTGTATTACACTATTAATTGTTGCGCCAATTATTACCATAACACCATAATTGACAAACCCAACAACCACTACATCACCCTACAACAAAAAACACCAGATCACAACAACCACTAATATTACTCTGTTTATCACCATAACTACTATACAAACAACTATATGAGTTACACCAACGCCAACCACTATTAAACTAAACACTACTGCACCAACTACTACTACTACAGTTAAAACTAGAAGTCCTGTCATGAAATGCGCACAGATACCACGTTGATAAGCGCGTTAATGTACGCGTTATGGCACAAGTAAAGCTATCAAATTCTGTACATATGGCCTGTGCACAAGCAATGTTTCAGCCAATGGACCTCCGGGTAACCCGGAGGTCCATTGGCAGAAACATTGCATGTGTTTGCTATGAGTAACCAAGAGAACCTGCCGTGCTTTGGATGCCATTTGATATGGAAATTCCGCGCAATTCCAACGCGCAATTAAGCCTAGATAAGCGCACTATTCGTGACAGGACTTCTAGTTTTAACTGTAGATCACAAATATATTGCATTCCAACGTTGACCACAACACCCACTACGAGACCAACCACCGTGGTACTAACAAACACAATACGACAAGCATGCATACCAACTATACAACAACAAAACAATATTAAAAAACGATGGACATTTTAAAACTAATGAACAATGTTTCATTAACTGGTAGAGTGATAAGTTATTTTTGGTCATCAGAATTTGTTCACATGTCTTTGCTTTGTTACAATTTATGGGAGAGTGCCAATAATAACAAGGCAAATCTAAGAGACTAAATTATTTCAGTTCAAAGATAAAGCGAAGCACATCCACTGAATTTGAGGTCTTTTAGTTATGGTAACTGTACTTCAGAGTAAAACCCAAATATGGGCTTCCAGCATTCTCCCAGTTAAAGTTCCTACTTCGACTGATAACCAGTTAAAATCTCCATGGAATCCTCGTTTTAACCATAGGCTTGTGCAATTATAGAATTCCTCTAACATAAAGATAAGCCATGTACCCCATACGACAAACAGCTAGCTATTACAGCCATTAAGGCTTGGTTAGAAGTATCTCTACAACTTCAGCTCGCCGAATTCCACTGTTTTTCGCAGTGATGTTAATAGAAACTGTCATCACTTTCATGCTGCCTTTCAGATGGACAAAAAGTATTGTTTCCGGAAAGAATGGACTATTGAAAAATGAAAGACAACACAGTGACGAAAATATGCAATACTTTAATGGCGCTAATGACACATATCTGTCACTAACATTTTTGATGAAAAAAATGTTCTCTCGACAAGTATGGTTCTGAAACGGTCCATAATGAAACAATGCCGGGAATTACTGACAAAAATGTAACTTGTGATCTTCTGAACACAATAGCAGTGTCTGACGTCAACAGCATCGTACCCACCATGTGCGCGGATGACAGCTTGATCCATTCTAATGCTACCAGTAACCCTTTATGCAATGCAGCATCAAAATCGTCCAAGAGAGTCCCAGATGTAGGCCAAGTTAGTGTTGTGATAACGTTGTTCTGAAATAATGCTCTCACGTCATGGGAACGATGTGGCCTTGCATTGTCGTCCATGAATACAGGGCGAGTAGCCAACGGGAGGTTGTCGGAATGAAGCACGGCAACGGGAACGAGAATGCCCCGGATGTACTGATGACCATTGACATCCCAACGTACAGTCACCGTATCAAGTTTACAATCATGAGAAAAGGCACCCCCAGATCATTACTGATCCACCACCACAGGGAACAATAGATGTGATATTCCTGTGCACGTAAGCAGTATTCCTATTCCTTCAAACTCCCATGCGACCATCTTTGGCGTGAAGCAGGAACCCACTCTCGTCTCACCAATGGACTTTCCTCCACGTCCTGAGATTCCAATGTTTGTCGTGCCATACAGGGAGTCTGTTACGGCTTAGGATAAGACAAAACGTGTTTTGATTGTTAGGCAATCCCTCATTTAATTTAACCCCCCTCATTGGACATTGTATTGCCTTTTGGTGTCCTCCAATATTAGTGCAAACTGAGGGTGGCCCAAAACCTCTTACATTTTTTGGATTGATGCATATTTATTTAGTTGCGCCTACAATATGTTTGCCTTGTTACAATTTTTGGGAGAGTGCCCATAGGCATGGCTCATACGGCCTACATACCTATAGGCACTCTCTCATAAATTGTAATGAGGCAAATCCCCATAGGTTAAATCTTTGTTCTTCAAAGATAATTCGAAGAGCATCAAAATAATATGAAGTCTTTGAATTGCAGTACCTACAGTTTGTTTTTAGAGGAATGTTTTATTTTTCAAATTAAAAATAAATTTATTTGTATAAATATGCACTTTCTATATTTCTCTGTGTAAAAAGACAGCCGTAATCCTATCCATGTTTGTTCACTTTTTGCGAAAGAAAAATAAAAATAAAAAAATGACCCCCTCCCTCCCTCACTGATTTAAAAAAATGCCCGAGAATCAATTAATATATTTTGTGTGTCCCTATATTTCTTACTCACTTTCTATTTCTTCAGAGAATACAAACTTGGTGAATCGAACTTCTAGTGTGAACAATTTGGCCCTTAGTAGCAAATCATGTGGCGATCGTGCCTCATTGGGTAGATCTCATGCGGATCTCATTTGTGACGACATAGGCACGTGACCAGGTCACATTAGGTCTGGTTGTCAATGTAGTTTCCGTTGAACTCTTATTCAATCGAACAATCGCAGAAGCAATGTGTTACCTTGAGAAGTTGGGACGAGATGAGGGTGGTGTCGTGAGCAAACAAATATTCTTAACTCAAGAGAGTTTGCACGGCACTAAGTTTTAGTTAACACGAAATAATTATACCCGTGGACAAGTTTTGAGCAATTCATCACAATGTCCTACTTCAACACTGCATCCTGAAAGGCAGTGGAAAGTTGGAAGGGCGGTGGAAAGCACGCCACCTTGGAAAAGCAGCCTGCACAGGTGGTCAGAATGTTCCCCTTGGATACCCGTTGTATGGTGGTTCACAGATCACTTCGCATGGCCAGTTCAACGGATCAGTATCTCACTACACACGACCAAGATCATATCGCATAGGGACAGGTCAAGCACTGCGAAAAGATAAACGACAGGCGACTGGGCCCCATCAGACTACAAAACGAACAAGAGACAAATTTAACAAAGAAAGTATGTAGTAAAGTAAATGATCATCCTCATCCTTGAGAAAAATGTCGGCGAGAGATATGTCAGGTATGGACTTCACGAGGATTAGCGACCGGCCTGTAGGACTTGCCAAAGGCGATATTCATTTCTTACAACGATCTTGCTAACAGCAAAAATACTCGTTAGTTCTTTAGCTATAACATCATGTAATCCCCATAAGAACGAAAACAAGAGAAAGTAACCATTTTATCAAACAGAACCACAAATAGTTTGATCAGATGGCTTCATTTTTAACGTCGAAATATTTAGCTTCTTCCCTCCGCCGACCCAGGTTCCTCTGTTTATACCTATTTAGGCCGGCAATATATACAAATATTTTAGTATACCTGAAGTACAACAAAGGTACAACTACATGTAATCGATTTGTTCTTAGGTCTACGTAGCTATGTGGAAAGAATTGTTTGGGGCAGTTCTGTAAAATGCCTGTGGTAGTCTACGTGTGGACCTGGAAATGCCCCCTTGTTCTAAATGCGGTGAAGGAATTGGAACTCGTCTGACTGTCTGCTGGATATGTGCGTGCTCCAAAGAAATCACAAAAATTACATGCCAAGCGGCGCGACATAAGGGGCTTGCGGTGATAGAGGTATGAAATCCATTTTGAGATATGCGAAGTTATTTATTTATTTATTTATTTATTTATTTATTTATTTATTTATTTATTTATTTATTATTGTGGTTTAACGACAGTTTTGACACCCAGGGTAACCTTGTGTCGAAGAGTTTTACTACGTTCTTTTGTCGTCTGTTGCAAGAAAGTCACGGGTGATATTTCGCAAATGTCTGACGCGTCATGATGATCGAAAGCTCTATCAAGTCCTTTGGTGATTGTCTTATTTAAAATTTCTAGCAATATTTTGTGTTTGCATGGAAAGACACTCTTTCCGAACATGAATACTCTAGCGTAGTCTAACCACTCGAATCGCAACAATATATTCAACAACAGATTCGTTTTTCCACAACTGGACTTTACGATTCTCGGAAACAATAAATGAATCGATCGCTTGAACTTCGTTTCGGTACACGGTAAATCTCTGTTTTTATTTATTTAATAAATTTAATTTTTCTTTCTTCTTTATATTTTGGACCTTTGTTTCTTCTTTATATTTTGGACTTACTTATTTTGGATTTAGTTTGTTGATATTTTGGACCTAGTTTTTTAGATTTTGCACTTAGTTTATTTTATATTGTGAACTTAGATTTTTTTTTAACCCTTTACCTAACGTAACGGCCAAAACCGGCCAGCGCTATTCTCAAAAATCGTCAGTGAATTTTCCTTATTTTTTCATTTTTTGTCTCAAAAACATAGGTTATGACCCCTCATTGGAACGAGCTCGTCGAGCTCGTTCCAATGAGGGGTCATAACCTATGTTTTTGAGACAAAAAATGAAAAAAATTAGTTGTTCAAGATTTATTTTTGCAAGTGTCGTCTGCTTTTCACGTTAGGTAAAGGGTTAAATTACATTATTCTTTCCCGACCCATTTAATTTCTTCTGTATTTGTGTATTATTTTCAGGACATTACCATCATCACTGGAATCTTTAATTTTAACCTTCGATAAAACCTCTTCCGAACTTTGAGTCAATTTCGCTCATATAGATGATGGTATCTATTTATGAATTAAATCAGTGCTTCTCATGCTGGTTTATGTCCAGATCTTGTTGCTGGTGTCCATGGCGTCTTTCTTTCCGACGTCCATCGTAGTCTTTTTTTTTCGACCTTTGCAACAAACCGAAGCCATCGGTCTCATCACATCGGCGGTGAAGAAATTCAAAAACGAATTGCATAATAGAACCAGGGACGGTCGAGTCGGGTGGGGTGGGGGGGGGGGCGGTGGGGGGCACATGCCATACCTCCCCACTTGTTCACCAATTATAGGTACCCGAACGGCATTTTCCGACATAACATACACAATCCCTATGGTCAGTACACATCACATATACATATATGACCACATTGATTTTCAAGATTTTATTGAACAAAAATAGAAATCGCCAAATGGAGCGTAATATTTCAAACTATAGTTTCAAAATTATTATTAGACCTTTGGATCCTAGCGAACGTTTTACGGCCCTTGAACATGATTCTTTTGAATGTATTAAGTATGATAGCTGGTTAGTGAATGTGTGGGGAAGGACAATCGATATTTTCAACGTGCAGCCCTGAGGCCCTGGTCTGCCATTGAATTGATATGGAAGATACCACCAGGGTCCTAAGGGTTAAGTGAAAACAAAACACAATAAATACGCTGAGGTTAGTGTCTTACATAGAGTGGGTTCAAGGGTGAGGGGTACCGTATATATATTTATATACTACACCGCCGCACCTCCATTGACACTACACCCCCCCCCCCCCCCCCCCCCCCGAATTTGTTTTTCCATCCTACACATTTGCAATACCCAGGAAAGTGTGTCCCTCACCTTTCAGAGCTTCCCCGTCTCTGCATAGAGTAAATCATGCCAGATCCGCCATAGACAGACTCATTATTTTTTATTTTAATTTATATTTTTCCTGTATTTTCCTACTTACTATTTTTTTGTTTAATAAAGCATTCGTGATGGTTTTATACCAGTTTTTATTACTCATTCATTACTTTAAACCCTTATTTTAACGGAATAACAGCTCTGACATAAATGTTTTTGTATTTAACTGGTGATGTACAAGCCGGAAATTTTTCCCCAGCACCTTTCATACAAGTCCCTTTCCCGGCGAGTCATTAGTTACGCTTCGAAAAGTTTCTAAATTTCGTTATACAATTATTGATCGTCTGTCGGTAGTGTGAAAATGAAAATGTCCAAAGCAAAGTAAAGTCGGTTCATGATAAAAATTAGTTAACCAAAAATGAGATAATATTAAAAAGCAATCATTTCCAACCACAACATTAACCCAGCTCCGTGGCCGTCTCGTCTGCGGATCGCCATATATCTGAGTTGGTCAACTTTATTTCGGTAAATCTTCAGACATCTTTACATACTTCGAAGTTCTTTTAAAACAGTTTATCCCAGGTGTTTTTCAAATCTTCCCTTATCAGTCTGTGTGAAACACACAGACTAATTGTTTTTGTACGGTTTCTTTTTCGTTTATTTTCTTCTTCTTCTTCTTCTTCTTCTTCTTCTTCTTCTTCCGTTTTCTTTTTCTCCTGTCTTCTGTCTTATATGCACTTCCTTGTCAGCACGGTAACTCGACAACGAATCAACCTATCTCGCTGATGTTTGGGACACTGACAGACAGTCACAAGTCCTCGGCACCCTGCGTTTTTCAGGTCTGTAGAACACATTGAGTATAGCCCAGTCGGTCATGGTGTTTTCACAGCCTCTAATTTCCCGTAACAATGAATTATGCCCAAGCAATACTATGTTGTATTTTTCACACTGGAGAAATGTAAACACAAGTGTAGGTAGCTGTCAAACATTAAATGTAATATTGTTATTATAATAAGATGTCAGCTCTTTAAACCAAGTTGAGAGAAACCCTTTGCTTTACAAGGAAATAAAGTACAAATTATTCAGTTTAATGCTTTTAAGCCTCAAAACTTCAATGTGGTCTCCAAAGATTTTATTTCAGTCGGGGGGGGGGGGGGGGGGGGGGATGCTGACACAAACGTCTTATTTTTGGGGTTGCCATCTACCCGCCCACCCCTACCTGCAATTGATTGCCGACAACCACATCAAAAGCTTATGTCTTGCAGGTAAACGGAATCTGAATGGCTCTGCAAGTTAATATAATAATATGTAATGTGATGTACGTGTTCAATACCATCAATGCATTTTCAAAACCTGTCACCAGATATAACTCAAACAACTAACTGGTAGAGTGCTGGAAGCCAAGACACATTGCTCTGAAACATTTGATTGGATTGTGTCCAGCGGCACTGCGCAATGAAATGTGACTGAGCAATATTTGATGAAAAAAATATTTTTCCTGTGGGGGAGGGGGGGGGGGGTCAGAAATGTGTTTTAGCACTCTACCAGTTAAAGTTAACACCAGATCTCATACAAATATATGAATGATGATATTTCTGTTATGATCTTCAATCAGGTTGAGTGATATTTTAGCAACAGTGAGTTGAATGCACAACATACCGTAGATGATTTTATTGTCTCCTTTTCTTTCATTTTCATGCCAATCAATAAACAAATAAAGTTTTATTTATTTCGTTATGATTGCAAAAGACTGAAGGCGCATAACTGTCTTTATGAAAGATTTTCTATGCTGGACACTGTGATGGAATCACAATGATGAACTTAAGTTGCTTCCGCAACTCTCAAGTTAGCTCTGGACAGTTAGGGTATGCACAAGAGTAACAATTATAACCTCACAACAGCATTCAAAGGGAATATCTAGGAATTTCTTCGTTTTTTACGTGCATTACATGACTTTGAACGTGGAAACCGGTTTCATAAATTTCGAAAACCCATGTACTTCTTTCAAAGTATACACAATTTGGAAACAAATGCATGCATTATTTTTCTATTGTCCACATGACACCACCCACCGCCTGTCTCCACATGAGTTCCAGTGACAATCACCCAAGTTTCCTGTCATTAGATGCATATATATTGCTCAGAATGCCTTATGGTTGGTACGCAAATAGATGCAATGGATGGTGAACCTGTTTTGGACAAAAATGCTCTATAAAAATGGATAAGGAATAAAAAGTATGTTCTGGAGAAAACGTGTTTTTGACACCTGGGCCCCCCCCCCCCCTCCTCCGGAACACACACACACACACACACACACGTCACACACTTTTTTCCGCCCCTCCCCCTCCCCATCTGTTTTACTGAGAAAAATGTTAACACTTTCCGTAAAACTGCCCTGAATAATTGTTGAAACCCATCACAAAACTGACAGGATGCCGGTCAAAGATGCAGTACTGACATGGTCGACTGTACTGTTAACTGTGTTAGTGCTATGACTGTTTAAATTCATTTATTAGAGGAGTCCCATAGTATTTCTCTGTGCTTGGCTCAGTCTCATTGAGAGTGCAGACAACCTTGGCACGAGACTGGCTCTGATTGGTGCTGTTTCATCCGTCCGTGTACAAAAGCAGGAGGTACTGTCAGCTGACAAACTCCGGTTCATAGCTTTGCCAAGGTAACTACACTCACCACTCCCAAAGTGCTGATAGTGCGGACGACCACTTCCACTGAGCTCTCTTAAAGAGCTCATGTGTGCTAGAATTTTGGGTTAGTTTTGATTAGCTATGGTAGCCTAATTGGTATAAAGAGCATAACACCTGTTTTTTATCATAAAAATTAATAATTTTGGGCTACTGCTCTGGAAGAGCTACAGATCTCCCCTAGTGCTATAGCTCATTAAAGTTGTACCGTGGTCTGTATTAAACTGTTTCTCTCATCTGGAATGTAGAATGTAGAATAATCGTTGATTTTTACATTAAAATGCATGATATGAATGACATGTTTTGGACCAATTAAACCAAGTCATAAGTGATTGTTTAACTAGTTTTGGTAGCCTATTAGCTGCAAATATCTTGTGACCCTTGGTGTCCATGTCCAACTTAAAATCTGAGTATTGATAGATTAAGTTTATAGACAGCACTTGAGAATCGGTCCTGATTAACCCTTACTGGGCATTGCCAACCACTTTAGGACTCCTTGGCTTTGTTACATTATTTATTCTCAATGATAACTCCAGATCGACGGATTTCAAGAAACAATGGTGGTGCGTGGCTTTCTCGAAAAACCTATCACAATTGTAAATTATTAAAATGGAATATTTAAATGGTCTCTTTTTTAACCCTCTAAATACATCAGTGTGAGTCCAAATGCTTTCATTTAACTGATGACAGCATACCGTTCTGCTCGTTTTCTGTCATATTGGCCCTGTGTTCACAATCGCCAGTTTGAATTACCGCGCATCGTCCAAGCGCACCTTCGGCTCGCAGAAACACTCTTGAGATCCAACAATCTTCTAATTTCCCATACAGCTTGTTTACGACCCTATATGCATTTTAAGGCCGTTCAAATGGATCAGACAGACGCGTGATGGCGATGAGGTTACGACGTTGGACTTTAAAAGAAAGGTTCATGGTACCAACGTCGCTAGGTATATCTGCGTTGTGTCCTTGGCAAGGCACGCCATTCCGATTGTCCGCAATGGGGCACAGTAACGTTGTGTACTTTTTAAATGGCTTGCTTTTAACCCTCTCAATAAGGCATTCTTAACTCTTTACCCAACGTAACGATAAAAACCGGCCAGCATCATTCACATAAATTCCCATTCGATTTTTATTATTTGTTCATTTTGCTTGAAATACACAGCTTATGACCCCTCATTGGAATGAGCTCATTTTTAAAGGGTTAAAATTGAGCATTTAAAGTGAGTGTTTCAACCATCTCAAGGTTTTAATATGGGGCCCCCAAAAAAATTATTTTATGCAATTCGAAAGTAAAGATAACCCTTTTCATTCTCGCAATGTTGTTCTAAACACACATGGGCATCGATGGAACCTCGGTATTTTGCAAATGCCAGTAAGGCTCTCTTACTTGCAATATATTTTCCAGAGGTACTATGTTCCTTAACATTTTCTAGCTAATATGGATATTCGCTATCATCTACAAATATGGCAGATCCGGAGTTGGTGGAGTCAATATTTTTAAAGTAGTTTATGCTCATACTTCAGGCTTGGTATAACCTATAGACATGGAACCTAAATCGAACGAGTTGAACTTGCCGGGGTTTAAAATATGGTTCTTCTCAATGCTGTCCACAGAGATCATTAAGTGCATATTTTTCAGAAGTATTAAGAATTGTATTTTATAACAACTCATGCAATTCAGAAGATTATACACGTATGTCACTATTCAAATAAGTTTCAGATCCAGTAATATCGATTTCTGATTGCTCCATCGAACATGCATGCTTTTTCAGGTTTCTCAGAAAAATTGTTCTGGTTTTCTGAACATACTGTTAACGGAAACCCATTTCTGATTTGTTCAAACATATTTTAGACTAAACATAAGCGTCCATAAATTCTTTTTCAATGTAGTTTTCACTGGGTGCAGTAAATTCTGTTTCTCTAGTTTGTACTTATATTTTTACTATCAGTAAAATATGCGTGAATGGGCACCTGCCGAAGAGAAACATCGAGACGAATTCCAACAAACACGCCCAATAGAATAGACGAAGAATGTAATCTAGACTGGTTCCCAAAAGGTTGTTTTGATTTTGTATCCATCCGTTTGATCAGTGCAGCTTCAAACAAAACAAACGGTCTCTTCACCTTTGGTTTAAACATCGGTATTTACCTTATGACGTACGAAATCAAACAGCGCCTTGATTCTTTGTGGTGATTTGTTTTGTTATTATTTTTCTATTTTGTTTTAAGTTTTAACCTCAATTCCTATTTTTTCCCGAATAGTGCTCAGTGACAACCGTTGAGCCAAATTTTATCGCATGTTAAAATACTAATATAATCCTGATGTCAAGACTTCTTAAATGGTTGAGTGCAAGGAACCAATGTCGGGGGCTTTCAAAAAATTAGGATACCAGAGCAAAAGCCAACACTTTCCTTGCTTATATTTCATATTCAGTCGAACCCAAATAATATTAAGTTTATATAAATTCGTTTTATTACAAATTATTGGAGGGTGCATTGGGTACTCTCCGATAATTTGTAATAAAACAAGTTTTGACTAACAAATTCAGACCACCAAAAATAATCTAGCCCTCAATCAGACAATCACTAATGAGAAAAATATCTTGTTATCGGTACTTTCCGACGTTTGACGTCGCATTTTGAAAAACGTTGAAGAAACTGAATTCCCAGTGACGTTTGAATGTCACGATAATTAAAGTCTCAAAGGGTTATAATTTGTTTATTTAAATGAATTTCAATGCCTGGGATGAGTAATAAACACAGAACGCAATGTGTGTTTGAATCAGTGGGTGTTTTACATAACGATTTGAAATGTCGTAGACATATTTTGCGAGAGCCGTTGACATTAGTGAAATATGACTGCGCCACGACTTCACAGATTCCAACGCACATCGCGTTGCGTCTATTTATTCGCGATTTTTTCACTTAGCACTTCGTCGCATATATTCACCATCTTGTTTCTCATCCCCGTATTACCGACCCCTCTAATGACCACCAAACCCTCTACCAGCACATCGACAGCAATCCCCGTTGCGAGGACCGATATGACGAATGATTTATTTTCGTCCGATGTTGCTTTCACAACTTGTTTCAATTTATAACTTTTTAACGATTTTGGAAACCAAAATCGTTAAAAAGTTATAAATTGAAACAAGTTGTGAAAGCAACATCGGACGAAAATAAATCATTCGTCATATCGGTCCTCGCAACGGGGATTGCTGTCGATGTGCTGGTGTCGGGAGAGGGATGGTGGAGTGGGACACTGCAGGGTTTACCTCACCAGAAGAAACTGCCATGATCTTCCCGAAGTCGCATCTTATTTTGTTCATATTTTGTTTCTTTAGAACCATTCCAACTTTGACTAACGCTTCACAGTTTTTACGCCATCAAAAGGCATGCAGTCAAATTCTGTGAGAAATTCGACGCTGTTATGAGTTGTTTGCTTACCCTCTTTTCCTTGAGTCTGTGCACAGTTATCGTTTATGTATTGCGATGTTATTTTACTAATAACGATGTACATATATCATTTCGTGTTCCATTTATAGGTATTCCAGTCAATAACTATTTAAATCAATTATAAAAAGATCAAGATATTAAAATATTTAGTGGAATTACGTGGCGGAATCATACAACTATAGGTGTGGCGAGCCTACATTTACCTCCATTTATTAAACAAACATGTCTGATGGCATTGGCGAAGGTGAGTAAATATTCAATCAAATCAAGTGTTCATGGAGAAACATTTCTTGCGTTGATTTAAGGAACATGAATGTTTATGCTATTTTTTAAATTCAATCGTCTGGAATAGTTCAGCTAATCGGAAAGGCTAGTCTCCGGTACGCTTTTCCAAGCAACTGAAATATTCCAGATAGGTGAATTTAAACTTGGGCGATGGAGTATTTAAGGGCTAAGTGGTTCCAGGCAATAACCTGCGTCGAATTCGTAACAGTATTACAATTCATAAGTAAATAAAAATGCATGGTACGGAAAATGTACGTTATCGCTTGCCCGCACCCCATTTACCCACGATCATAGAGCTTCACTATTTGTGTGTGTCACACTGATGTGCTAGTAATTTGTTAAGCTATATTCTTTTCCGTCTAAATAAAATCAAGTTGGATTTGTGTTTCTCCCTATAGAGTACCACAACTTTCCAATACTTACTCATAACAAGAAAGAGACTGCAATAACCCGCGCATACGGGAGGGAGTGTTTCTGCGAGTCGAAGGTGCGCTTAGACGATGCGAGGTAATTCAACCTCGGATGTCGATGTTTTGGTTTGTATGACGTGTTTGCGCAGCATGGAGTTTGGAAACTTTGGATTAGTTGTTCAGGCAAGTAAAGTTTACCTTTATATTAAGTTTGTCGAGGAGGGCAACATTAGCTAATATAGTCTGCTTCCCGTTGTCGATCACACAGGTTGAAATGGGCGATGAGTGGTTTTGGACAAGTATAGTGACCCACTCGTTTTTTTCAGGTCTGTACATTTTGAAGAGTCACCCTTAGTACGTATAGTCAGCCTCCCGCCGTTGTTCTCGAAGAAGGTAAAATGGCCTGTGAAGGCCCGCCGCTGCTAATCCACGACGAAATTAACCGGGATACAAAATGGAGCCAACTTCCCAATCATATCCCATTTGGTCACACTATGCTTATTAATAAATCCATAACGATTAAGAGTCGAAGGGTAAATAATAATAAACATCGAGAAAAGAGATCTAGTTGGGTGACGCCGGCGACCCTCTCATTGGAGGCGCATACGAACGGATTGATGGAGCGTGATTGTACCAGGGGACTGTGCTTATCCCGTGTGTCTCGTGAGACGGATGCCATGTTTGATGTAGTATAGCTGCATCAGGGAACTGCGTTTATACTGTAGATGTAGGGTTACGGATTACATGTTTGACATAACGTAGTTGCACCAGGAGCTTGTGCTAATTCTGTACATGTCGGGTTACGGATGCCATGTTTGACGTAGCGTAGTTGCGCCAGGAACTTGCGCCTATCCCGAAGATGTCGGGTTACGGATGCCATATTTTACAAAGCGTAGTTGAACCAGGAGCTTGCGCTTATCCCGAAAATATCGGGTTCCGGATGCCATGTTTGACGTAGCGTAGATGCACCAGGAAATTGCACTTGTCTCGTAGATGTCGGGTTCCGGATGCTATGCTTGACGTAGCGTAGTTGGACCAGGAACTTGCACTTATACCATTGATGTCGAGTTCTGCAGGTAATGCTTGACGTAGCGTAGTTGCACCAGGAATTGCGCTTATTCCGCAGATGTCGGGTTACGGATGCCAGGTTTGACGTAGCGTAGTTGCACCAGGAGCTTGCGCTTATCCCGTAGATAACGGGTTCCGGATGCCATGTTTGACGTAGCGTAGTTGCACCAGGTGCTTGTTCCTATCCCGTTGATGTTGGATTACGGATGCCATGTTTGACGTGGCGTAGTTGCACCAGGAGCTTGCGCTTATCTCGTAGATGTCGGGTTCCGGATGCCATGTTTAACGTAGCGTAGTTGTATGAGGAGCTTGCGCTTATCCCGTCGATGTTGGCTTCCCTATGCTGTGTTTGATGTGGCGTAGTTGCACCAGGAGCTTGTGCTTATCCCAATTATTATCAGGTTTCGGATGCTATGTTTGACGTAGTGTTGTTGCCCCAGGAGCTTGCATGTGCTTATCCCGTAGATGCGGGTTGTGGATGCCATGCCGTAGCGTAGGTGCACCAGGAACCAGGAACTATGAGTTTGCGCTTATCCCGTAGATGTCGGGTTATCGTTGAGATATGTTTGATACAGTGTAGTTGCACCAGGATCTTGCGATTTTCCCGTAGATGTCGGGTTACCGATACCATGTTTGACGTAGCGTAGTTGCACCAGGAGCTTGCGCTTATCCCGTAGATGCTGGATCCGGATGCCATGGTTGACGTAACGTAGTTCCACCAGGAGCTTGCGCTTATTCCCAAGATGTCGGGTTTCGGATGCCATGTTTGACGTAGCGTAGTTGCACCAGGAGCTTGCGCTTACCCCGATGATGTCGGATTCCGGATTCCATATTTAACGTAGCGTAGTTGCACCAGAAGCTAGCGCTTATTCAGTAGATATCGGGTTCCGGATGCCAAGTTTGACGTAACGTAGTTCCACCAGGAGCTTGCGCTTATTCCCAAGATGTCGGGTTTCGGATGCCATGTTTGACGTAGCGTAGTTGCACCAGGAGCTTGCGCTTAGCCCATAGATGTTGGGTAACGGATGCCATGTTTGGGGGAGCGTAGTTGCACCTGGAGCTTGCGCTTATCCCGTAGATGCTGGGTTTCCTATGCCATGTTTGATGTTTCCTAGTTGCACCAGGAGCTTCCGCTTATCCCCAAAATGTCGGATTCCGGACGCTCTGTTTGATGTAGTGTACTTACACTAGGAGCTTGTGCTTATCCCGTAGATGCTGGTTATAGATGCCATGCTTGACGTAGTGTAGTTGCACCAGGACCGTGTGCTTTTCCAGTGGATGTCAGGTTACGGATAACATGTTTGACGTAGCGTAGTTGCACCAGGAGCTTCCGATTATCCCGAAGATGTCAGGTTACGGATGCCATGTTTGATGTAGTGTATTTGCACCAGAAGCTTACGTCTATCCCGTAGATTACAGGTTACGGATGCCATGTTTGACGTAGTATAGTTGCACCAGGAGCTTGCGTTTATCCCGCAAACGTCGGTTACGGATGCCATGTTTGATATAGTGCATTTGCACCAGGAGCTTGCTCTTATCCCGTAGATGTCGGGTTCCGGATACCGTGTTTGACGTAGCGTAGTTGCACCCGGAACTTGCGCTTACCCCGTAGATATCGGGTTACGGATGCCATGTTTGATGTAGCGTAGTTGCATCAGGAGCTTGCGCGCATTTCGAATGTCTGATGCCACGTTTGATATAATGTAGTTTCACCAAGAACTTACGCTTATCCTGTAAATGTCGCGTTTCGGATGCCATGTTTGACGTTGTGTAGTTGCACCAGGAACATGCGCTTATCCCGTAGACGTCTGGTTCCGGATGTCATGTTTGACGTAGCGTAGTTGCACCAGGAACTTGATCTTATCCCATAGATGTCGGGTTACGGGTGCCATGTTTGACGTAGCGTAGTTACACAAGGAGTTTGCACTTATCCCGTAGATGTGGGGGCTCAAGATTTCAAGTTTGACGCAGCGTAGTTGTAACAAAGGACTGAGGTTATCCAGTAGAATTCGGGTTACGGATGCTATATTTGTTGCAGTGTGGTTGTTCAAGAGGACTGTGCTTATCACGCAGATATCAGGTTACGGTGTGATGTTTGACGTAGTTTAGTTGTAACAGGGGACTGTGCTTGTTCCGTAGATGTCGGGTTACTGATGTCATGTTTGATGTAGTGTAGTTGTACCAGGGGCTGTTCTTATCCCGTAGATGTCGGGTCGTGGATACCGTGCTTGATGTAGCGTGGTTGTTGTGCTTATCCTGTAGGTGTCAGGTTACGGATAATATGTTTGATGTTGTGTAGTTGTATGAAGGGTCTGTGCTTATATCGTAGATGTTGGGATACCGATGCCATGTTTAATATAGTGTAGTTGTATCTGGAACTATGCTTATCCCGCAGGGGTCATACTTATCCCGTAGATGTCGGTTTACGGATGCCATGTTTGTAGAAGTGTTTGTTGTACCAGGTGGCTATACTAGACCCATAGGTGTCGGGTTACAGATGCCATGCTTGATGTAGTGTAGTTTTACCAAGGGACAGTTGGTATCCCATCAGTTTCTGGTTACGGAAGCCATGTTTGATGTCGTGTGGTTGTACCATGAGACTGAGGTTATCCCGTAGGCGTCGGGTTATGGATGCCATATTTGATGTAGTGTAGTTGTATCAGTGAACTGGGCATATGTCGTAGATGTCGTTTTACATATGCCCTGTTTGATGTGGTGTAGTTGCGCCGGGGTACTGCGCTTATCCCGCATGTGATGGGTTACGTATTCCATGTCTGATGTAGTGTAGTTTTACCAGGGGGCTGTGCTTCTCCCGCAGGTGTCGGGCCGCGGACACCACGTTTGATGTAGTGTAGTTGTACCAGGTAATTGTGCTTATCTCGTAGATATCTGATTGCGGATGCCATGTTTGAGGAAGTTTAGTTGCACTAGGGAACTGCGCTTATGCCGTAGATGTCGGTCACATATGCCATGTTTGATAGAGTGTAGATGTGCCAGGGGTTTGAGCTTATCCCGTAGGTGACGGGTTACGTATTCCATGTCAGATGTTGTGTAGCTGTACCAGAAACCTGTGTTTATCCCATAGATTTTGGGTTAGGGATGTCATGTTTGATGTAGCGTTGTTGTACCAGGGGACTTAACTTATCCCACAGATGTCGGGTTACAGGTGACATGTTCGATTTGGTGTAGTTGTACAAGGAACTGTGCTTATCCCGCAGGTGTCGGGTTACGTATACCGTGTTTGATGTAGTGTATTTGTACTAGGGGTCTGTGTTCACCCCGTAGATGCCTGTTCATAGATGCCATGGTTGATGTAGTGTGTTTATATCAGGAGACTGTGCTTATCCAGTAGTTGTTGGCGTTTTGCTTGCTTTTGTTGCATAATTGTGGATGGGTCGGGCATCATCGATAGAAAGGAAAATAATCAGTCCACTGGCGGACATATCTTCAGCCTGGGTTCCTTTGTGACTAAATGAGTGGCTGCGCCTTCTCCATGAGTTCTGGTGTCTTGTTGGATTGTATGAGGGTTTGTTTGGGGACAGAGTGCGCCGTATTCGTGATATAAACAGTTTATGGAGATCGTTACAGCACACAGCTCTGACCGAGAATCACTTTACTTCTACTTAGTTGTTTGATCCCTTATACCCCGTTTGGTTTATTATTTAAATAATTAAACTTTTTATCGGTTCATGCGTTTTCAGATAAAATGATTGGCTCACACGATTCTGTTTTTTTCTTTTCATAACTCAATGAACCGAAAAAAACACAATTAGGTCCGCCCCAAGCCACGCCCCTAAAATACCAGTCTTTGGAGTTGCAACATGGTGTCAAATCAGTAGAAGTTAGAACACTGGCACGTTCTAAATGTGAAAAATAAAAATAAATTGATATTACTAATTTATCACCAGGAAATTATTTATAAAATATTTAAATGACCGTGGTGGGTCAATTTTTCTTTTTCTTCACACCTGTATTTATTTGACATTTCAATTTTTACGCACACTAGGTGATCGTCTGCGACTGCGTTCATCGTTTTACCCAAATCGATTGTAAACAATGGCTGGTCGCGACGAATACGGCAATTTTGACATTGCAGATTTGAATACGGCAATGTCATCTGGATTTATATCTAACTCCACATTTACAAACTGTTTTTTTCAGTTCTCGGGAAACGGTCAAAACCAAAATACAATGTAATACTGATGGCCTACTTCCACCTATCACGGAATGTAACTTTTACGTGAAGTGAACAGTTGAATGAAATTTGAGGGAGTCGTGGCTTATGACGTTTTCTTTGCATTACGTAATTCATTGGTCAATAAAAAAATTAATGGCATAAGTGCATTTGACTTGGAAAGTGTGTCAATTGCTACCTGCATTTCAATAATATGCGCCCTCTTTTATGCCAGAAACATAATATGTCTACCAGTTTTAGTTTTTAAGTCTTTGTTCGCTGAAGTAGAGGACGACTAACACTATTTATTTATTTGGGTCGCGAACGTTCAATTATAAGGAATGATCGTTTCTTTTTGTCTATTTCTTGAGTTATGAACCCCAAAAAACAAAGTCCAAACTGTGTAAATGGGCGCCCATTTACACAGTTTGGACTTTGTTTTTGGGGGTTCATAACTCAAGAAATAGACAAAGAGAACCGATCATTCCTTAATTTGATTCGGCACAGTACCAGATATGGATGTTTTCAGCCTTTCCCCCGCGTGAACAATCGGGATTAAGTGCCGTGACCAAAGACACAACCCAGCTTGTGGGGATCGAACCATAAACCTTTCAATTAGAAATCCAGAGACGTAATCGTCGACGAACCGCGCTTTTACTCCTTCATGTGTGTCGGCTATGAAGAATTATCTGTTACAGTGAATATGAATTAGTGTCGCAACCACAGTTAAATGCATCATATAATATGAATTTTGTTTAAATTTTGCAATTCTATCTTCTACTTGTTTGATCTCTGCACTTATCCTAACCCTTTACCCAACGTAAAGCGGCCAGCGCAACAATTAAAACTACAAGTCCTGTCATGAAATGTGCACAAATAGCACGTCGATCTGCGCGTTAATCTACAGGTTATGACCATAGTAAGGCTATGAAATTCTGTACATATTACCTGTGCACAGGCAATGCTTCAGCCAATGGACCACCGGGTAACCCAGAGGTCCATTGACAGAAACATTACCTGTGTTTGCAGTGGGTATCCAAGAGAACCCCCCCCCCCCCCCCGTGCTTTGGATGCCATTCGACATGGCAATTGCGCGCAATTCCTGCGCGCAATTAAGCCTAGATAAGCGCACAGTTCATGACAGGACTTCTAGTTTTAACTGTATGTATTTGTTTTGAATTTCGCCCGAATATGTGCATTTAAATCTCTACTACTCTCCTCTGAACGACGAAGAAGAAGACAATTGGGCGGAATTAACCATTTAAAACAATAATCCAATACACACGTCTTTGTTTAATAAATTGATACTAGTCCACCCCCCCCCCCCCCCCCCCCATTCCTTAGCTTCGCTCAAATTGATGTATTCGATCCAGGGAAGGGAGAGAGCGTAGAAACCCAAATTTATTGTTTCGACAAAAGAAATTGGATTACGCACGACTAATAACTTTCTCCAATCTCGGTGCATTTGATGCTTGGTGGTGACATTATAGAACGAACTGGTGATAGCGATAAGGTGAATTGTACGAAGACGCTACTTGTTGACATGTTAATGTTTATGAAACTTGTATGATTATCTTCGTAGCAAACAAACAATTTTTACTTCGTGTTTTATAGTTATTTCAACATTCTACAACGTTCCCTATACCTTTGTCAATAAAGACTGTTGACTGATTGAAAACGTACCAACAGACGTGGAGACACGACGTTCGTTAATGAATTAGTAGACCTGTTCAAAATAATTGTGTTGTGCACGGGACTCATTTAAGGTATCTCTGTAAACGTCAATTAACAAATACACAACATTCGTCGAAAGAATTTCAATGTGTTCTGTGTGCCTACTGGCACAAAGAACACATTGGAACTCGGGGAGAAATTGTCGCCGAGCACCTGTTTAAGTCAATAATGCTATTGACCAGGTAAAACATAACCCGTTTATTATTTGCAGCAGGCTCTAACTAGTTGAAGGAGTGGGGTTTGAGAGCGAAACAGTTTTTGTTAGGATCTTTTTTGACGTACGTCGTGATGTAACGTTTTCGGAAAAGATACGCCTTAGGAAAATAAATATTACACTCAATAAAAACGAATGTGTAAGTCTTCTGTGAAAGATAAGACATCTTGTTAGACTGACGAAACCTTTTTCTACAAAAGTTACAAGACGGATACTTATCAGCAAAAGTAGTCCGGAAACGGTGGAGCGTGTTAATTGTCGCCCCGTCCCATTCAAAATCGATGTACCAATTGACATGTGGCTTAAAATCTCTGAAAAAAAAATAAAATCAATTCGAGGCTAAAGCTTTGTTTTGTTACACTGTCTGCCCTTGTGTTACCATAGGTTTTCTCTAATGCCGAGGAAGAATATGCGGCTCGCGGGTTTCTTTTATCGCATCAGATTAAGTGTAGCGGACAGCACGTGAGCTTTAATTCGAATTCCCAATGGAAGAATATGTTTCTCGTGTCTAATTGCCTATTAAAAAATACAATATTTTGAGGGTCTGAGACACAATTACAAGCAGCGTTTGATGGTTTGGCCAACAGTTTAGAAATATATTGCAGTGACAGTTTAATTCTGAGGTTTGCGGCTCAGGGCTTATGTCCAACCGAGCCGCAAACTCCAGACCAACTCATCACAATAACGTATATGTTGCAATAAGATACTACCCATAGCCCAAAACCTACATTGTGAAACACGAGAGGTTTAGTTACTAAACTGTGATCGTCAAAAGTTGCCTTGTTCAAGGCAACTTTTAACTATCACAGGTTTAGTAAATAAACATCTTGTGTATCCTCGACGGCAAATAGTAAATTATCAATAAACCACATAAACTCATTACATCTTAGTTCAAGTCGTAAATCGGCTTGTATTTTAAACAACACTTCATCCAGAACACCGTCTCCTGCACACGCAAAACATTCAGAAAAATGAAGCTGCTTGCTTGTCACTCCGTTGATGAAGCAGTTACGAAATGGGCGACGTAATTTCAAATATTTCGCGTTGTAACGTCAGACGGTAGCATTTGCCACTTGAGCCGTAAACATATATACAGAACCACATTTATGTTTGAATGGGTTAACGATTATTAGACGAGAGTGAGTGGCGCAGGGATACCACGAGAGCCGGTAGGCTCGAGTGGTTATTCCAGCGCCACACGCTCGAGTTATTAATGACACACCCAACCACGAAAAAGAGTTCACTGTAATTAATCGCTAATTTAATTGAATAGTCGATAATTTGAACGGCTGAACGAATTTTAGAGAGAAACAGGCAAGTTTGATAGAGAACCAGTCTTAAGTCTTTGACCTTGCCACCTGTAGAATCGCTGTTGATTCATTTTATTCGCAAAAAAATGTCGATCCGAACGCTCAAAACTCAAAAGATTGCGTTCAGCATATCAGACGTTACAAATTATGAGGTCTCAAATGTGTTTTCAAAAGTGTGTGTCCAGGCATCATTATATCTGGAGGAAAATGGAAAATGTACAAGGATTTTAATTCGAATACGGTGCCAACTGGCCGCTTTGTTTAAATTTCGTGCTTTTTAAACTGAAACTAAAAATATACAGTTAAAACTAGAAGTCCTGTCATGAAATGCGCACAGGTAGCACGTTGATATGCGCGTTAATGTGCGCGTTATGACCCAATTAAAGCTATCATATTCTGTACATATGGCCTGTGCACAGGCAATGTTTCAGTAATCCGGAGGTCCACTGGCAGAAACATTGCATGTATTTGCTATGAGTAACCAGGAGAACCTGCCGTGCTTTGGATGTCATTCGATATGGCAATTGCGCGCAATTCCAACGCGCAATTAAGCCTAGATAAGCGCACTATTCGTGACAGGACTTCTAGTTTTAACTGTAAGTTTGAACTCGGCTTGACGATACATGCTCTACTGCAACTAGACTATCGCATGTGGACATCGGTTATTTCTGTTCTAAACTGTAACAAAAGTATACACTACACGAGAAAAGATATTTTGTGCAATAATCAACCTTCCGGGGCATTCATTCGATCGTTTGGAGTAACTGAGCCTGAGGCAGTTTGAGATTCCATTCTGACTCTGAGTGAACTCTCAAGTCTTGATAGCCTTTGTTTGAAATGGGCTGCACTTACAAATAAAAGTTTTAGGTTGTCCACATAATACTACAGATATACAAAGGGAGAAATATATTGCATGATAACTGCAAGAAAATGCCATGTCTTGTCTTCACAAGGAATTTAGTTTGTACACCTTTTTTACACCCTCCCCCCCCCCCCCCCCCCATCCTTCTATAGCCTGACAGCATTTTCTCGAAAGCTCACGAAATAAGTATCCAACAGTCTTAGTCAGAGGCTGAAAGAGAAACAAAGAGCGGGAGAGGGTGTTCTCACCATTAAGCTCCAACTTATTTTGGTTGATAATATTTTCAAAGATTGATTAATGTTTACATTATTTTGTACTAGTAGTACTATACTTCACCAGTTTGTTATCTGAACGGTTCTGTCAATATTTTTTTTCTTGGTGTCTGGTTCAAAACAAACAAAAAATTATGTGTCCTCTACAATATCTTGTCAATCTTAAATTCTGAATTTGCATTTAGTAAGTAGTTTTAAAGAGGACTGATAGAAAGTGGCTAAAATTATAGGCTTTTGGAGAACATCTTCTTGGGGATGGGGGCTGACCAATCAAACTGCCCTGAACTTTTGTTTCAAAATCAAAATGCAGGCCCTTGCCTCGAATTTGCTTTGGAAAATCTCTTTCAACTTCCCTGATATTTGCTAAAATTATAAAAATACCCCCTCCCCCTCTGAACAATATGCTCTAAAAATACCAGTCCCCTTCAATGAAAACTGCAAAATTAACTGCTTATTGGTGAAGGGGGTGAGAGTGTCTCAACCCCGTCCTCATCTCATACATCCATATAGCTAAGTCGCATAGGTTGCATTCGATTTAAGTTTTGTTGCTGAGAATTAAAGTAAAACAATATCCTGATATAAAACAGAAATACTAGCAAAAATCCTTAATTAGTCATTTAAAACTACACATTAGTCTGTGTCTGGAAAATATTGTCACATTGTCTATGTTTTAAATATTGTAATAATTATTTTTGAATTTCATGGAAGTCTTCGGTAGTATGTAATGTGGTTTTGAAGCCCTATTTGGGGGATCTCATCAGGGGACCCCACAGGGGACCGTGGAAGGGAGAGCCAGAGGGGAAGTGAAGTAGTATGTAATGTGTTTTTGAGGCCCTATTTGGGGGATCTCATCGGGGAACCCCGCAGGGGACCGTGGAAGGGAGAGCCAGAGAGGAAGTGAAGTAGGAGGAGATGTGGAGATCCGGTTGTAGAAACCATAGGTTTTAACGACAATTAGCCTCTAGTCCCCACCAGCCCCAAATAGTCCCCATCAGACCCCACTACTTCCCACCAATCCTCAAATCACCAACAAAAACAAACAAACCCGACTATATGTGATATGGATTCTTCAAGAATATTTTGCAGCACGTAGTGCAATAGGACCGCCATACCTTTCACATAGCCTCCATGGCCTCATACGACTAAAAAAGCCCTACTTACGGAATCCCTTTTTAAGAATCCCTTTTTGGAATCCCCTTTTTCTGAAATGAGTCTAACCATCTTTCGAGGAGTCACTCAAACGAGCAATTGCTCATTAGCTCATTTGCTCGATGGGATTCGAGTCGTTCGAGCAATATATGCGAGTCACTCGAGGTAAGTCGGAATCCCACATATGGAATCCCTTTTGTGGAATCCCATTTGTGGAATCCCTTTTTCGAAAACGGCTGTGGCTATGGAATCCCTTTTTTCTGAAATGAGTCTAAGAGTCGTTCGAGGAGTCACTCGAACGAGCAATTGCTCGTTAGCTCATTTGCTCGATGGGATTCGAGTCGTTCAAGCAATATATGCGAGTCACTCAAGGTAAGACGGAATCCTACTTATGGAATCCCTTTTGTGGAATCCCATTTCTGGAATCCCTTTTTCGAAAACGGCTGTGGCTATGGAATCCTTTTTTTTCTGAAATGAGTCTAAGAGTCGTTCGAGGAGTCACCCGAACGAGCAATTACTCGATAGCTCATTTGCTCGATGAGATTCGAGTCGTTCGAGCAACATGCCGAGCCACTCGATCGAGCAATTACTCTAAAGCTCATTTGCTCGATGGGATTCGAGTCATTCGAGCAATGACTTATCAGTAACTGCTCGATAGCTTATTGGCTACCTTCAACGACCCTGTACCGGGGTCCCCCAAATATTCCCTCAAAAGCCCCTGACATACTACTGCTTCCCTTCCGAGGTCCCCCTGCGGGGTCCTGCCAATAGGGCCTCAAAACCACATTACATACTACTTCACTTCCCCTCTGGCTCTCCCTTCAACGGTCCCCTGCGGGGTCCCCCGATGAGATCCCCCAAATAGGGCCTCAACACCACATTACATACTATTGTCATCTCATAAAATTGGCAATATATTGCATTCATCTGACCACATGTATTTACCACCCCTCCCCTCTTCATGACTTTTCAGAATTTCTGTAGTGGGTAGCTGGTAACATTTTTTTAATTTTCCCAGCACAAACTCCAGAAAGTCATATTTTAGCAATACTATATCCCCCTAAAAAGCCCTTCCCCCTGCCCCTACAAAATAAAATGAAATAAAATAAACCTGTTGCCCCAACACCCACCAGCACGTAAAAAACATTGGTTCCACAAATGTAAACAACCGAGTTTTTCTTATAAAACCAGGCTTTTCATTCTTCCGAACTTATTTTCTTTATTTAGCTAGTGTGGGGCGGGGGTGGGGGGTGGGGGGTGGGGGGTAATTGGAGATAGTTAATTAGTGACTGCATGTACCAGATGGCAAACATCTCCAGGCGCTGTAGGCGTGTCGCCGTCTGTTTTTCCGCTTCATGGTAACCAGTATTCACGATTCATTTAGTCTTGCTTCCTGAGAACTTAACATGCTCTTTAAAGTATGTTTGCGTTGGCAAACGTGCAGCTTCATTGTCGAAGTGTGAATCGAATGGGATTACAGTTACATAGTAAGCCTGGTGTCGACTCGTCAGTAGCACACAAAGGTGAGGGCAGCATTGTAACAAAGTTTTATAGGAACTGTACTAGTGGCTGGCTGCAATATCGAACCCAATTGGATATTTTTGCCCTAAAATTAATTAAGTTTTCCTCGATTTTGAATAAGAAATCAAAGGTTGAGTTTCACTGTTCATTTTCTTGGCAGAGATCATGTGTTTTTCATGACTGTCAACAGTTTTTAGCATAGTTTTTCATCAAACATTTTGTAATTAGAATCGGTAATTCCGTCAGATAAATATAGCCGATGGTTCTCATTGGTTATATTCCACTGAACGCTGCAAACTATAAGAACCAGTCTAACGAGAGAACTTGTGCACGAGAAAGGTACTTTTTATCGGATTGCACTAGAGCTTTCTGGTTAAAATTACAGCATTGCCCCTAAAATCCATGTGATCGTGACAAATACAGTTACGGGAGTGTAATAAAAAATATACTAAGCGAGCTCTCGTCCAATCAGAGGGAGATGCTTTTAGTCTTACTGGAACATTTCTTCACATTGCACTACACGATGCTCCACCCGTCTGTCTGGGTGGACCCACTCCCAGAATGAAGCCGATAAGCAGCCCATGTATCTCAGTTGATCGCGTGGTCTAGCCGTCTTATTCAAATCAATGGAAGAAATATTCAGAATTTACAGAGAACGACAGGCGTGTGCGAATGGGTTAATCGATATGTCGCGAGTGCCAGTGGGGAAGGCCTCTAGTTTTATCCTTGTGCGATCGCACAAGTGCCATATCGATAACCCGTTCACACGCGCCAATCGTTCTGTATTTATTACACTCCTTAACGTCTTTAACAACAATTATTAGAAGGACACCCAGCAATTAATTAGTCAACCATCAACAAAAAGAACACATCGCCAAACCAAATTTGCGAAAGGAACCCGTGTTACTATTGCGTACCGTGTGTTTCAATGTGTTCTACGTGCCTACTGGTGGCTTAGTAGGTAGAGGTGCATGCTGAATGCTGGGAGGCCCTCGATTCAAATCCCACCAACAGCAACGGCGTTGTGTCCTTGGGCAAGGCGATTTACTCCCATTGCCCACCTGGGGGCACGGTGGCATTGTGTACTGCACATCGATGGTGCACTTGTCTTCAACCAACGCCAACCCTGCTTGTGTGTAGTTAGTATGTTGGGGAGCTGACAGTTGCTCGCCGTTGCTCGATGGTTCTTTCCGGGTATTCCAGCTTCGTCCAATCGTAAAACTGCCGTGGCCATATGCGCCATTGCGCAGAAGTATGTGACCTTAAACACCAAAAACATAAATAAATAAATTTATGTGTGCCTACTGCCACATATAACGCATTGGAACTCAGGGGACGATTTTTAGTTATCGCTAGGTATTCGAATTGTAATTGCCGTGCACGATTTGCAGAAATTTCGCTTCTATTTAACCATTTGATACTTTTGTGCGAGTTATTACAGTTAAAACTAGAAATCCTGTCATGAAATGCGCACGAATAGCACGTTGATATGCGCGTTAATGTACGCGTTATGACCATAGTATGGCATGTGCACAAGCAATGTTTCAGCCAATGGACCTCCGGGTAACCCGGAGGTCCATTGGCAGAAACATTGCATGTGTTTGCTATGAGTAACCAAGAGAGCCTGCCGTGCTTTGGATGCCATTCGATATGGCAATTGCGTGCAATTCCAACGCGCAATTAAGCCTAGATAAGCGCATTATCCGTGACAGGACTTCTAGTTTTAACTGTACGTACGAAATCTTTTGTTTAATTTAACCCTTTGATACGTTGTAAGTGTTATTATGTACGAAATCAAACAGCACGTCGATACTTTGTGGTTATTTTGTTTGTTATTATTTTTCGATTTTTTAAAGTTTTAACCTCAAATTCCTATTTTCTCCCGAATAGTGCTCAGTGATAACCGTTGAGATAATTGTTATCGCAGCTTAAAATACTAACATAATCCTGCTGTCAAGGTGTCTTAACTGATTGAATGGTAGAAGCCACTATCAGGATTTTCAAAAATGAGGATACCAGAGCAAAAGCCAACACTTTCCTGTCTTATATTTCATATTCAGTCAAACACAAATAATATTTTGTTTATATAAATTAGTTATATTTCAGGCACTCTCCAATAATTTGCAATAAAACAAGTTTTGAATTACAAATTCAGACCACCCAAAATAATGTAGCCCTCAACCAGATAATCATTAATGTGAAATATATCTTGTTATTTATACTTTCCGACCTTTGACTTGGCATATTGAAAAACTTTGAAGAAACTGAATTCCCCGTGACGTTCCAACGTCAGGCTAATTAAAGTCCCAAAGGGTTAAAAATAGCGTGTGTGCCGAACGGATTTTCATTTTCCGCATGGCTCAGTGATAACCGTTGAGCTAATTGTTATAGCAGCTTAAAATAGCAACATAATCCTGCTATCATGACTTCTAACTGGTTGAGTGGTAGAAGCCACCATCAGGGCTTTCAAAAATGAGGATAGCAGAGCAAAAGCCAATACTTTTCTTGCTTATATTTCATATTCACGCGAACACATATAATATTTTGCTTATATAAATATTTCTTTTATTACAAATTATTACATGTAGGCACTCTCCAATAATTTGTAACAAAACAAGTTTTGAATAACACATTCAGACCACCAAAAAGAATTTAGCCCTCAACCAGATAATCACTGATGTGAAAACTATATCTTGTTATTTGTACTTTCCGACGTTTGACGTCGCATATTGAAAAACTTTGAAGAAACTGAATTCCCAGTGACGTTTCAACGTCAGGATAATTAAAGTCTCAAAGGGTTGAAAATAGCGTGTGTGCATCACAGATTTTCATTTTCCGCATTGTTTAGTGTTGCTGTAGATTGGGATTTTATAGAACAGTCGTGTAATAAATGATTCTCAGTACTGTTTTGAGTTCTCATCTTATCATCATTGCAACTCAATCTCATCTTCTTTTCACCACTTTCCATCTTATTCTCACGATTATTCCTCACTATTGCTGACCGAATCTGAGTCTAACTCTCACCACTCTAAGCCTCATGTCCCATCACCTGGTAGTTCATGTTCATCATTTAACTCACCACTATAAGCCTCATACCCTCATCACTTGGTAGTTCATGTTCATCATTTAGCTCACCACTATAAGCCTCATACCCTCATCACTTGGTAGTTTATGTTCATCATTTAGCTCACCACTATAAGCCTCATGCCCTCATCACTTGGTAGTTCATGTTCATCATTTAACTCACCACTATAAGCCTCATGCCCTCATCACTTGGTAGTTCATGCTCATCATTTAGCTCACCACTATAAGCCTCATACCCTCATCACTTGGTAGTTTATGTTCATCATTTAGCTCACCACTCTAAGCCTCATGCCCTCATCACTTGGTAGTTCATGTTCATCATTTAACTCACCACTATAAGCCTCATGCCCTCATCACTTGGTAGTTCATGTTCATCATTTAGCTCACTACTCTAAGCCTCATGCCCTCATCACTTGGTAGTTCATGTTCATCATTTAGCTCACCACTCTAAGCCTCATGCCCTCACCACTTGGTAGTTCATGTTCATCATTTAGCTCACCACTCTAAGCCTGATGCCCTCATCACTTGGTAGTTCATGTTCATCATTTAGCTCACCACTCTAAGCCTCATGCCCTCATCACTTGGTAGTTCATGTTCATCATTTAGCTCACCACTCTAAGCCTCATGCCCTCATCACTTGGTAGTTCATGTTCATCATTTAGCTCACCACTCTAAGCCTCATACCCTCATCACTTGGTAGTTCATGTTCATCATTTAGCTCACCACTCTAAGCCTCATGCCCTCATCACTTGGTAGTTCATGTTCATCATTTAGCTCACCACTCTAAGCCTCATGCCCTCATCACTTGGTAGTTCATGTTCATCATTTAGCTCACCACTCTAAGCCTCATGCCCTCATCACTTGGTAGTTCATGTTCATCATTTAGCTCACCACTCTAAGCCTCATGCCCTCATCACTTGGTAGTTCATGTTCATCATTTAACTCACCGCTATAAGCCTCATGCCTTCATCACTTGGTAGTTCATGTTCATCATTTAACTCACAACTCTAAGCCTCATGCCCTCATCACTTGGTAGTTCATGTTCATCATTTAACTCACCACTATAAGCCTCATGCCCTCATCACTTAGTAGTTCATGTTCATCATTTAACTCACCAATCTAAACCTCATGCCCTCATCACTTGGTAGTTCATGTTCATCATTTAACTCACCACTATAAGCCTCATGCCCTCATCACTTGGTAGTTCATGTTCATCATTTAACTCACCACTATAAGCCTCATGCCCTCATCACTTGGTAGTTCATGTTCATCATTTAACTCACCACTCTAAACCTCATGCCCTCATCACTTGGTGGTTTATGTTCATCATTTAACTCACCACTATAAGCCTCATGCCCTAATCACTTGGTGGTTTATGTTCATCATTTAACTCACAAGTCTAAGCCTCATCACTTGGTGGTTCATGTTCATCATTTAGCTCACCACTATAAGCCTCATGCCCTCATCACTTGGTAGTTCATGTTCATCATTGAGCTCACCACTATAAGCCTCATGCCCTCATCACTTGGTGGTTTATGTTCATCATTTAACTCACCACTATAAGCCTCATGCCCTAATCACTTGGTGGTTTATGTTCATCATTTAACTCACAAGTCTAAGCCTCATCACTTGGTAGTTCATGTTCATCATTTAGCTCACCACTATAAGCCTCATGCGCTCATCACTTGGTGGTTCTTGTTCATCATATAGCTCACCACTATAAGCCTCATGCCCTCATCACTTGGTAGTTCATGTTCATCATTGAGCTCACCACTATAAGCCTCATGCCCTCATCACTTGGTAGATCATGTTCATCATTTAACATCTCATTCTCATCACTTCCCATTTCAATCATAGCGCAACTCTAATTCCTATCCATATCATCTTCCTCTCCCTCTCGTCACTTGAAATTATTTTCTCCCTCTCGAAATCTCTAATTCATCACTTTCCATTTGATGCTCACTATAATTTTTATCTCGACTCTAACACTACTCTGAATCCTATTCTCACCTTTCTGTTCTCACTTTCGGCACTTTGAATCATGCATTTGGAAGTTCATAGTCGGCGCTTAATATTGGATCATCTTCAATTTACCCCCCTATTGTCCTCAATGACTTTTCAACACACCGTTCTCGACATCTCATGTAGAACATTCTGTATATCATTTTTATTTATGAGGGTACAATGACCAACACTCATCATTTTCTCGAATGGAAATGTGACTGACATGACTGGATACGTTGACACAATGTTCACCATGGTACTCCGGCAGATGACATAGTGTAATTTGTGAGTATGCGCGCCAGTAAGACAAAATAGCCGTATGTTTGAGCTCCTGACTCGATAGTACTATGGTTACCGTTGACCACGTGAAATATTATCTGAAGAGTCACCGCGAGAACCTAGGAGTGGCATTCTAGGAATGCAGCGATACACAGTATTTTTGCTTTTTGGTGATGAAAGATTGGACGGGAGTGCAGTGGGGAGAAACAGGATATTCCAGCACGTCGCCCGTTTTTGCTGTCTGATGAATCTCAAATATACCTACTTTGTTTGCTACGGAACTGAACTGGCCACCTCCATTCCCCGATTGGTTTGAACCCATTAACGCTAAGGCGCCGATTTCATTTCTTTGTGTCACAAGTCGTTAGTATTTACTGCGTTAGTATAACTACTCGCACGGAATTCGGCTAGTTTCTCTCAAAGTTGCGATTTTACTTACTGACTATCATTTTCATGTGGTCCTGATCATGTTCCTGTTTAATACCGACCAGTCTTAAGGCTCTGCTTAGTAAAAGCCTTTCCACCAATAGAGTTATTAGACTGGTTTAGTCGACCTAATTGGTGTTTTGATCAGGATCCCGATCTCGATGCCAGAATAGCTGTAATAATTCTATCTGCCACATGCTTTATAGCTTCAGCTGCTTTTTCACGTATCTGTTTTCTTTTCTAATGTAGAGACGCTCCTTAACTCTATTGGTTAATGTTGGAGAAGAGGCTAAAGTTGAATAAACTTTGCCTGTATTGTTGGTCGCATTTAGAACCCGCATATGGTCCAATATTCCAGAACTGACAATTGCTAAATGACTATTTTACCTGTCTTTGAGAACAACTGTTTAATTATTACTTGCAGCCGCATCATCTTACTGTTATAGTTTGAATTCGACGATCTCCAGTAATAGTAGATGCGTTAAGGATGTTGCGCTAACGAGCACTATTTGGGTAATGAGCACAGAAAAATCCATGCAACTGCCTCAATTAATGGGAGACCCGCTTACTGTTGGCATATTGATGAACGCCATTTGGATAATGAACACATACATGAGAGTTCAAAATTATTGATATGTACAGAGAAACAGCAGCTGGCAAACTATTATCTGGTGTTCTCGTGTATCAGTTTTAACACGGAGGTCACAGTTAATGGTAATGGTAGAATATATTAATTCCCTGACACGCGCAGGTAGATTTGTTCCACATCTTACTCCTCAGTACGCATATTCACTGTGCACACAGTTGAGATTAGGCATCTTGTGCAAGCACACAACGCAGTCACTGATGATCTGGACCGAAACGTCACCCTTTCAGTTTAAATCCAGTGTTCAGTGCCTTAACTACTGAGCCACCGCACGCCAATGCATTTAAAATGCCATCCATTGATACAATTAGATATACTAAGTGTCTGCATCATGACAGCATCACCCTGGTCACAAACAATACGCTGTGCGGTAAACACAGTGTGCTTTTCCAATAAAAAGTGAGCAATACACAGTACAGTTTAACCCTTTACCTAACATGAAAAGCAGAAGACAGTTGCCAAAAAAATTCTTGAATAACTATTTTTTTTCATTTTTGTCTCAAAAACATAGGTTATGACCCCTCATTGGAACGAGACAAAAAATGTTAAAACTTATGAAAATTAATTGCCGGTTTTAAGAATAGCGCTGGGTGGTTTTGGTCATTACGTTGGGTAAAGGGTTAAATCCAAAGTTCAGTGCCTTAACTACTGAGCCAACGCACCCCAATGCATTTAAAATTCCATCCATTGATACAATTAAATATACCAAGTGTCTAAATCATGACAGCATCACCCTGGCCACAAACAATACGCTGTGTGGGTAAACACAGTGTGTTTTTCCAATAACATTGAAAATGTTCACATGGAATAAAGGTTTTGTTTTCATGTGATAACAACTTTCACAACATTTTTCTCCATGTTTGACATTATTTCCGGCTAATAATTAAGTCTCCCAACGATGTGGGAATGACTTTTAGCAATCGACAACCAGTATTGGTCCTTCATCAGACAAACATCGGCGACAATTTTCAGTCTGCACTCATGAAATCTGCTGCAAATGTTAACGATAATCAGGTCTAGGTTTGTAATTTTTGCCCTTTATCCAAAACAATTTACACTTTACGCGACTTCCTTTATCTTTTAATATCAATTTCCCACCGTAAACATGGCGGACACTTTTGAGACTGAAACGACCCAGGTTGACAACGTGCTTAGTCCTATCCTCGATGTGTTTTATTAAAAATTAAGACTCAACTGCTGCAGTACATTATTGATAGTCCACGTTGGTTGTTCATTGGAAGGTGAGGCGTCTCTCTATTTTTTGAAATCCTGCCCACGCCATTTCCGACTTTTTGACAGTACATATTTTCTAATGTCTCCAAATGACTCGTAAATTTGTTAAAAGCATATTTTGCGGGTCCCATCACTTTCTATGTGACATGACCATTCCCCCAACCCTGGTATCCAAGGGCAAGGCTGTTTCGTTGCCAAGTTATTGTTCAATGAAATGTTCACATTTTTCTGTGTTTCTGGCTTCCATGTTGGCAGCCATGACTTTAGAATCACCATAAGTGCATATTTTTCAGAAGTATTAAGAATTGTATTTTATAACAACTCATGCAATTCAGAAGATTATACACGTATGTCACTATTCAAATAAGTTTCAGATCCAGTAATATCGATTTCTGATTGCTTCATCGAACATGCATGCTTTTTCCGGTTTCTCAGAAAAAAATGTTCTGGTTTTCTGTAAATACTGTTAACGAAAACCCATTTCTGATTTGTTTAAACATATTTTATCCCAAACATAAGCGTCCATAAATTCTCTTTCAATGTAGTTTTCACTGGGTGCAGTAAATTCTGTTTCTCTAGTTTGTACTTATATTTTTACTATCAGTAACAGCCACCAAATAGTCGTGAATGGGCACCTGCCGAAGAGAAACAGCGAGACGAATTCCAACAAACACGCCCAATAGAATAGATAAAGAATGTAATCTAGACTGGTTCCCAAAAGGTTGTTTTGATTTTTTATCCATCCGTTTGATCAGTACAGCTTCAAACAAAACAAACGGTCTTTTCACCTTTGGTTTAAACATCGGCATTTACCTGTTGATACTTTTGTAAGTCTTATGACGTACGAAATCAAACAGAGCGTTGATTCTTTGTGCTGATTTGTTTTGTTATTATTTTTCTATTTTCTTTTAAGTTTTAACCTCAATTCCTATTTTTTTCCCGAATAGTGCTCAGTGACAACCGCTGAGCCAAATTTTATCGCATGTTAAAATACTAATATAATCCTGATGTCAAGACTTCGTAAATGGTTGAGTGCAAGGAACCAATGTCGGGGCTTTCAAAAAATTAGGATACCAGAGCAAAAACCAACATTTTCCTTGCTTATATTTCATATTCAGTCAAACACAAATAATATTAAGTTTATATAAATTCGTTTTATTACAAATTATTGGAGGGTGCATTGGGCACTGTCCGATAATTTGTAATAAAACAAGTTTTGACTAACAAATTCAGACCACCAAAAATAATATAGCCCTCAGACAGATAATCATTAATGAGAAAAATATCTTGTTATCTGTCATTTTCGACGTTTGACGTCGCATTTTGAAAAACGTTGATGAAACTGAATTCCCAGTGACGTTTGAATGTCACGATAATTAAAGTCTCAAAGGGTTATAATTTGTTTATTTAAATGAATTTCAATGCCTGGGATGAGTAATAAACACAGAACGCAATGTGTGTTTGAATCAGTGGGTGTTTTACATAACGATTTGAAATGTCGTAGACATATTTCGCGAGAGCCGTAGACATGAGAGAAATATGACTGCGCCATTCCAACGATTTCACAGATTCCAACGCACATCGCGTTGCGTCTATTTATTCGCGATTTTTTCACTTAGCACTTCGTCGCATATACTCACCATCTTGTTTCTCACCCCCGTATTACCGACCCCTCTAATGACCACCAAACTCTCTACCAGCACATCGACAGCAGTCCCCGTTACGAGGACCGATATGAGGAATGATTTATTTTCGTCCGATGTTGCTTTCACAACTTGTTTCAATTTATAACTTTTTAACGATTTTGGTTTCCCAAGTGGTGTCGGGAGAGGGATGGTGGTGGAGTGGGACACTGCAGGGTTTACCTCACCAGAAGAAACTGCCATGATCTTCCCGAAGTCGCATCTTATTTTGTTCATATTTTGTTTCTTAATTAACCCCCTGCACTCTGATGTCGAGAATACTCGACACCTCTCCCACTCTAAGCCCCACCACACCTCCCTGTCATCCATGGTTATCCCCCCTGTGTTGTCAGAAATTCAGCAATTTAGATTTTGGTTGACAGAGCTCAATTGGAGCTCTGTCAACCAAAATCTAAATTGCTGAATTTCTGACAACACGGGGGGGGGGGGGGGGGGGGATAACTATGGATGACAAATCAGGCGTTTCGTCATCAGAGTGCAGGGGGTTAAGAACCATTCCTACTCTGACTAACACTTCACAGTATTTACGCCATCAAAAGGCATGCAGTCAAATTCTGTGAGAAATTCGACGCTGTTATGAGTTGTTTGCTTATCCTCTTTTCCTTGAGTCTGTGCACAGTTGTCGTTTATGTATTGCGACGTTATTTTACTAATAACGATGTACATATATCATTTCGTGTTCCATTTATAGGTATTCCAGTCAATAACTATTTAAATCAATTATAAAAAGATCAAGATATTAAAATATTTAGTGGAATTACGTGGCGTAATCATACAACTATAGGTGTGGCGAGCCTACATTTACCTCCATTTATTAAACAAACATGTTTGATGGCATTGGCGAAGGTGAGTAAATATTCAATCAAATCAAGTGTTCATTGAGAAACATTTCTTGCGTTGATTTAAAGAACATGAATGTTTATGCTATTTTTTAAATTCAATCGTCTGGAATATTTCAGCTAATCGGAAAGGCTAGTCTCCGGTAGGCTTTTCCAAGCAACTGAAATATCCCAGATAGGTGAATTTAAACGTGGGCGATGTAGTATTTAAGGGCTAAGTGGTTCCAGGCAATAACCTGCGTGGAATTCGTAACAGTATTACAATTCATAAGTAAATAAAAATGCATGGTACTGAAAATGTACGTTATCGCTTGCCCGCACCCCATTTACCCAAGATCATAGAGCTTCACTATTTGTGTGTGTCACACTGATGTGCTAGTAATGCTAGTAATTTGTTAAGCTATATTCTTTTCCGTCTAAATAAAATCAAGTTGGATTTATGTTTCTCCCTATAGAGTACCACAACTTTCCAATACTTACTCAGAGACTGCAATAACCCGCGCATACGGGAGGGGGTGTTTCTGCGAGCCGAAGGTGCGCTTAGACGATGCGCTGTAATTCAACCTCGGATGTCGATGTTTTGGTTTGTATGACGTGTTTGCGCAGCATGGAGTATGGAAACTTTGGATTGGTTGTTCAGGCAAGTATAGTTTACCTTTATATTAAGTTTGTCGAGGAGGGCAACATTAGCTAATATAGTCTGCTTCCCGTTGTCATACAGGTTGAGATGGGCGATGAGTGGTTTTGGACAAGTATAGTGACCCACTCGTTTTTCTCAGGTCTGTACATTTTGAAGAGTCACCCTTAGTACGTATAGTCAGCTTCCCGCCGTTGTTCTCGAAGAAGGTAAAATGGCCTGTGAAGGCCCGCCGCTGCTAATCCACGACGAAATTAACCGGGATACAAAAAGAGAGCCAACTTCCCAATCATATCCCATTTGGTCACACTATGCTTATTAATAAATCCATAACGATTAAGAGTCGAAGGGTAAATAATAATAAATATCGAGAAAAGAAATCTAGTTGGGTAACGCCGGCGACCCTCTCATTGGAGGCGCATACGGACGGATTGATGGAGCGTGATTGTACCAGGGGACTGTGCTTATCCCGTGTGTCTCGTGAGACGGATGCCATGTTGGTGTAGTGTAGCTGCATCAGGGAACTGCGTTTATCCTGTAGATGTAGGGTTACGGATTACATGTTTGACATAACGTAGTTGCACCAGGAGCTTGTGCTAATTCTGTGCATGTCGGGTTAGTTACGGATGCCTTGTTTGACGTAGCGTAGTTGCGCCAGGAACTTGCGCCTATCCCGAAGATGTCGGGTTACGGATGCCATATTTTACAAAGCGTAGTTGAACCAGGAGCTTGCGCTTATCCCGAAAATGTCGGGTTTCGGATGCCATGTTTGACGTAGCGTAGATGCACCAGGAACTTGCTTTTGTCTCGTAGATGTCGGGTTCCGGATGCTATGCTTCACGTAGCGTAGTTGCACCGGGAACTTGCACTTATCCCATAGATGTCGGGTTCTGGATGCAATGCTTGACGTAGCGTAGTTGCACCAGGAATTGCGCTTATTCCGTAGATGTTGGGTTACGAATGCCATGTTTCACGTAGTGTAGTTGCACCAGGGGCTTGCGCTTATCCTGAAAATTTCGGGTTCCGGATGCCATGTTTGACATAGCGTAGTTGCACCAGGAGCTTGCGCTTATCTCGTAGATGTCGGGTTCCGGATGCCATGTTTAACGTAGCGTAGTTGTTCCAGGAGCTTGCGCTTATCCCGTCGATGTTGGGTTCCCTATGCCATGTTTGATGTGGCGTAGTTGCACCAGGAGCTTGTGCTTATCCCAATTATTATCAGGTTTCGGATGCTATGTTTGACGTAGTGTTGTTGCCCCAGGAGCTTGCTTGTGCTTATCCCGTAGATGCGGGTTGTGGATGCCATGCCGTTGCGTAGGTGCACCAGGAACCAGGAACTATGAGTTTGCGCTTATCCCGTAGATGTCGGGTTATCGTTGCCATGCTTGATACAGTGTAGTTGCACCAGGAGCTTGCGATTTTCCCGTAGATGTCGGGTTACCGATACCATGTTTGACGTAGCGTAGCTGCACCAGGAGCTTGCGCTTATCCCGTAGATGCGGGATCCGGATGCCATGGTTGACGTAGCGTAGTTTCCCCAGGAGCTTGCGCTTACCCCGATGATGTCGGGTTCCGGATTCCATATTTAACGTAGCGTAGTTGCACCAGAAGCTAGCGCTTATTCAGTAGATATCGGGTTCCGGATGCCATGTATGACGTAACGTAGTTCCACCAGGAGCTTCCGCTTATTCCCAAGATGTCGGGTTTCGGATGCCATGTTTGACGTAGCGTAGTTGCACCAGGATCTTGCGCTTAGCCCATAGATGTTGGGTAACGGATGCCATGTTTGGCGGAGCGTAGTTGCACCTGGAGCTTGCGCTTATCCCGTAGATGCTGGGTTCCCTATGTGTCATGTTTGATGTTTCCTAGTTGCACCAGGAGCTTCCGCTTATCCACAAAATGTCGGATTCCGGATGCTCTGTTTGATGTAGTGTACTTACACCAGGAGCTTGTGCTTATCCCGTAGATGCTGGTTATAGATGCCATGTTTGACGTAGTGTAGTTGCACCAGGACCGTGTGCTTTTCCAGTGGATGTCAGGTTACGGATAACATGTTTGTCGTAGCGTAGTTGAACCAGGAGCTTCCGATTATCCCGAAGATGTCGGGTTACGGATGCCATGTTTGATGTAGTGTATTTGCACCAGGAGCTTGCGTCTATCCCGTTGATTACAGGTTACGGATGCCATGTTTGACGTAGTATAGTTGCACCAGGAGCTTGAGTTTATCCCGTAGACGCCGGTTACGGATGCCATGTTTGATATAGTGCATTTACACCAGGAGCTTGCACTTATTCCGTAGATGTCGGGTTCCGGATACCATGTTTGACGTAGCGTAGTTGCACCCGGAGCTTGCCCTAACCCCGTAGATATCGGGTTACGGATGCCATGTTTGATGTAGCGTAGTTGCATCAGGAGCTTGCGCGTATTCGAATGTCTGAAGCCACGTTTGATATAATGTAGTTTCACCAAGAGCTTACGCGTATCCTGTAAATGTCGCGTTTCGGATGCCATGTCTGACGGTGTGTAGTTGCACCAGGAACATGCGCTTATCCCGTAGACGTCTGGTTCCGGATGTCATGTTTGACGTAGCGTAGTTGCACCAGGAACTTGCTCTTATCCCGTAGATGTCGGGTTACGGGTGCCATGTTTGACGTAGCGTAGTTACACCAGGAGTTTGCACTTATCCCGTAGATGTGGGGGTTCAAGATTTCATGTTTGAGGCAGCGTAGTTGTAACAAAGGACTGGGGTTATCCAGTAGAAGTCGGGTTAGAGATGCTATATTTGTTGCAGCGTGGTTGTTCAAGAGGACTGTGCTTATCACGCAGATATCAGGTTACGGTGTGATGTTTGACGTAGTTTAGTTGTAACAGGGGGCTGTGCTTGTTCCGTAGATGTCGGGTTACGGATGTCATGTTTGATGAAGTGTAGTTGTGCCAGGGGCTGTTCTTATCCCGTAGATGTCGGGTCGTGGATACCATGCTTGATGTAGCGTGGTTGTTCCAGGGGACTGTGCTTATCCTGTAGGTTTCAGGTTAGGGATACCATGTTTTATGTTGTGTAGTTGTATGAAGGGTCTGTGCTTATATCGTAGATGTTGGGATACCGATGCCATGTTTAATATAGTGTAGTTGTATCTGGGACTATGCTTATCCCGTAGAGGTCATACTTATCCCGTGGATGTCGGTTTACGGATGCCATGTTTGAAGAAGTGCTGTTGTACCAGGTGGCTATACTAGACCCATAGGTGTCGGGTTACAGATGCCATGCTTGATGTAGTGTAGTTTTACCAAGGGACAGTTCGTATCCCATCAGTTTCTGGTTACGGAAGCCATGTTTGATGTCGTGTAGTTGTACCATGAGACTGAGGTTATCCCGTAGGTGTCGGGTTATGGATGCCATATTTGATGTAGTGTAGCTGTATCAGTGAACTGGGCATATGTCGTAGATGTCGTTTTACATATGCCCTGTTTGATGTGGTGTAGTTGCGCCAGGGGACTGCGCTTATCCCGCATGTGATGGGTTACGTATTCCATGTCTGATGTAGTGTAGTTTTACCAGGGGACTGTGCTTCTCCCGCAGGTGTCGGGCCTCGGACACCATGTTTGATGTAGTGTAGTTGTACCAGGTAATTGTGCTTATCTCGTAGATATCTGATTGCGGATGCCATGTTTGAGGAAGTTTAGTTGCACTAGGGAACTGCGCTAATGCCGTAGGTGTCGGTCACATATGCCATGTTTGATAGAGTGTAGATGTGCCAGGGGTTTGCGCTTATCCCGTAGGTGACGGGTTACGTATTCCATGTCAGATGTTGTGTAGCTGTACCAGAGACCTGTGTTTATCCCATAGATTTTGGGTTAGGGATGTCATGTTTGATGTAGCGTTGTTGTACCTGGGGACTGAACCTATCCCATAGATTTCGGGTTACAGGTGACATGTTCGATTTGGTGTAGTTGTACAAGGAACTGTGCTTATCCCGCAGGTGTCGGGTTACGTATACCGTGTTTGATGTAGTGTATTTGTACTAGGGGACTGTGCTCACCCCGTAGATGCCTGTTCGCGGATGCCATGGTTGACGTAGTGTGTTTATATCAGGAGACTGTGCTTATCCAGTAGTTGTTGGCGTTTTGCTTGCTTTTGTTGCATAATTGTGGATGGGTCGGGCATCATCGATAGAAATGAAAATACTCAGTCCACTGGCGGACATATCTTCAGCCTGGGTTCCTTTGTGACTAAATGAGTGGCTGCGCCTTCTCCATGAGTTCTGGTGTCTTGTTGGATTGTATGAGGGTTTGTTTGGGGACTGAGCGCGCCGTATTCGTGATATAAACAGTTTATGGAGATCGTTACAGCACACAGCTCTGACCGAGAATCACTTTACCTCTACTTAGTTGTTTGATCCCTTATACCCCATTTGGTTTATTGTTTAAATAATTAAACTTTTTTTCAGTTCATGCGTTTTCAGATAAAACGATTGGCTCACACGATTCTGTTTTTTCTTCTCATAACTCAATGAACCGAAGAAAACACAATTAGGTCCGCCCCCAGTCACGCCCCTAAAATACCAGTCTTTGGAGTTGCAACATGGTGTCAAATCAGTAGAAGTTAGAACACTGGCACGTTCTAAATGTGAAAAATAAAAATAAATTTATATTACTAATTTATCACCATGAAATTATTTATAAAATATTTAAATGACCATGGTGGGTCAATTTTTTTTTTCTTCACACCTGTAATTTATTTAACATTTCAATTTTTTACGCACTGGGTGATCGTCTGCGACTGCGTTCATCGTTTTACCCAAATCGATTGTAAACAATGGCTGGTCACGACGAATACGGCAATTTTGACATTGCAAATTTGAATACGGCAATGTCATCTGGCTTTATATCTAACTCCACTTTTACAAACTGTGTTTTTCAGTTCTCGGGAAACGGTCAAAACCAAAATACAATGTAATACTGATGGCCTACTTCCACCTATCACGGAATGTAACTTTTACGTGAAGTGAACAGTTGAATGAAATTTGAGGGAGGCGTGGCTTATGACGTTTTCTTTGTATTACGTAATTCATTGGTCAATAAAAAAATTAATGACATAAGTGCATTTGACTTGGAAAGTGTGTCAATTGCTACCTGCATTTCAATAATATGCGCCCTCTTTTATGCCAGAAACATAATATGTCTACCAGTTTTAGTTTTTAAGTCTTTGTTCGCTGAAGTAGAGGACGACTAACACTATTTATTTATTTGGGTCGCGAACGTTTAATTATAAGGAATGATCGTTTCTTTTTGTCTATTTCTTGAGTTATGAACCCCAAGAAACAAAGTCCAAACTGTGTAAATGGGCGCCCATTTACACAGTTTGGACTTTGTTTTTTGGGATCATTTCTTAATTTGATCCGGCACAGTACCAGATATGGATGTTTTCAGCCTTTCCCCCGCGTCAACAATCGGGATTAAGTGCCGTGACCAAAGACACCACCCAGCTTGTGGGGATCGAACCATAAACCTTTCAACTTGAAATCCAGAGACGAAATCACAGACGTACCGCGCTTTTACTCCTTCATGTGTGTCGGCTATGAAGAATTATCTGTTACAGCGAATATGAATTAGTGTCGCAACCATAGTTAAATGCATCATATAATATGAATATTGTTTAAATTTTGCAATTCTATCTTCTACTTGTTTGATCTCTGCACTTATCCTAACCCTTTACCCAACGTAAAGCGGCCAGCGCAACAATTAAACAACAAGTCCTGTCATGAAATGTGCACAAATAGCACGTCGATCTGCTCGTTAATCTACAAGTTATGACCATAGTAAGGCTATCAAATTCTGTACATATTACCTGTGCACAGGCAATGCTTCAGCCAATGGACCACCGGGTAACCCAGAGGTCCATTGACAGAAACATTACCTGTGTTTGCAGTGGGTATCCAAGAGAACCCCCCGTGCTTTGGATGCCATTCGACATTAAGCCTAGATAAGCGCACAGTTCATGACAGGACTTCTAGTTTTAACTGTATGTATTTGTTTTGAATTTCGCCCGAAAATGTGCATTTAAATCTCTACCACTCTCCTCTGAACGACGAAGAAGAAGACAATTGGGCGGAATTAACCATTTAAAACAATAATCCAATACACACGTCTTTGTTTAATAAATTGATACTAGTCCCCTCCTGATTCCTCAGCTTCGCTCAAATTGATGTATTCGATCCAGGAAATGGAGAGAGCGTAGAAACCCAACTTTATTGTTTCGACAAAAGAAGTTGGATTACGCACGACTAATAACTTTCTCCAATATTGGTGCATTTGATGCTTGGTGGTGACATTATAGAACAAACTGGTGATAGCGATAAGGCGAATTGTACGAAGACGCTACTTGTTGACATGTTAATGTTTATGAAACTTGTATGATTATCTTCGTAGCAAAACAAACAATTTTTACTTCGTGTTTTATAGTTATTTCAACATTCTACAACTGTCCCTATACCTTTGTCAATAAAGACTGTTGACTGATTGAAAACGTACCAACAGACCTGGAGACACGACGTTCGTTAATGAATTATTAGACCTGTTCAAAATAATTGTGTTGTGCACGGGACTCATTTAAGGTATCTCTGTAAACGTCAATTAACAAATACACAACATTCGTCGAAAGAATTTCAATGTGTTCTGTGTGCCTACTGGCACATAGAACACATTGGAACTCGGGGAGAAATTGTCGCCGAGCACCTGTTTAAGTCAATAATGCTATTGACCAGGTAAAACATAACCCGTTTATTATTTGCAGCAGGCTCTAACTAGTTGAAGGAGTGGGTTTGAGAGCGAAACAGTTTTTGTTAGGATCTTTTTTGACGTACGTCGTGATGTAACATTTTCGGAAAAGATACGCCTTAGGAAAATACATATTACACTCAATAAAAACGAATGTGTAAGTCTTCCGAGAAAGATAAGACATCTTGTTAGACTGACGTGACCTTTTTCTACAAAAGTTACAAGACGGATACTTATCAGCAAAAGTAGTCCGGAAGCGGTGGAGCGTGTTAATTGTCGCCCCGTCCCATTCAAAATCGATGTACCAATTGACATGTGGCTTAAAATCTCTGAAAAAAAAATTAAAATCAATTCGAGGCTAAAGCTTTGTTTTGTTACACTGTCTGCCCTTGTGTTACCATAGGTTTTCTCTAATGCCGAGGAAGAATATGCGGCTCGTGGTTTTCTTTTATCGCATCAGATTAAGTGTAGCGGACAGCACGTGGGCTTTAATTCGAATTCCCAATGGAAGAATATGTTTCTCGTGTCTATTAAAAAATACAATATTTTGAGGGTCTGAGACACAATTACAAGCAACGTTTGATGGTTTGGCCAACAGTTTAGAAATATATTGGAGTGACAGTTTAATTCTGAGGTTTGCGGCTCAGGGCTTATGCCCAACCGAGTCGCAAACTCCAGAACAACTCATCACAATAACGTATATGTTGCAATAAGACACTACCCATAGCCCAAAACCTACATTGTGAAACACGAGAGGTTTAGTTACTAAACTGTGATCGTCAAAAGTTGCCTCTAGTCCCCACCAGCCCCAAATAGTCCCCATCAGACCCCACTACTTCCCACCAATCCTCAAATCACCAACAAAAACAAACAAAACCGACTATATGTGATATGGATTCTTCAAGAATATTTTGCAGCACGTAGTGCAATAGGACCGCCATACCTTTCACATAGCCTTCATGGCCTCATACGATTAAAAAAGCCCTACCTACGGAATCCCTTTTTAAGAATCCCTTTTTGGAATCCCTTTTTTTCTGAAATGAGTCTAAGAGTCGTTCGAGGAGTCACTCTAACGAGCAATTGCTCGTTAGCTCATTTGCTCGATGGGATTCGAGTCGTTCGAGCAATATATGCGAGTCACTCGAGGAAAGACGGAATCCATTTTGTGGAATCCCATTTGTGGAATCCCTTTTTCGAAAACGGCTGTAGCTATGGAATCCCTTTTTTCTGAAATGAGTCTAAGAGTCGTTCGAGGAGTCACTCGAACGAGAAATTGCTCATTGTCTCATTTGCTCGATGGGATTCGAGTCGTTCGAGCAATGTAAGGGAGTCACTCGAGGTAAGACTCAATCCCACTTATGGCATCCCTTTTGTGGAATCCTATTTGTGGAATCCCTTTTTCGAAAACGGCTGTGGTTGTGGAATCCCTTTTTTCTGAAATGAGTCTAATTGTCGTTCGAGGAGTCACTCGAGCGAGCAATTGCTCGTTAGCTCATTTTCTGGATGGGATTCGAGTCGTTCGAGCAATATATGCAAGTCACTCGAGGTAAGACGGAATCCCACTTATGGAATCCCTTTTTGGGGAATCCCATTTGTCGAATCCCATTTTCGAAAACGGCTGTGGCTAGTGAATCCCTTTTTCCTGAAATGAGTCTAAGAGTCGTTCGAGGAGTCACTCGAACGAGCAATTGCTCATTGTCTCATTTGCTCGATTTTATTCGAGTCGTTCGAACAATATATGCGAGTCACTCGAGGTAAGACGGAATCCCACTTATGGATTCCCTTTTGTGGCATCCCATTTGTGGAATCCCTTTTTCGAAAACGGCTGTGGCTATGGAATCCCTTTTTTCTGCAATGAGTCTAAGAGTCGTTCGAGGAGTCACTCGAACGAGCAATTGCTCGTTAGCTCGTTTGCTCGATGGGATTCGATTCGTTCGAGCAATATATGCGAGTCACTCAAGGTAAGACGGAATCCTACTTACGGAATCCCTTTTGTGGAATCCCATTTCTGGAATCCATTTTTCGAAAACGGTTGTGGCTATGGAATCCCTTTTTTCTGAAATGAGTCTAAGAGTCGTTCGAGGAGTCACTCGAACGAGCAATTGCTCGTTAGCTCATTTGCTCGATCGAATTCGAGTCGTTCGAGCAATATATGCGAGTCACTCGAGGGAAGACGGAATCCTACTTATGGGATCCCTTTTGTGGAATCCCATTTGTGGAATCCCTTTCTCGAAAACGCCTGTGGCTATGGAATCCCCTTTTCTGAAATGAGTCCAAGAGTCGTTCGAGGAGTCACTCGAACGAGCAATTACTCGATAGCTCATTTGCTCGATGAGATGCGAGTCGTTCGAGCAATATGCCGAGTCACTCGATCGAGCAATTACTCTAAAGCTCATTTGCTCGATGGGATTCGAGTCATTCGAGCAATGAGTTATCAGTAACTGCTCGATAGCTTATTGGCTGCCTTCAACGACCCTGTACCGGGGTCCCCTAAATATTCCCTCAAAAGCCCCTGACATACTACTGCTTCCCTTCCGAGGTCCCCCTGCGGGGTCCTGCCCATAGGGCCTCAAAAGCTCCTGACATACTACTTCACTTCCCCTCTGGCTCTCCCTTCCACGGTCCCCTGCGGGGTCCCCCGATGAGATCCCCCAAATAGGGCCTCAAAACCACATTACATACTACTGTCATCTCATAAAATTGACAATATATTGCATTCATCTGACCACATGTATTTACCACCTCTCCCCTCTTCATGACTTTTCAGAATTTCTGTAGTGGGTAGCTGGTAACATTTTTTTTAATTTTCCCAGCACAAACTCCAGAAAGTCATATTTTAGCAATACTATATCCCCCTAAAAGCTCTTCCCCCTGCCCCCACAAAAGAAAATGAAATAAAATAAACCTGTTGCCCCAACACCCACCAGCACGTAAAAAACATTTGTTCCACAAATGTAAACAACCGAGTTTTTCTTATAAAACCAGGCTTTTCATTCTTCCGAACTTATTTTCTTTATTTAGCTAGTGTGGGGCGGGGGGAGGGGCGGGGGTAATTGGAGATAGTTAATTAGTAACTGCATGTACTAGATGGCAAACATCTCCAGGCGCTGTAGGCGTGTCGCCGTCTGTTTTTCCGCTTCATGGTAACCAGTATTCAAGATTCATTTAGTCTTGCTTCCTGAGAACTACTTCAACTTAACATGCTCTTTAAAGTATGTTTGCGTTGGCAAACGTGCTGCTTCATTGTCGAAGTTTGAATCGAATGGGATTACAGTTACACAGTAAGCCTCGTGTCGACTCGTCAGTAGCACGCAAAGGTGAGGGCAGCATTGTAACAAAGTTTTATAGGAACTGTAATAGTGGCTGGCTGCAATATCGAACCCATTTGGATATTTTTGCCCTAAAATTAATTAAGTTTTCCTCGATTTTGAATAACGAAAGCAAAGGTTGAGTTTCACTGTTCATTTTCTTGGCAGAGATCATGTGTCTTTCATGACTGTCAACAGTTTTTAGCATAGTTTTTCATCAAACATTTTGTAATGAGGATCGGTAATTCCGTCAGATAAATATAGCCGATGGTTCTCATTGGTTATATTCCACTGAACGCTGCACAGTATAAGAACCAGTCTAACGAGAGAACTTGTGCACGAGAAAGGTACTTTTTATCGGATTGCACTAGAGCTTTCTGGTTAAAATTACCGAATGCCCCTAAAATCCATGTGATCGTGACAAATACAGTTACGGGATTGTAATAACAAATATACTAAGCGAGCTCTGGTCCAATCAGAGGGAGATGCTTTTAGTCTTACTGGAACATTTCTTCACATTGTACTACACGATGCTCCATCTGTCTGTCTGGGTAGACCCACTCCCAGAATGAAGCCGATAAGCAGCCCATGTATCTCAGTTGATCGCGTGGTCTAGCCGCCTTATTCAAATCAATGGAAGAAATATTCAGAATTTACAGAGAACGACAGGCGTGTGTGAATGGGTTAATCGATATGTCGCGAGTGCCAGTGGGGAAGGCCTCTAGTTTTATCCTTGTGCGATCGCACAAGTGCCATATCGATAACCCATTCACACGCGCCAATCGTTCTGTATTTATTACACTCCTTAACGTCTTTAACAACAATTATTAGAAGGACACCCAGCAATTAATTAGTCAACCATCAACAAAAAGAACACATCGCCAAACCAAATTTGCGAAAGGAACCCGTGTTACTATTGCGAACCTTGAGTTTCAATGTGTTCTACGTGCCTACTCGTGGCTTAGTAGGTAGAGGTGCATGCTGAATGCTGGGAGGCCCTCGATTCAAATCCCACCAACAGCAACGGCGTTGTGTCCTTGGGCAAGGCGATTTACTCCCATTGCCCACCTGGGGGCACGGTGGCATTGTGTACTGCACATCGATGGTGCACTTGTCTTCAACCAACGCCAACCCTGCTTGTGTGTAGTTAGTATGTTGGGGAGCTGACAGTTGCTCGCCGTTGCTCGATGGTTCTTTCCGGGTATTCCAGCTTCGTCCAATCGTAAAACTGCCGTGGCCATATGTGTCAGTGTGCAGAAGTATGTGACCTTAAACACCAAAAACATAAATAAATAAATAGATGTGTGCCTACTGGCACATATAACGCATTGGAACTCAGGGGACGATTTTTAGTTATCGCTAGGTATTCGAATTGTAATTGCCGTGCACGATTTGCAGAAATTTCGCTTCTATTTAACCATTTGATAGTTTTGTGCGTGTTATTACAGTTAAAACTAGAAGTCCTGTCATGAAATGCGCACGAATAGCACGTTGATATGCGCGTTAATGTACGCGTTATGACCATAGGAAGGCTACCAAATTTTGTACATATGGCCTGTTCACATGCAGTGTTTCAGCCAATGGACCTCCGGGTATCCCGGAGGTCCATTGGCAGAAACATTGCATGTGTTTGCTATGACTTACCAAGAGAGCCTGCCGTGCTTTGGATGCCATTCGATATGGCAATTGCGCGCAATTCCAACGCGCAATTAAGCCTAGATAAGCGCACTATTCGTGACAGGACTTCTAGTTTTAACTGTACGTACGAAATCTTTTGTTTAATTTAACCCATTGATACGTTGTAAGTGTTATTACGTACGAAATCAAACAGCACGTTGATACTTTGTGGTTATTTTGTTTGTTATTATTTTTCGATTTTTTAAAGTTTTAACCTCAAATTCCTATTTTCTCAGGAATAGTGCTCAGTGATAACCGTTGAGCAAATTGTTATCCCAGCTTAAAAGAGCAACATAATCCTGCTATCATGACTTCTAACTGGTTGAGTGCTAGAAGCCACCATCAGGGCTTTCAAAAATGAGGATAGAAGAGCAAAAGCCAATACTTTTCTTGCTTATATTTCATATTCACGCGAACACATATAATATTTTTCTTATATAAATATCTGTTTTATTACAAATTATTACATGTAGGCACTCTCCAATAATTTGTAACAAAACAAGTTTTGAATAACACATACAGACCACCAAAAATAATTTAACCCTCAACCAGATAATCACTGATGTGAAAAATATATCTTGTTATTTGTACTTTCCGACATTTGACGTCGCATATTGAAAAACTTTGAAGAAACTGAATTCCCAGTGACGTTTCAACGTCAGGATAATTAAAGTCTCAAAGGGTTGAAAATAGCGTGTGTGCATCACAGATTTTCATTTTCCGCATTGTTTAGTGTTGCTGTAGATTGGGATTTTATAGAACAGTCGTGTAATAAATGGTTCTCAGTACTGTTTTGAGTTCTCATCTTATCATCATTGCAACTCAATCTCATCTTCTTTTTACCACTTTCCATCTTATTCTCACGATTATTCATCACTATTGCTGACCGAATCTGAGTCTAACTCTCACCACTCTTAGCCTCATGCCCCCATCACTTGGTAGTTCATGTTCATCATTTAGCTCACCACTGTAAGCCTCATGCCCTCATCACTTGGTAGTTCATGTTCATCATTTAGCTCACCACTCTAAGCCTCATGCCCCCATCACTTGGTAGTTCATGTTCATCATTTAACTCACCACTATAAGCCTCATGCCCTCATCACTTGGTACTTCATGCTCATCATTTAGCTCACCACTCTAAGCCTCATGCCCTCATCACTTGGTAGTTCATGTTCATCATTTAGCTCACCACTCTAAGCCTCATGCCCTCATCACTTGGTAGTTCATGTACATCATTTAACTCACCACTATAAGCCTCATTCCCTCATCACTTGGTAGTTCATTTTCATCATTTAACTCACCACTATAAGCCTCAGGCCCTCATCACTTGGTAGTTCATGTTCATCATTTAACTCACCACTATAAGCCTCATGCCCTCATCACTTGGTAGTTCATGTTCATCATTTAACTCACCACTATAAGCCTCATGCCCACATCACTTGGTGGTTTATGTTCATTTAACTCACCACTCTAAGCCGCATCACTTGGTGGTTCATGTTCATCGTTTAGCTCACCACTATAAGCCTCATGCCATCATCACTTGGTGGTTCATGTTCATCATTTAGCTCACCACTATAAGCCTCATGCCCTCATCACTTGGTACTTCATGCTCATCATTTAGCTCACCACTCTAAGCCTCATGCCCTCATCACTTGGTAGCTCATGTTCATCATTTAGCTCACCACTCTAAGCCTCATGCCCTCATCACTTGGTAGTTCATGTTCATCATTTAACTCACCACTATAAGCCTCAGGCCCTCATCACTTGGTAGTTCATGTTCATCATTTAACTCACCACTATAAGCCTCATGCCCTCATCACTTGGTACTTCATGCTCACCATTTAGCTCGCCACTCTAAGCCTCATGCCCTCATCACTTGGTAGTTCATGTTCATCATTTAGCTCACCACTCTAAGCCTCATGCCCTCATCACTTGGAAGTTCATGTTCATCATTTAGCTCACCACTCTAAGCCTCATGCCCTCATCACTTGGTAGTTCATGTTCATCATTTAGCTCACAACTCTAAGCCTCATGCCCTCATCACTTGGTAGTTCATGTTCAACATTTAGCTCGCCACTCTAAGCCTCATGCCCTCATCACTTGGTAGTTCATGTTCATCATTTTGCTCACCACTCTAAGCCTCATGCCCTCATCACTTGGTAGTTCATGTTCATCATTTAGCTCACCACTCTAAGCCTCATGCCCTCATCACTTGGTAGTTCATGTTCATCATTTAACTCACCACTATAAGCCTCATTCCCTCATCGCTTGGTAGTTCATGTTCATCATTTAACTCACCACTATAAACTTCATGCCCTCATCACTTGGTAGTTCATGTTCATCATTTAAATCACCACTCTAAGCCTCATGCCCTCATCACTTGGTAGTTCATGTTCATCATTTAGCTCACCACTCTAAGCCTCATGCCCTCATCACTTGGTAGTTCATGTTCATCATTTAACTCACCACTATAAGCCTCATGCCCTCATCGCTTGGTAGTTCATGTTCATCATTTAACTCACCACTATAAGCCTCATGCGCTCATCACTTGGTAGTTCATGTCCATCATTTGACTCACCACTCTAAGCCTCATGCCCCCATCACTTGGTAGTTTATGTTCATCATTTAACTCACCACTATAAGCCTCATGCCCTCATCACTTGGTAGTTCATGTTCATCATTTGACTCACCACTCTAAGCCTCATGCCCTCATCACTTGGTAGTTCATGTTCATCATTTAACTCACCACTATAAGCCTCATGCCCTCACCACTTGGTGGTTTATGTTCATCATTTAACTCGCCACTCTAAGCCTCATCACTTGGTGGTTCATGTTCATCATTTAGCTCTCCACTATAAGCCTCATGCCATCATCACTTGGTGGTTCATGTTCATCATTTAGCTCACCACTATAAGCCTCATGCCCTCATCACTTTAGTTCATGTTCTTCATTTAGCTCACCACTATAAGCCTCATGCCTGCATCACTTGGTGGTTCATGTTCATCATTTAGCTCACCACTATAAGCCTCATGCCCTCATCACTTGGTAGTTCATGTTCATCATTTAGCTCACCACTATAAGCCTCATGCCCTCATCACTTGGTAGTTCATGTTCATCATTTAACATCTCATTTTCATCACTTCCCATCTCAATCATAGCGCAACTCTAATTCCTATCCATATCATCTTCCTGTCCCTCTCGTCACTTGAAATTATTTTCTCCCTCTCGAAATCTCTAATTCATCACTTTCCATTTGATGCTCACTATAATTTTTATCTCGACTCTAACACTACTCTGAATCCTATTCTCACCTTTCTGTTCTCACTTTCGGCACTTTGAATCATGCATTTGGAAGTTCATAGTCGGCGCTTAATATTGGATCATCTTCAATTTACCCCCCTATTGTCCTCAATGACTTTTCAACACACCGTTCTCGACATCTCATGTAGAACATTCTGTATATCATTTTTATTTATGAGGGTACAATGACCAACACTCATCATTTTCTCGAATGAAAAGGTGACTGACATGACTGGATACGTTGACACAATGTTCACCATGGACCTCCGGCAGATGACATAGTGTAATTTGTGAGTATGTGCGCCAGTAAGACAAAATAGCCGTATGTTTGAGCTCCTGACTCGATAGTACTATGGCTAATGTAGCGAAACTCGACCCACCCCGCCCTGCTCTCACTCTGTGTCGAGTCTCTCGGCCCCGAACTCACTTACATGAAGTGAGTTCCGGCCGAGAGCCACGCCACAAAGCCAAACAAGGTCTAGCCATAGCACAGATTTGTTGTCGAGGGGTTAGTTACAAGTTCGCAATTTCAAACCGAAAATTAGTTAGCGTAATCAATCACCTAGAACCTCTACAAAATTATTCCAGACTACCCTGGCACCCGTGCTGAGCCGCTGTTCTCGGGCCGGACTCACTTACAATAAGTGAGCCCTTACCGAGAACCTCGCCACAACAGTCAACCAAGGAACAAACATCTTCCTATGATTCCAATCCACCCTTAAACCGTGTTTTGTGTTAAGATATATGTTAGGACTAGGACTCTGAAACAGAATAGGAATTAAAAATACAAAAAAAAAACAATTCCACTACATTATTAGCAAATTTATTCACAAATCCCCAAATCGTCTCTACCCTCCCACAATTCAGCAGTACATTCAGATTTACATTCAAGTTGTACAGACCAACTCATTTCATTCACCCTTCAAGGTGAGATCATAATTCCTCATAAAATAGTTACGTCCCCTACTAAAGAGGGGGAAAAACCCTACAATCTGGCACTTATGCCGCCTTAAAATATGCACACCAGACTACATGACTACTACCCTTAACTAAAGAAGGGGAGTCCAAGATACGGCAATACCAAATATTTACTTTCACATGTCACCCAGCAGAAGGGTTACTTCATTATTTGTGACCCACCTACCCTCCTAAATATTGCTAAATATTCACTGGGGGTAGCGTTATCTCAGTATTCACGTCTGTACATTCAAGCTAATGCCATAAAAGGAGAGGGGGGGGGGGGGGGTACAATCCATCGGGCCACCGAAACTCGCCCCAAGCCGAAAGATCACGATAAGGCCATAGCATCCTATCGCAACAGCAATAAGATGCCCTGGATCAATCGTGAATAATCCTAGAACCAATTTAATATAGCCTTTTATAACATATTTCGGCTTACGGCGAGGATCGGTAAATTACATAAAATATGACCGGCCCCGGCAGGGTACAACTACGGAGAAATAAATATTCGACTCACCTATAGGAAGCTCCACACGGTTCTGATCCACTAGACTCCGATTCAGAATAATATAATATTGCAGACGCAATTATTTCGTGCGAAGTCAACACCGCCGAGCACGAGAAACTACATGTCTCTCACAATAGTGGTCAATGAAGTAAGAACCACTGATCCATAACGCTATCAGTTAATGATCAATGTAACAATTTAAGGCCACCTCAGAGTATTTTAGCACTTTCAATACTGAAGCGGGCAAACACACACTCGATATGTACACACAGACCCATACCTACATATATATATAATATACATACATAGATATAGGCCACTGTGCACACACCGTGTGTGTGTCCCTTATTGTACAATTCCACTTTTTCTTACACTAACGTTGTCCACGTGAAATATTATCTGAAGAGTTACCGCGAGAACCTAGGAGTGGCATTCTAGGAATGCAGCGATACACAGTATTTTTGCTTTTTGGTGATGAAAGATTGGACGGGAGTGCTGTGGGGAGAAACAGGATATTCCAGCACGTCGCCCGTTTTTGCTGACTGATGAATCTCAAATATACCTACTTAGTTTGCTACGGAACTGAACTGGCCGCCTCCATTCCCCGATTGGTTTGAACCCATTAACGCTAAGGCGCCGATTTCATTTCTTTGTGTCACAAGTCGTTAGTATTTACTGCGTTAGTATAACTACTCGCACGGAATTCGGCTAGTTTCTCTCAAAGTTGCGATTTTACTTACTGACTATCATTTTCCTGTGGTCCTGATCATGTTCCTGTTTAATACCGACCAGTCTTAAGGCTCTGCTTAGTAAAAGCCTTTCCACCAATAGAGTTATTAGACTGGTTTAGTCGACCTAATTGGTGTTTTGATCAGGATCCCGATCTCGATGCCAGAATAGCTGTAATAATTCTATCTGCCACATGCTCTATAGCTTCAGCTGCTTGTTCACGTATCTGTTTTCTTTTCTAATGTAGAGACGCTCCTTAACTCTATTGGTTAATGTTGGAAAAGAGGCTAAAGTTCATGTGACCTTTTCATATAAAAAAGGTGTGCGCGGTTCCCGCGAGAGAGAGACTGGGGCGGGATGACTTAACGTAACGTGATAACTGTAGAAAGAAGATTAAATAAAGCCTGTTATATGTCCAAAGATCGAGGTAATTTTATCGTTTGCACTATTCCTTTTATATTGTTCGGCATCACGTTGTACCTAGTCCCAATGATATCATATCAGCCCAGTCCATTTCTTACCTTAGACCATGGGATCAATTCTACACAGCTCATAAATTTATGTAACTTCACCTGTTAGTTCATGGAACGGTTTCGATGAACAAGCGCAGATTTATTCTCGTCTAACACTGTTGAAAAATATTTCGAAGGGCATTATAGTTGAAAGAACTTCCTTTGGATCGTTGGTCAACACCATTATGCGGGTTTTACATTTTAGCTGAGTTTCTTTGATAATGGCGAAGGTGGCAACTGTGACAACACCGACGTCGGCTAAGTCAGAACATTTACCCGGAGGTCCAATAGCTAAAACGTTGCTTGTGCACAGGCCATATGTACTGAATTTGATAGCCTTACTATGGTCATAACGCGTAGATTAACACGCAGATCGACGTGCTATTTGTGCGCTTTTCATGACAGGACTTTTAGTTTTAACTGTATCTGATCACTGTGGTGAGAACTATGATCTCGTAGCTTCGCACATATACATATTGGCTCGATTCGTTTTTGTCCATTGTACATTTAGAGTCAATAGAGTTAGAACTAGAAGTCCTGTCCTGAAATGCGCACAAATTGCACGTCGATCGGCGCGTTAATATACGCGGTTTGACAATAGTAAGGATATCAATTTATGTGCATATGGCCTGTGCACAAGCAATGTTTCAACCAATGGACCTCCGGGTAACCCGGAGGTCCATTGGCAGAAACATTGCCAGTGTTTGCTGTAAGTAATCAGCAGAACCTGCCATGATTTGGATGCCATTCGATATGGCAATTGCGCGCAATTCCTACGCGCAATTAAGCCTAGATAAGCGCACAGTTCGTGACAGGACTTCTAGTTTTAACTGTAGGTTAAAAAGAAAGATTAGAGGCAAAGATGAGTTGAACAAATTATAGACGTCACAGCGATGTAAGAATACACAGAGTTCATACTTACTAAAGCGAAAGTAAAAATGTCGTGAACCCCTCTAAACCGTTGGGAATACGGCGAGAGTCTTGTGTATTCTAAAATAAATTGGGTTAAAATTCAATCAGGTCAACTAGGTTGAGTGAATATAAACCCAGTTTTTATTTCACTGCAGTTGATTTGGCTTACGTTTTAAGCCAACTTATTTTAGAGCGTGATCGGGATCGTCTTTATGTTTTTTTTCCAAAATGAGGTGCACAGCGTTGTGTCATTGCATATCCACTTATACGAAATAGAACTTGGCTTCAGGTTCCAAAATGAACAGATGCTTAAGACAGGTCTGAAACAGATGTCTATCGTTCCATGTGTATAGACAGGAAACTAACGAGGAACATGTCGTTACAGATCTTCATCTCACATAAAAAGGTATATAATAAACAGGGATATAATGATAAGGACCAGTTACGAAAAATTATTTTTTGAACATTTTCTGTGTTGGGAATCAGCGAATGTGGCACCAGTATATGAATACAAATCTCTCCATGTTTGAGTAGGAATAGTGGTTCCACTCTTACAGCTTTTAAGCCACCATTCCAATTCTGTAAAGAATTCGATTATGTTATGGACTGGAAAAAGTCTAGCCCTTAAACAGTTCATCGCCCATGTATAGACTGACTCGTCTCGAACATTTCACCTTGTCAGAAAAGTGAACCTAAGCAAATAGTCCAGAGGATTGCATCTATAAAGTATAATGAACATTAATTTTCTCTGAAGCTGTGCAAAGAAAAATGTTTTGCAGTCGAGACTTTATTTTGTCGAACTTTTAATTACATTAACAACATGATCAGATGTGTTAACTAACTGAATAAATATGAATGAAAGCCCACTAACTGTGTTAATATCTTCATGCTTTGAGGTTGAATTAAATATTTATGCATAGGAGTATCTATAGCTTGTGCATGGAACTTTGAAAGAATATATGTAAGTTTTGTCGGCAAAAGGGGTTTTGCATTTCATCTACGGTAGTCAACAAGAAAACCTCTCGAAAAGTAGGCAACAAAACAGCCCATTACCGCATAAGATTGGTGGCCTGAGAGCTTGAGTCCCTAACTGAAATCTAAATAACTACACAGAGCGACACGCGTGTGAATGGGTTAATCGATATGGCACAAGTGCCAGCGCTGAAACAAACAGAGAGAGGCGGCAGGCCGCAAGTTTTATCCTTCCGCGATGGCACAAGTGCCATATCGAATAACCCATTGGCACACGCGTGTCGTTCTGTGTTTATTACACGCGTTCATGTCTATAAAAACAATTATTAGGACATTGGCGATTCATTTGACAACTATGTACAAAAAACAGCACATTTTAACACCGACCAAATTTGCGAGGGGAACCTTTGTTACTATTTCGTCCCCTGAGTTTTAATGGGTTCGCCGTGCACACCTGGCACATAGAACACACTGGAATGCAGGGGATGATTTTTGAATATAGCTGGGGGTTCAGATAGTAATTACGGTGCACGATTTGTAGAAAACACCAGTGGAATTTCGCTTCTATTTAAAAAAAAAGTTCGTCTTTTTTCGCATGGTTTATTGTTGCTGCAGTTGGGGATTTCATAGAACTGGCGTGTAATAACAGGCTTTGTTCCAACAGTGGATGGTTTGACACTTGATATGTTTGGGGTACATAAAGGTTATAACCACCATGTGAGTTTCCTAGATTTTGTCTTGAAGTCGAGATCTCTTCACACTGAACAGTTTTTTTTAATCCTTTACCCAAAGCAGACGATTTCAAAATTTATTATTTTAAATATCATTTTTTAATTTTTTTCAACAAAACCATATCATGTGACCCCGCTTTGGAACGAGCTCGACGAGCTCGTTCCAAAGAGGGGTCACATGAGATGGTTTTGTTGAAATGTTTCGAAAAATATTATTTTTTCAGCTGCTGAATTTGCATATTACGCGGGCGGATGCGGGCGATTCGTTGGGTAAAGGGTTAACGGCGTTTGTTTTCACAATTATTCGGGGTTGATGAATTGATTTTTGAAACAAGATCGTAACGCTATGATATTACGTTCTTGCGCTATGCATGGCGTAATCTCCATTCAGTGGTCTGTTTGGACTAAAATCACCGAAGTTTTTTGTGGTGTTTCTGCTGTGTATTTCTTTGTCTTTTGTTTCACGTTTAGCGTATGAGAGGCATATGCCATGGCCAAAAGTGATCTTATTTCGGTGAGCTGACAATTTATTTCTCGTTTAATTGCTGGTATCAAACATGGTGGCCTCGACATGTGTAATAAATCGATGTCGCTTGCATGCAGGTAAAAGGCGTTCCCGGCCTGAATGGGACATTTACACGTGGGGTTGCTACCCTCAATAATATGTGTATTTACTTTAGCAGGTTTTACTTGTATTGAGTGGAATACGTTATTCTTGTAATATACATTTGTGTATTGATATTTCTCAAATCAAATACCTAAACGACGGAATCAAGAATCTCCCCATGTTCCATTATCGATTAACATACCTTTGCGATCAGATTGCAACACAACTATACTAATGTGTTGTGATTTTCTAAATAAAATATGTAGACTGCATGAAAAAAGTAAAAACAAATAGTATCTCAGAATTATGATCACGCATTTATTACACTCCTGTTCCATGAAAGCAACAATAAGCCATGCTGAGAACGAAAATCCATTCCGTACACATGTGCCGAATGAAAATAGTTGAGGGACTACTTCTGAACATAAACGAAATTTTTTGTTGATAGTGACTTGTCAAATGAATTGCTGAGTGTCCTGCTAATACTTGCTTTTATAGACGTGAAGGCATGTAATAAACACAGAGCGACACACGTGCGTTGATGGATTAATCAATATGTCACTTGTGTCACCGCAGAAGGATAAAACTCGAGGCCTGTGTATTTCTTTTCTGACAGGTGCGATTCTACAGCGCTACTGGTTGGAAAGCTGACAGAGAAATTTCTACCAGATCATTGGTGGTTCACAGAACTGTAAATTTAATGTTCGGTTATATGTTTGGTTTATACCGTACGACGTGCATGTATGCTTAAATGTTGCGCCTGAAGCGGTGAACAACATTTAATCAGAAGGATGCTGGTTTGTTAGTTAGTTTTGGTTAGGGTGTTATCCCTGACGTTTGTTGGCTATACTAATTGTTGATCCCAATTTATGAGGATACTAATTGTTGATCCCAATTCATGAGGATGGATACTATTTCAAATTCAAGATGTGCTTTAACCCTTTACCCAACGCAGACGATATCAAAATTTATTATTTTAAATATCTTTTTTTTAAAATTTTTCAAACAATTTCAACAAAACCATATCATGTGACCCCTCGTTGGAACGAGCTCGTTCCAACGAGGGGTCACATGATATGGTTTTGTTGAAATTTTTTGAAAAATATTTTTTTTTCAACTGCTGAATTTGCATATTACGCAGGCGGATGCGGGCGATTCGCTGGGTAAAGGGTTAACCCAGTGAATCAGAGCGGCTGCTTTTCCGGCTAGGAACATAATTCGCAATAACGTCATTATATAGGATGCCTGTCCAGTAAATGTGCGGTGTAGACCAATAAATATGTTCAACGTGCAGCGCAGGGGCTGTGAATAAACTCCCTTAACATTCCAACCGGGATTGCTCTTGTCAGACGGGTGAACCCGTTCGTAATGGCCCGAACAAAAACAAAACAGTCTTGAAAAATGTTCAACTTGAGTCTCTCTCCAAGTTCGTGTTTCCATGATTACTCAACCTATTCCCGTGACCGTTACTAATAGGTTTCCCTTGTCTGTTATCGCAAAAAAGGTTCAAAGTTTGAAATTATGTGTGACCGGTCGTGTTTACTGATTCATTACACAATCTCGAAACAAACTAGCGCATATTGCGTTTTCATTAGAAAATCGTTTTCTAACAATCAATGCGAAAGGAGGTTATCAATTCTGTTACAAATTCAACGGTGAAGCAAACACACATACACGTTAATATGTGCATTGTTTTCAGATAAACATAAACCCTCCCCACCCCACTCCAACCCACAGACGTAGATGCGTTATGTCTGTGGGGAGATGTGGGGGACATACAATATCCCCCCCCCCCCCCCCATTGGTAGACATTAACACAGATTATATACTATATTATATACGTAGCTACTTCTTTTTGTATTTTTACCCACACAGCGGAATCCTTTTGTTTTGCTAATTTAACTATTTATTGTACTTTATATTTATTTTTGTTGATGGGGTAAGACATTTCTACTCTTTATTTATTAAGGCAACGAGGTTGGAAGAATCACGAAATGTTGGCTTCGGAGTTGTTGCCTTCTTTGCATGAAAAACGCACACTGAGCAGTTTTCTTCCGAGAGAGAATCTCTTTGGAGCAGAATTATTACTCTTCAAGAATACCTCGAAAAACTTATAATATTATTTCTCTTCAAATATTAATGCTGCTTTTAAAATCTGTGTTGAAAGCTCATTGTATTTGGTTTATCGGTTTATCGACTGGAATGGGTTGGAAGGTAACGAGTTGTGCATTTTTAGTTTCTCCGTGCATCGACTAGAATGGGTTGGAAAGTAATGAGTTGTGCATTGTTGGCTTCTCGGTGCATCGACTACAATGGGTTGGAAGGTAAAGAGTTGTGTATTTCTGGCTTCTCGGTGCATCGACTGGAATGGGTTGGAAAGTAACGAGTTGTTCATTTTTGGTTTCTCGGTTTATCGACTGGAATGGGGTGGAAGATTACGAGTTATGTATTTTTGGTTTCTCGGTTTATCGACTGGAATGGGTTAGAAGGTAACGAGTTGTGTCTTTTCGATTTCCCGTTTTATCGACTGGAATGGGTTGGAAGTTAACGAGTTGTGTAGTTTTCACAGTTAATCTGGATAAACGTGGTGGTCAGAATTTTCGGTTTTTTTGTTTTGTTTTTTGGTTTTAAATCACCAAGAATGCTCACATTTCACTAATCCCCCATTGCCGTATCGTGCATTTTTGATGGGATTTGACGAATACTGGAAAAGAACAAATCAACCATGGAACCACAATGACTTTCATCGAATTTTCAAATCTGGCGGGAGATTGTCAATACGATGAGTATATTTGTTTATGTCTTTTTCCTTTAATGACGAGAGAAACTTGCTAATAAGTGACACTGAACTTTGAGATCAAGAGATCAAACACCGCCAAGTTGGTGAATCGCACCTCACACATGAGAAAATATTCATACGCCAGAGCTGCTTCTTTATAATCAATTTTATTTTATTTAACAATTCACCTTTCGGTAGTTTTTTTTAAATTGCTTTTCCATCCAAGCTGTAGCGATTTATACTTCACCCTCAATTATTAACAAGAAAAATTACTATTGACCGACAGTAACGGATTAGTTATAGTGGAATAACCAACTACGCTGGAAGGCACTGGCAGAAACGTACATATAATCATAGACAACAAAACCAACTCAATGGCGCCACGTAGTTGGGTCTTCTGATCCCCATCTCACGGTACAATTAGTTGGGTCTCAGTTATCAGTTCATACAGGCGATAATCATCTAAAGTATGTACTAATTCAAATCTCACCTTGTTCTGTTAACCAGACACTGTTGAATGTTATAAGATCTGGGCAGAGCATGTAGATCACAATTACTAGTCAATATAGAGTAGATTACAAACCAGTCAGGGTCAGTTTTAAAATGTACGTGTATATAATTAGTTACCCCGTGTCTGATCACGTGGTACGAAGTCCGAATAGGATACGACTGGCTTCGGGTAGGTAAAAACCCGTACCACGTGATCAGACACGGGGTAACGAATTTATCTATTGACTTTCCGTTTTAGAAGTACAATCTATTTCATGTGTGAACACACACAGCATGAGATCTTTTATCTTCCATTGTTGAGACATACAGGTTTCTGTGGATTTTTTGTGCAAAAGAGTTTTTGTGAAAATATGCCGATATGACCAGTGTAAAAAAATTATTGAATTTCTTTTTTTCTTTTTTGTCTCAAAAACATAGCTTATGAACCCCACATTGGAGGGTACTCGACAAGCTCATTCCAATAAGGTGTCATGAGCTATATTTTGGAGATAAAAAATTAAAATATAATACATGTACACTGTAAAACTGGAATGATGCGTCTCCTACGGGGTATGGACAATTTGTAGATTTCGGAACGAGGCTTCCACTGGGTATGGGGAATTTGTCAGTGGCTGGGCGGACGTATCGTGGGTTTCGATGAATATGGTCTCATACCACGTATCTATCAACCAATCAAATCAAAAAATTCACTTTAGTCAATAGATAATATAAGTTATCTCCGCCATCATGTATGGTATATGGAGATTTAATACATGGATGTCGGTTTTTAAACACCGAGCCGCAGGCTCCCTGAGTTCTAATGTTCCCTGAGTTCTAATGTGTTCTGTGTTATATGTTCTAATGTGTTCTGTGTTATATGAGGCATCCAGGTATTAAATCTGCGTATACCATACTTGTTGAGGGAGATAACGTTTTTGTCCCGTTTGAAAGACAAAAGAAACATAGTGGAGAAAAATTTGTGGACGCGTTTCTCACGCCCCGTAATCAATTGCATCAAATTCGTGAATAGTTGTTTTGTTGTTACAAACGCAGAAGACAACAGGTAGAGTTACAGTCATTGGGTCTTTAAGGAAACGAGTAAACAGTATCTTGTTTACCTATCGTTCCCTCAGTTCTAATGTGTTCTGTGTGCCCATTGGCAAACAGAACACATTAGAACTGAGGGGACGATATTTGCTCGTATTTTATTTTTCTCAAGTTGTTTCTTTTAATTATTCGCCTATTTAATTTATAACAGCAAAACTATGATCGAAATGTCTGAAATCTGATGACATTTGTGACTCTTTTCATATTTTTTTGTTTCGATTTTTATATCGAGGCCAGCAAAAGCGGAGAGCTGTCATTTAAACCACATACCCCCAATGTTTCGCGTTCACTTATACCCTGGATGTTACTGTATTCCTTGGATGTTGGGGGCACCCTTTGTCATGGCTATTTGTCCAAGGCACTCTGTCCAATCAAAAGACAGAATTTATCGGATATAGGGACAATACTTATTACACTGAATTTGTACCACTTGTCATGATCTCTGACGACTAATATGAAGTCCAAGAGGGGGAGCAGTGGACGAGGGGTAACTGCGCTGTGTCTTTGGGCAAGGCACCTAGACACGATTGCTCAAATGAGGACGCGGTAGCGCTGTGTGAGCCCGAAATCTTTCAAGGCGATCTGGTCAGTTTGAGTGAAAGTAGCATTTTATATATCATTATTTGACATGGACGAAGTCTGGTCGACTGCATCCCAAGAACACATTGTTAAATTTCGGATTCAACCATGTAATGTATATAGAGAGGACAGATGGGAATAATCTAGTTAGTTTTCAGTTTATAAGCAACTCGTAAGGCATACCCCGCCCACCCCTCCCCCCCCCCCACACCCTCAATTGGTCAATAAAGAAACCAAACCTCGAATTTGTGTATGCTACAATACATCCATCTGTATTTACCTAACTAACGTGTACGAATAAACACAATTTGATATATTTCTACAGACAATAACACCTATGGCATTAACATGTCAATAGAACGGCATGCTGTTTCTATCATAAAAGAATATCCTCCAAAATAAATAGCTGCATCTAATGTGCCATCTCACTTCAGTTGTTGATATTTATATTGGCGGACATTCCGTTAAGACTTAAAAAGCATGACGGGTGTAAAAAAAGCAGAGAAGGCGGAAAAGCAACACAAGCTCCGTGAGCTGCTGAATGGTTTTACTGCCAGCTGGCACTGAGGCCCAACAGTGGCACTATGGTACTCCATGACTTCAATATAAACTGTTCAGTGTCCCCCACCCACCCCACACACTTAATTCATGTGGCACCCAGGGTACGTGCCATATCTGGAATACCTTTGGTACCCCACTATACAGAAGGAAAATGCGCGAGACTACACACAACTGGATTTAGAAGGACAAATGCATTCAAACACACACAACATAACACATAAGGATTGCTGATGAAATTTATTTCTTGTGCCTCGAAGTAAGTTTCAAGCGGATTTGTCAACAAGTTTCGCAAATCATAGTCTGAGCAGTGTTGTTTTTCGACTCCTCCCTCACTGTACGAGTGTTTCTTACATTGATTCATTCCCAAGGTGATTTTTTATCTTAGCGTTGTCCGCTGCAATTGGTGTAAATTATTTTAGGCGTCCTTCTGGCATTCAGATGTCGTTTTTTTCTGCCGTTGTTTTTTTGTGTTTAACTATTCAATGAATACCTCTGTCCTGGACGTCTCCGTGCACTACACGATTATTTGACTGTTGCAAAACACAATGTCTTGTATCTTAATAATCACGGTGTTTTGTAATAGCATAGACATGTTAAAGTTGTATGTACTCTGACCCAGTCTCAGTTCATATTTTATTTTTAAACAATTTAGTGATGCTAACCTTGTATATGTAAACATTAGGGGCGGGAACTTTAAATTTATGGAATGAAGACATAATATCCTCTGCGTGTGCCCTTTAAAACAAACGACTCCACTACATAATACGATTGTTTTTTATTTAACTAGTTTTTCGTTTAAAAATTTAACAGGCGATAGAATGTCACTTATCAAACAATCAGACCATATTATTGATTTTCTCCTAAATACAGTCGAACCAAACCTGTCTTGTTATTTGAGTATGGTTGTTGAAAACAATAAAATATTCATACATAAAAGGAAATTTGAACCTGATTAATTGGCCAATGTTCGTAAAATAGTTATGATAAACAAGTATCGGAAGTCAATCTCGGAAGTCTATCTCTTGAAAAAGGATTGAAAATACGCCTATCAGTTAATATCAAATAAAAAAGGATTAAAAATACGTCTATCAGTTAATATCAAATAATCAGCTTGTATATTAATATGGGATATGTCAAACACACCGAGGTATTCCCTTATATGATATTTTTTGAGAATAATCGAGCTTAAAAACATTCATTCTTCACCGTAGGGAGACGATCGTAGTATGATCTGATATGATATTATACAATTATGCACTTCTGTGGTGGTGAGTGTGATCTGATATGAACCCAAAAAACTTATATTGACGTAAGCGTTAAACCAAGTCAATGAAGGTGTGTGTGTGTGTGTGGGGGGGGGGGGGGGGGGGGGGTCAAGTATGGGGATGACTTGGAATGGAAGAATGCTAACCAGCACAAACCGGGCAAGAACAATTTGAACAATGTATATCGTTGCAGTACGCCGAAAGGAGCTTTGTAATTAACATTTTCTTCACCTCAGTCCTATTCTGTTTCACCGCTGACACGGAATGTATTGGCATTTCATCGTTGGTTAATGCTTTCTAAATACTAATATATCAATATAAACGGTAAAGATCACTCTTTTCATCAAAGGAACTATGCTTGAAACCTGAGAGACATACTACTCACGTATAAAATACTGCGGAATCAAGCCTGCATCAACAAAAAACAAATAAACATAGCCAGGTCCTTGTATGTCTTTCTCGGCAGGTCAGATTGTACACAAGTGCTGGAAGATAAACGGACATGGAATCTCAAACGGTTCGCGACCCATTCGCGATCCCATCGTAATTCTCTGCCCACCGTTATGATCACATTTCTGTATCTATTGACCTACTGTGTTATTGGTTGTATTGGATATCAGTCAAGGTTATAGGGAAAGTCACGACACTATAATTACAGACACACAATACGGGCAGTAAATCCAATTAGTTTACGGTTTAAACTTATAATAAATTGTTATATTTTAAACATGCCAACAACATAATTCTCCTTCACACTAGAATAAAAGTCACCAGCCTTTTACACATGAAACTGGAGGACGCCGCAGAGATAATACGTCAGGTATCTGTGTAAATCAATTCATTTCAGTAGGTGGCGACTTTTGTTTACCAAATTCTGAAAATTTACAGGAATGTGGAGTTATGAAATTTTGAATTGGGACTACAAAAATCATGTCTTGGCCAACAGGGGATCATATACACTGTCTTGAGAGGGGCACCCGGCTTCCCATCTCTATTTCTGACAAACTGAAATGGAAACAGAGTCCGGGGTAGAGGGGAGGTGAGGGGGAGGGGGTGGTGGCAAACGCATCCCGCCTCCCCGGACGCTAATAACATTTGGGAAACATGCAGCAGTAGAATGGGGACACGGAGAGTACAGGAGTCAACATTTCCTATTCGCACCCGTGTAAAATTCACAGACAAAAGCTGGTCAGCAAACAAGGACTTCGCACGATCAACTGACCTTGCCATGTTGTGGGTTCTACCTCTGGGAATCTATCAATTCGTGGGCGACAAACCGTGTGGATGTGGAGGGGGGGGGGGGGTTAGAAACTTACTTGTCCTTCCAGGTCACTACCACGCCTTTCAGAGTCAGCAACAGAATAGAGCCCTATGCCAATTATTCACTTTGGATGTACCCGTTACGGGAAGTATAAGGTAAGAATATATCAGGCCAAACACATAATGATGGGTCGTGTGGTTCTCCGTGTAGGGGCTTTTGTCTTTATGAGCACTGCAAAGTGCCTCACAGCCAGCTTAAGGAATGTTCAACCAACTCCCTTCCATGTCACCATTGAGGAATTTGGTGCCGGTTGGAGACTCAGCTTTGTCGTTCTTGTTGTGACGGGACTGTACAAGTATACCTTCTACGTAAAGAGACGCGTCAAACGCACCTTTGCATAAACTGACAAAAAAGTGACACCTGTTTAGGGCCCGACAAACGTTCGGATTTGATTCGGTTTCGTATCTTTCCAGTGATTCCGTTTCAATTCAATCTTCAATTCAATCATTATTTCACAGCATATAAATACAAACAAGAGAGAGAGAGAGAGAGTACAGTTAAAAAATGATTGAATGATGTATAAATGTATAAATGTATAGTGTGGGGAATGACATAGCCTTGTTGTGCCTGTCTTCCTGTCATCCCCAAGACAATCAAAATAATAAATAAAATAGAATGGAAAATGGCAAGTGTTAAATTCAAGTTAAATGTAGTCGATCCAGACAGCAGGTAGTTGTTGCGTTTATTTTAACACCCTTTACATTAGAATTGAGTATTGTTTCCACATCATGGATCAAATTCCCAAGAGTTCTCTCTCGGATTGTTTTAACCCGTCAATCAACTGTGTTTCCGAATCCTAATCGAATGAACAGAGTTCCCGAATAAAAAAAAAATATACGCATTCCTTAGTAGGCCAGTAAAATAATCGTAGGCTAATGGGATGATGTAAAAAACGGAAACCGCGGGACAACCTTTTCATCTGCTCGTGGGAAGAGAAGAGATGAAGGTAATAACGACCCCGAGCGTTCCAACTAGGCGAAGCAGTCAGGGCGTCTTGGGTTGGAACACCTAGCATTGACTTCGTATGGGTTTAAAAATTGATTGAACAAAGTTTTGTTAAATGCCTTTCGGGTGAGGGTTTTTATCGTTGTGTCTAAGTCATTCCACAGTTTGGGAAAATAAAAATATGGAAGAGCGGATTAGAACTGAGTGCGGGTTTGTGTGTGATTAGGTTTTCACATTGCCTAGTATTCACACCAGATGGGTTAGAGTACACTTGGAATGTATTATCAAAACTGACAGGGAGGTTGTTTATAGACCAGTCGTACATGAATAGAAGTGAATGTAACTTGTACAGATCATTAAATTTCAGGATTTGAAAAGAGGATCGGTGTGTGAGTTGATTTTTTTGTTCGCTATGATACGCACGGCCTTTATTGAAGATTCAGAATTTGTTTAGTGGCTGGTGTATTGCCCCAAATTTGTATCCCGTAAATTAAATGGCTTTGAAATAAAGTGAAATAGAGTATACGTAGTGTCTCGAGCGGCAAAAAATTCTTGACTCTATTTGGGATATAAATTGCCCTAGATAGTTGCGTACAGACCACAGATACATGATGTTTAAATCTAAGGTTCTCTTCCATGTCAATTCATAGGAATTTTTATGAATTTGTCTTGACGATTATTACCTGCTATTATTAAGCTTGAGTTATTTAGTGAAATTTGGGTTTGTACGTTGTTGAAATTGTATTTGTCATTTTGGGGATGAAGAAGTAGGACCTTAGTTTTATTAGCATTTAATGATAACTCATTAGCTAGACACCAGGCATTGATTTTTGACAATTCATTGTTTGCCCTCTCCGCTAGGAGGTTGACGTCATTACCAGGTGCGTAGGATATTGTGTCATCCGCAAAGGATAAAATACTCATGTCGGTCGACTCACAAATGTCGTTGATTAAGAGCACAAACAAAAAAAGAGGACCGAGGACAGAACCCAGGGGTACACCCGTAGTAATATTGAGTTGATTCGAGGATTCACTCGCGAATTGCACAAATTGGGATCTCTCAGAGAGATAGTTCTGAAACCAAGAATTAGCTATACCTCTAATTCCGTAATGTTCAAGTTTTTCCTGACGAGGATTTCATGGTCAATAGTGTCGAATGCTTTGGAAAAATCTAAAAAATAGATAATGTTCAATCTTTAGTTACATTGTTATTCATTATGGAAGCGTAGTTGATATGATGCATTATCTGATGAATTGTTGAGTGGCCCTTTCTGAAGCCAAACTGATAGTTATAAATAATGTTGTTTGCATCTAAAAAGTTTGTTAACCTTTTGTGCATTAATTTCTCTAAGATTTTAGAAAATGATGGAAGAATACTTATTGGACGATACTTGTCGAATGACTGTTTATTTCCGGACTTAAAATTGGTATTACTTTCGCAATTTTCATTTTTGATGGTACAATTCCAGTTGAGAATGAGGTATTATTAACATGGGTTAAAGGAACAACAATTTCTTGTATAATGTTTTTTAGTAATTTCGGAGAAATGTTGTCATTACCAGCGAAAGTTTTTGTTGGAAGAATTTTTACAGAAGATACGACTTCTTCAGGGCTTGTGGGTGATATGAAAAATGAAAAAAAAAAACAATTAAAAAACGCTGTTCTTTAGGTAATCTAAGAATCGATGTGTGCAGCTTGTCATGTTGTGGTAATTCGATTTCCAATGTTAATAAAGTAGTTATTAAATTTCTCAGCAATTTGGATATGGTCAGTGAACTCTACATTATCATCAATAAACGATGATGGTAGGGGAGGCGGAAGGTTTGACTTATTTATTGCTTTGCGGTGAATTTCCCAAGTTTTCTTAATGTTTCCCTTATTTTCTGAAATTAATTGACTATAATAATTTTTTTGAAGGTTACGTTTGAGTTGGTTAAAAATTTGACAGTAGGTTTTGTATCTTGTAATATTGTCGTTGGTTGGGGACCTCAGCTTTTTTCAAGTAGTTTGTTTTTGTTTTGGGAGGACTGTTGAAGACCGTAAGTCATCCATGGTTCTCGTTTTACGTTTTTTGTCGGGGTCTTCTTTATCGTCGGTGGGAAGGCTTGATTAAACGTCGTATTACGCATTGCTAGGAGTTTTTTATAAGCTTCGTTGGCACGAGCCTCTTAGTATACATTATTGAAATCAGATTGATATAGTAGGTGTTTAAACAAGTTGATATTCCTTGTGTTGAAGATTCTCTTTGGTTGGAATGTATTGTCGTTGAATTTGGTACTATTGGGGTTTTTGATGTAAAATGTTGCGAAATGATCGCTGACATCTGTAATAATTATTCCGGGGGTATTAGAGTTGAGTTTATTACAAAAAAATATGGTCAATTATAGTCGCTGAATGATTTGTTACTCTTGTATGTTTGGTTACCACAGGTGTGAATCCAGTGCTGAACAGAGATTCTAAATACTGCTTAGTTTTCTGGTGTTGGTTGAAGTTTAGTAGATCTATATTGAAGTCGCCCATCAGATAGGTTGTCTTCTTCTCAGAAGTGATTTTGTCGAGTAAGTTGGAACATTGAGATAAAAATAAGTCAAGATCGGCTTTTGGTGCGGTATTGGGGCGATAAATAATTCCTACAATTGATTTGTAATTTCCAGTGAGTTCAATAAATAGTGATTCAAACACATGGGGAATAAAAATGCTTAAGTCATTCCTAGTTTTGAATTGTATAGACGTTTTAACAAAAACACCAACCCCACCCTACCATCATCACCGGAGGGACGAGTACGTAGAATAAGCGGATGATAGCCGTCTAAGGTGTAAGAGATGTTTTCCTTTACATTGACAGTTTCACTGATACCTATGATGTCAAAGATGTTATCATTTGTTTGAAGATCACAAATCAGACTCTGTAGTTGTTCAAAATTGGCATTCAAGCTTCTACAATTAATATTAGGTAAAGCAAAATATTTCTTACACGTGCCTACTGTTGAAGAGACCATTCCCGGAGTGTAGTATTTGCAGTTATTCCTGTCGGCATTGAGTGGAGAAATAGGATCATCTTCCGAAACACAGTCAATTTCATTGTTGAATTGTGTAAGAAAGTCAAAGGCTGCATCGTTCTGAACATCATCAAACGAGACTAAGTTAGTCGTCGTAAAGTTTGGTACACAATGAAGGGAACAAAGAGTTTTAATAACACAAGTGTTCTACTCTGCTGTCTAGATTACTGTGACTTGAGGTAGAGTTGGAGAAGTTGGAACAAGGGCACGAGTCCTGAAATATGGACTTAGGCAATCTGTCTTATTATGAACCCGGGAGTTGGTTGGATGGGTTATGAATAACCATAGGTACTAGGTATTCTGTAGGGAGAGGTTATTTTTGCGAGTGGGTCGGGATATATATTGGTGAATATAAGAAAACAAAATAATATGGGTGCACATGATAGAGGGCATTAAAATATGGGCTGAACTGGTAACACGTTCACATTGTGGTCATACCCTCACATGGTTTATCAATCTGTACGCAAAGTGCAGCATGTCTGCTCAGCATCAGCCATGCTGCACTTTGAGGACAGACCAGTAAGTTGAATAAGTATTCACGTGGTGTTCAATTGGGGTGGGAGAAAATGAATTTTCACTAATGGAGAGATATTCTATCGTTTAGATAGGAATATATTTGGATACATTGGATATATTGCAGCTACCATGTCGCAGTCTGAGAACAGGCGGTGATACAAGTAGGTTGTGTAATTATTCAAGTGACGTTAAAAAGGGGTATGAGAATTTAAGATTTCAGTAGTGCTATGATATTCAAGAGTGTGAGTGTAGGAATTATTGGAATAAATAGTGGAAAGCGCGAAAATATGACTGCACACAATGGAGGGCATTGAAATGTAGTTTGAACTGGGAGTCACTTTTCCATTGTGATTCAGCATTTAATGGTTGTCAATCTGCACACAAACTACACCATGGCTGCTCCGCAGCAGCCATGTCGCAGTCTAGGAGCAGACGGTAACATCAGTAATTGGTGAAGATAATCATTTTGCGTGTCGTAAGGGTATGAGAATCTGGCTTCTTTGTTATTAAAGGATATTCTAACGTGGGGTTAGGATATATGTTTGGTGAATACACAAAACAAAACAATTTGTCTGCACATAATGGAGGAGACTGAAATTTCATTTGAAATGGGTATCACTTTTCTAATGATAAAGACGCCAGGTTTGCAGTTAGGACAAACTGCACCATGACTGCCCTGCAGCAGGCACGCTGCAGTTTGAGAACAGGCGGCACCTCCAGCAAGTTGCGTAAAAGGTTCAACCAGGGTTGGAAGCTGACATTTCAATAATGGGTGGATAACCTTACATATGGGTGGGGATACGTTTGAATAAATACATATATATAGGATCATGTTGTTGGACATAATAGGGGACATGACGCAGTTAGGGAGCAAACTGTGCTACCAGTAATTTGTGGTCATGTAAATAATCATGTTGCGTATGAGACTGCGCACAAACTGCAGCATGACTGCTCCGTAGCAGCCATCCTGCAGATTGTGAACAGACGGCACCACGAGTAAGTTGCGTAAACGTTCGTATAATGTTAAACCAGTGTTAAAAACTGACATTTCATTAATGGGTGGATAATCTAACATATGGGAGTGCATATCTGTGAATAAATACACAGATATAAGATAATGTTGTTGGACATAATAGGGGGCATGACGCAGTTTGGGAGCAAACGGTGACACCAGTAATCTGTGTACATGTAAATAATCATGTTGCGTATCGAAGTGGTATGATAATCTATTTTTTTGCTATTAAAGGCTCCTTTAAGTTGATATAAGATGGGTGCACATGAAAGGGTGCATTTAATGTGGGTTGAACTGGGTAAAACATTTTCATTTTGATCAAGCACTCACATGGTGTATCAGTCTGTGCACAAACTGCAGCGTGGCTGCTCAGCAGCGACCATGCTGCATTTTGTGGACAAACCGTTAAGTTGAGTAAGTATACACGTGGTGTTTAATTGGGGTGTGAGAAAATGAGATTCCACTAATAGGGGAATATTCTATCGTTTAGATAGGGATATATTTGGATATATTGGATATATTGCTGCAGCCATGCCGCAGTCAGAGAACAAGCGGTAATGCGAGTAAGTTGTGTGATTATCCATTTGACGTTTGGTAGGGGTAAGAGAATCTGATATTTCACTAATGCGAAAATATTCAAACGTATGAGTGCTGAAATTATTAGGATAAATAATGGAAAGCGCAAATATATGACAGCACATAATGGATGGAAATCACTTTTTCATTGATGTTCAACATTCACTGGTTCTCACTCTGTGTACAAACTACACCATGGCTGCTCCGCAGCAGCCATGATGAAGTTTGGGAGCAGATGGCAACACTAGTAAGTTGAGAAAATAATCATGTTGCGTTTCGTAGGAGTATGAGAATTGTTTTTTTACTATTAAAGGATATTCTAGCCTGGGGTAGGGATATATGTTTAGCGAATACACAAAAGCAGCACAATATTTCTGCACATAATGGAGAGCACTGAAGTGTCGTTTGAAGTGGGTATCACTTATCTGAAATTTGATTTGCTCTGCAGCAGCCAAGCTGTGCATTGAGAACAAACGTCGACTCCAGTAAGTTGCGTAAATGTTCGTATAATGTACAACCAGAGTGTTAGAAACTGACATTTCATTAATGGTGGATAATCTAACATATGGGTAGTGATGTGTTTGAATAAATACATATATATAGAATACTGTTGGACATAATAGGGGGTATGACGCAGTTGGAGAGCAGACGGTAACACCTGTAATTTGTGTACATGTAAATATCATGTTGCGTATCGTAAAGGTACGATAATCTGTTTTTTTTTTTGCTAATATTCTAAAGTGCGGTAAGTATATATTTTTGGTGAATACAGAAAACAGTATGACAGCACATAATGGATGGCATTGACATTTGGGTTAAAGCGGGCATCGCTGTTCTATTTTGATAAAGACTCCAGGTTTTCAGTTTAGGCAGACTGCACCATGGCTGCTGCGAGTATCGCTTTTCTATTTTGATAAAGACTCCAGGTTTTCAGTTTAGGCAGACTGCACCATGGCTGCTCCGCAGCAGTCATGCTGTAATTTGATAACACACGACAACTCCAGTAAGTTGAGATGGTATGGGTGCACATGATAAGGGGCTTTAGTTAGTTATTGGTGTTTAAGGTCACATATTTATGCACATAAGGGGCTTTGAACTGTGTGTTGAACTGGGTAACACATTCTCATTGCGGTCAAGCACTAAGATGGTTCATCATGTTTTATCGGCCAGTGTCCAAACTGCGGCGTGGCTGCTCTGAAGCAGCCATGCTGCATTTTGAGGTCAGACCGGTAAGTAGTGTAAGTATTCACGTTATTTTTAAATGGGATGTGAGAAAATGAGTTTTCATTAATGGAGGGATATTCTATCGTTTGGATAGGGATATAGGGGATGTATTGGAAATATTGCAGCAGCCATGCCACAGTCTGAGAACAAGCGGTAATACAAGTAAGTTGGGAAATTATCCATGCGACGTTTAACACGGGCAAGAGAATCTGAGATTTCACCAATGCGAAGATATTCAAACGTGTGAGTGCAGAAATTATGAGGATAAATAATGGAGAGCGCGAAAATATGACTGCATATAGAGGAGAGCATTGAAATATAATTAACACTTCTCCATTGAGGTTCAGCATTCACTCGTCCACAGTCTGTGCACAAACGGTAACACTAGTAAGTTGAGTATGTAATCATGTTGCTTTTCGTCAGGATATGAGAATCTGGGTTTTTGTTATTAAAGGAATTCTAACGTGGGGTATGCGTATATTATTGGCGAATACAAAAGCAAAACAATACATCTGCACATAATGGAGGGCAATGAAATTTCGTTTGAAGTTAGTATCACTTTTCTATTTTGATTTAAATTCCAGGTTTTCAGTTTGGGCAATCTTCACCATGGCTCTGCTGCAGATTAAGAACAAACGTCAATTCCAGTAAGTTGCGTAATTGTTCGTATAATCTTGAACCGAATGAGATTTCATTCTCATTGTGGTCAAGCACTCTCATGGTTTATCAGTCTTTGCACAAACTGCAGCTTGGCTGCTCTACAGCAGCCATGCTGATTTCTGAAGACAGACCGGTAAGATGTGTAAGTATTCACGTGGTGTTTAATTAGGGTGAGAGGAAATGAGTTTTCACTAATGGAGGGGTTTTCTATCGTTTGGATATGGATATATATATTGGAAATATTGCAGCAGCCATGTCACAGTCCGAGAACAAGCGGTAATACAAGGATGTTGTTTAATTGTCCATGTGACGTTTAACAGGAGTAGGAGAATGTGAGATTTCATTAATGCGGATGAGTGCAGAATTTGTTAGGATAAATAATGGAAAGCGCGGAAATATAACTCCACATAAAGGAGGGCATTGAAATGTAATTTAAACTGGAAATCACTTTTCCACTGAGGTTCAGCATTCACTGGTTCTCAGTCTGCACACAGACTACACCATGGCTGCTCCTCAGCAGCCATGACGCAGCCTGGGAGCAGAGGATAACACAAGTAAATTTGTGTAAACAATCATGTTCCGTTTCGTAATGGTATGAGAATCTGTTTTTTGTTGTTTTTTTTTTTTGTTGTTGAAAGATATTCTACCGTGGGGTAAGGATATATATATGATGAAAACACAAAGGCAACACAACATAGCTGCTCATAATGGGGCTATTGCACATAATGGCGTTTGCATTTGTACACAAATTGCGACGTGGCTGCTCTGTTGGTATCATTTTTCCATAGTGGTTGAGCACTCACATGGTTTTCAGCATGTGTTCAAACTGCAGCTTGGTTGCCCTGCAGCAGCCACGTCGTAGTCAGGGAACAAACTCTAACACTAATGAGTTGTGTAAATATTCATTAGGCGTTTAGCAATGGTGTGGAAATCTTAATTTTCACCAATGAGAAGATATTCTAACGTGGGGATATATTTGTGTGAAGACACGAAAGCAAGATGATATGGCTGCATAATGCTAGAGTTAGCTCGATGTGGACTGTGATAAGGACTGAATAAAGGACTGAGTAATGAATGAAGGAACGAGTGAATGAGTGGATGAAGGGATGGGGGAATAAAGAAATGAATGTAGGAAGGACGGAAAGAATGATTGGATGAATGAAAGTGGGAGGAAGGGAAGGAAAGAAGAAAAGGAAGAATGGAGTATAGGTGAATGAAAAAATAAAGGCGAATGAATAAATGAAATAATATAATTTTCAACTTTTGACCAGTGGGCGTTGTTATGAGATTCATTATTACAAACTGGCAAATTGGTGTTAAAAAGTTACCTTCCTGGAGTCGAATTATATACACAGGCATCGTCCGATGTAAAATATTGGTGATAAAAAAGTTACCTTCCTAGAGTAAATGTATTTGCATAAACATCAGGTTTTGTCCCATGTAAAATATTGTCACTCCAAACTCAAAATATCCTGGTCGTTGTTGATCAGCCTTGGTCTGTTACCTCCTGATTTTAAGGCAAGAATCCTCCCGTTCGTTCGATTCATAACATTCTCGATTATTCGAAAAAAATTGGAATCCCGAATTTTTTTTTTTGATTTCCTCCAATTCTTCAGTGTCGACTTTCTGAAGATGATAGCTTTCCGAAATGGAATTGGAATTGAATGGAATTGACTAGATAACACGAACATTTTCTAAAATGGAATTTGAAGAGATAGCGGAGATGTTGTTACGTCTAGTTTGCACACTATATCGCAACTTACGTCGAAAAAGGCGCCATCTGCAATGATGAGTTATTGCAGATGGCGCCTTGTTGCACTCAAAAGACGATAAAAGTCGAATCAAGTCATGTTGGTACGATAACTGCGCTGTGAATTGTCTGTCACTCCAGAAAATTAAGAAGAGAAGAAAATGTCCACAATGTTTTTTGGAAGTCGTACATTCAAAACGATAGCTTTGAGTAATTTGAATGTCAATGCGGCAGAACTCCGTTTCTATACGTTTCTAATAAAGGTGAGAACGCTGCATACAGTTAAAACTAGAAGTCCTGTCACGAATAGTGCGCTTATCTAGGCGTAATTGCGCGTTGGAATTGCGCGCAATTGCCATATCGAATGGCATCCAAAGCACGGCAGGTTCTTCTGGTTACTCATAGCAAACACATGCAATGTTTCTGCCAATGGACCTCCGGGTTACCCGGAGGTCCATTGGCTGAAACATTGCTTGTGCACATGCCATATGTGCAGAATTTGATAGCTTTACCTGGGCCATAACGCGTACATTAACGCGCATATCAACATGCTATTTGTGCGCATTTCATGACAGGACTTCTAGTTTTAACTGTATCTGTTCTATGTACTGGTCTATCCCGAAATGTTTACATGGAATATCAGTGGTTGCCATATGGACAAATTCGTCAAGCTTTCAAAAACAAGTGATATATCCACTTACTTTCGATCATACGAAATAGTCTAACGTACGCATATTTATACTGGGTACGAGTGAGGAGATATAGCACTGGTAAGACAGCTTCAGTATCGTAACGATTCGGAAGTGCATTGGATTCGAGATTAAATTCGGTTTCTAACCTTGTGCCTGATTCAATTCTAGCGACAAATCGTAATTCGACAGATATTGCCATGACTTTGTCCATCCCCAACAAAGGCGGCCTCTGTGATGCAGCTATTCATCGATAAGGGCACTCGGGCCCCTCGCTCTGAGAATACCCGTCAAGATTGTGCACGATACCCAAGGCGAACTTGAAGTTCATTGCGCTGATTGCTTTGTATCTACGTGGAGGAAACAGGGAAAGGGTCTGTTTGATCTTGGAGATATTAAAGTCATGTTTGTTTTTAAAACCTGTACAGGTCGGATAGCGGACGATAGAGCAGCACAGGTGGCCAAATAACTCCTCGTGAGCAAATACGTCTTAACAATCAGGTTATTATGAGAGTCGAGAGAAGGATACAGCGGTAATTGAAGCCAAGTTTGTCCCTGTGACGGGAGAAAGCAGAAATGTCGGGGTGTTGCTGAATTTACTCAAATGAACAAACCGGGCGGCTTCATTTTGCGTCATAGCCTTGGCGTTAATGGTACCAGAAGACTTTCTACCAGCTGTAATCTACTTCGTTGTTCGGAACTGAGACATTTGCCGGTAGCGTGGCAAACCATTCAACGTATGTCTGACATATACGTAGCCTCATCTCCTGGGCACATTGGTCGCGAAAACATCCGCTCTGCAAGCGAGCGGTTAAACCTTTCCATAACAACCAGTCCACGGTGAGTACCATATTAACAATACAACACAGGCATGAGACGACGTCCCTGACTAACGGCAGTGACACAGAGAATACGAACTCTACTAGTGGTCCTCTTGAAGTAGTTTGATCCACCACAAGGATCTGCCACTGTACATTTACGAGAGACCGTTTACTGCTTTAGCTGATTCCTTTGAGATTCGAGTCTCAGCCCCTTTGTAACAGCTGACAGCATCATTCTAGGTCAGCTGGCAACATCAAACTCGAACAGAGAATACCTGAAGGCCTTTAGACAACGGGAAAAAGAACATGATGTACAAATAGGTGGTCACTTTGGTGGACCCCGTTTGGCAAAGACACGTCCAATTTTGGTCTTTGAATGTGCAGTGGGGTGGGCAAGTGTGTCTGGCAAATGAACTGTTCTGTAGCCTAGCTCGAGCAACGGCTTCTAAGACTGGTGGCCTCGGTCAGTTTTGATGGCTGCAATTACTTTCCATCGGCTTCTTGGTCTGCAGTATGTTCTGACCAGTCCAGTATCCATCTGTTGTCTTGACAGTGGATTTCATCTAACTTCTCAGTCTGATACCCAAGGTCCAACTGTTTCTATCTTGCGTGTATCACGGCATGCCTGGGGATATTTTATAACACAACTTGAGCGACCGTGGTGCCACATCTCTCATAATGTTGATAGAGGACCGGATATGTTCTACCATTTCATATGTTCATACGGAGGCAGCGCGCTGACTCGGCGGTTACAGCATTGGAGTTCACACCGACATATCCACGGTTCGCCCCCCGTTCTGGTTAACTGCGTTGTATTCTTTGCAAGACACTTAATCCCGATTGCACACATGGGGACACAGTGGAGCTGCGTACGACACGTTAGTAGGGCACTTGTCTTCAACTAATGCTAATTCTGCTTGTCTGGAGTTAGTACCTTGGGAGATCTGATAGTTACTCACCGCTGCGCGGTGACTCTCTCCTGGTACTCGGATTCCACACACGTAAAGCTGTGATGTGTCTTCATTCATAATTACTTAATCAAAAATTAAATCTAATAATGTTGGTAAAGCATTTAAAATTCTATCAAATATTTCAATTGAGAAACATTTATTGAACTAATTCAAAGGAATGTTGATGGTCTGTAATAGATTTTATCATCTGGAATATTTCAGTTGGTCGGAAAAGCGAACCGTCCAAGTGACATAGCCCAGAAGATTAAATCCAGATATGGGAAACGGACTACTTAAAGGATAGACTGATTCCAGACCATAACGTTTGACAATTGGCTTAGGATATTGGGCTGAACAGCCGGTCTATCGTGTTTAAAGATTATTTAACATACATCTGGCTGTAACTTTTACATTTTCAGTTGACATTTACATAAAATAAGCAGTCTAAAAATATCGGTTATGATCCCTCATTGGAAGGAACTTGTAAAATCCGTTCTATTGGGAATTTATAAGCTGTGGTTTTAGACAGAAAATAAAATCTTTCAATTATTCAGCAATTGTTTTGGAAGATTCATGTCAGGCATTGCATTTCACAAATATACTTTTTCTGTTTCCCTATATATCAAATCAAATATGTTCGAACTCGAATGATATCATATTTTTCTATAAGTTCTAGAGTGAACTAAATACTTTTGTATAATTCTGTGTTAAAACAAACTCTATATTCTTCGACTGGAATACATTCCTTTCAGCTGAACGCTGGGAAGATTGTTTCAAAAAGATGTGAAAACATCGAAAGAACATGGAACAGGGGAGAGCAATCGTTCGAAAACATCTGCCTCGGCGGAATATCTGGTTAACATTTTTATCCCATAAATGGACGTTTTTTCGAACAATTAAAGTCTTGGATACATTTTTGCTTTATTCACCTAGTAGCAGCTTCTAATAGGGTGATACATTTTCCCCGTAGGCTGTACATTGAAAGAATTTGAAAATTATAACAAATGCACGTGTAGTCCGCTTTGTTTATAAAACTCAAGTTGAACCATCGAAGAAAAAAACAACAATAAGCAACGAAAATAAGAAAGATAAACATTGTTCATTCAATAAAGTATTTTTGCAACTTTGGCTCAAGTTCGTAGGGGAATTATTTTTAGACAGAACTGTATCACTGCGCCATGTTTATTTTTGGTTTTGCTTGTCGGTCGAATTCATCACTTCACGCAATATTTTGTAGCGAGTATCAGAACGATTTCGTCGCGACTGCCCTTTAAATGATTTATGGGATAAACAAAATAAACGTATAGTGTTTTAAAGTAAAAATATTATTCTACTCGTAGGATTCAGATTGAAACCGACTCGCCAGAGGCTCGTCGGTTTCATTCTTAATTCTACTCGTAGAATATTTTTTTTTACTTCAAAACACTATACGTTTATTCTATATTCCTAAAAATATATTTCTCACGTTCATTCCTTGCATTTAACCGATCAAGATTCTTATATTGTGTTCTGTTCTATTATAATAGCTGTCCCACCCGGAAAACGTAGATTATCAGAAGAAAATGACTCGGAACTGTCTGTTATTTTCGTTTATTAAAAGTAATACCAGGTAAACTTATTTTTTTTTGTGTGAAGCTAACTAGAAATTTCCATAACCTTAGTGTTAGATTTACTGATAGTTTCCCAATATTTAGGGAAGCTAAATTTCCCGTAGGTATTTTCCAATGATGAAAATTGCCAGCTGTGTCAGGATTCCCACCGATACATTGAAAAGTAAGAGATCATACGGAACATGCTATCCACAGTTACCAAGCACTGCTCTGGCACATGGGTCTCCCATATAACAGCTGAGAGGTTTTGATTTTTTCGATTCTGTTTCAGTAAAAAACTTGGTTTCGGTTCAGTTTCATATGTGTTAAGAACAAAGAGTAAATACTACTCCAGGCTCCTTAACTTGGAAAAACTCTCCAATAGTTTGTACGACACCACATAACCCTGTCTGTAAGTATCTTCATTTGGTTCAGCCTAACCGTCCTTTGTTCATTCTAATGGGATATATATATAGAATAAACGTATAGTGTTTTCAAGTAAAAAAAGATATTCTACGAGTAGGATTAAGAAGGAAACCGACGAGCCTCTGGCGAGTCGGTTTCATTCTTAATTCTACGAGTAGAATAAATCCTTTACTTGAAAACACTATACGTTTATTTTGTTTATCCCATAAATCTTCTACAGGGCAGTCGCGGCAAAATCGTGCTATCATTCGCTACAAAACACAGCGAGACGTGTGGAGCACATTCGTCCAATTCGATCGACCAGCAAAATTGGCAAAAATAAACAAGGCGCAGTAATACATTTCTGTCTAAAAAATAATTCCATTACAAACTTCAGCTAAACTTGCAAAAATACTTTATTATATGAGCAGTGGGTGGTGTTTTCTTATGGCATTGTGTAATACTTTTAAAAAGATTTAAAGAAAAAAAACAATCGAAGTATTAATTATGCTAGACAAATGTGGTACAGGACAGAGGTCAACAAGTCCGTCGCTACAAGGGAAATAAATTCTTTCAGTGTTAAACCTATGGGGAAAATTTATCACCCTACTAGGTGAAAAAAGCAAAAATCTATCCAAGGCCTTTATTGTTCAAATAAACGGCCATTAATAAGATAAATGGCATTATGCGCTAAGCCTATTAAATAAAAAAGAAAATAAATAAATTAAGGTAGCCAACCAGTGATCTTATCTAACCAATGTTTTGTTCTAATCCTGTTCAGTTTTCCACTTTGCCAAAAAAAGGTTAAAAACCACAATCCGGTCAGTCGGTTTTCGCTGGATCTTTAGATTTGCTTTTAGCAGGAAAAAAACGGAACCGAATTGGAAAACCAAAAAAACTGCCTAGTTCTATTAAACCTTTTGGGATAAAATGATTAACATTTTCAACATGGTAGGCAATCCATAAAGGCCAAGTAGAATCATAAGTGGTCAGTCTGTGGGTGGACAACACAATAAACACCTACGTAGACTAGAGGGATCAGTGGTAATTTAATCCTACATCCCCTTAAATTACAGCCCTCTTGCATTATCACTGAATCTCCCCCACGAAGGTAACAACAATTTCGCTTATAAAAGGTTTAGCAAGCACCATTTTGTATAAATACAGTCATACTCATTGCGAAAATAATGATCTTGTCCATATAATTCACATATAATATAACAATAACATGACTTTGGGGGGCATTGTAGTTTATTAACGGCCCAACAGGTGTGAATAACAGCCTAACAGCTTATAAAAGGCCAGAGACGAAGTCTCGGGCCTTTTATAAGCTGTCGGGCTGTTGTTCACACCTGTTGGGCCGTTCGTTCCGGGCCTTTTATAAGCTGTCGGGCTGTTATTCACACCTGTTGGGCCGTTCGTTCCGGCCGGGCCTTTTATAAGCTGTCGGGCTGTTATTCACACATGTTGGGCCGTTCGTCTCGGGCCTTTTATAAGCTGTCTGGCTGTTATTCACACCTGTTAGGCCGTTAATAAACCACAAGGCTCGACAAAGTCATTTTATTACTATTATTACCACTGGGATTCTGAAAAAAAGTTTTGACTCTTGTACTTACATGATCTTTTTAACGTTTTCAGTTCTGGCAGATGATAGTATCGTCTGCTGTCGATCATTCTGGTCTCATATTATTATCATGTGATCAGCACCGGTACGCTTTCTACGGCAGTGTTTTAGGGTCAGGACCTTTTCATTTAATAAACTGTTTATACAGTTTAATAAACTGTTTTTACAGATTAATAAACTGTATTTACAGTTTAGTAAACTGTATTTACAGTTTATTACGAGACTGTTTTTACAGATTATTACGAGACTGTTTTTACAGTTTATTACGAGACTGTTTTAACAGATTAATAAACTGTATTTACAGTTTAGTAAACTGTATTTATAGTTTGTTACGAGACTGTTTTTACAGATTATTACGAGACTGTTTTTACAGTTTATTACGAGACTGTTTTAACAGATTAATAAACTGTATTTACAGTTTATTACGAGACTGTTTTTACAGATTATTACGAGACTGTTTTTACAGTTTATTACGAGACTGTTTTTACAGATTAATAAACTGTATTTACAGTTTAGTAAACTGTATTTACAGTTTAATACGAGACTGTTTTTACAGATTATTACGAGACTGTTTTTTACAAATTAATTAGCCATTCGATTATTGGTTAGTAGTGTAGCATGTACCCGATCGTGCACTATTACCCGGACTTTTGGGGAAGCTGCTAGTGTTAAATCCACATAGGAACCGGACTTTGTAGCAATTTTTCTGTGCGAAACTTCGACGCCATCTGACGAGATCCGGCAAGTGGTACACGAACTGCATATATCGTATGCTATGATATGTATTGTGATATATGTAAACACAGGGCTATGGGTTTATTGTATGGGTATGTGGTGGAAAATTAACGGTGAAGGTGGGGTGTCTCGAAAAATAAATTTCCCGCGAACGGTTGACTGTGGACGTCGTTACGGTACGATGCGCACCGTGACGTCAGAGAAACATTGACCGCTGTTGTTGTCTACTTTGCCGTCCGGTATGACGTTATTCGGGCCGGGGTGTGTCGCAGTTCTCGTACTGGACTGATATCGTTGTATAGTAAGGGTGGTATATACCTCTCTAGGTATACTATTAGCCCTTGGCCTTGGTACTACTAATCGACCTTCATATTATCCTACGAAAAGTATAGGTAGTAAATAATGCTAGGCAAACCAGTATTGTGGGGTGGGTTAATGCATGGTCGTCGTCTTGTGCGGTATTGAGAAATAGCACTTGGTGGTTTGGATTTGCAGTAGAGTATGGCCGTTGTATATCACGGTAGATCCCATCTTAATCCTTGTTGAATCAGCCCCTCGTTTGCATCGTACTATCCCATGACTGGTATAGGTAGTATGTAATTCTGGGACAGGCAGTATTGTAGGGTGGGTGGGGGTAATACATGGTCGCCTAGTGTGGAAGTATAGAGTGTACGCTCCACACCCTTACAGGTCCCATGTTAGCTCTTCGTGCTATTAATCCACCTAATGCTTCAAATTATCCTATGACTGGAAAAGATAGTACGTATTGCTAGGACAAGCGTTATTGTGGGGCCTGGTAGTTTAAAGAGGTAGTAGTAGCATTATTCACACAGGACGGTGTGATGACTCACAGATGGTACAGGTATTACGTAATGCTAGGACAAGCAGCATTGATGGGTAGAGGTAATCCATGGCTGTCTAGTCAGGTTGTGTAGGATGTGTTGTTTGTTCCCGTGCTGGTTCAATATCTGCCCTTGGTGCTAGTAATCGGTCTAATACTTCATATTATCCTATGACTATTATAGGTAGAACGTAATGCTAGGCCAAGCGCCTTTGTGGGCGAGGGTAATGCCTTGTAGTGTAGTGCAGTAGAATAGTATGGACGGCATATACCCATTTTAGTTCCCATCTTAACCCTTGGAACCACAGTCCACGAGGGACAATGTACTATCCCACATATGATATAGGTAGTATGTAATGTAGTGTTGTGTGGTGTATGCTTGGTTTCCAGTCTCCTAGCAGGGCACGGATGGTCCATTGACATTCTAAGACTTGGCCTAGAGGTCGTGATATGTGACAGCTAGCAAGCCTACAATAGTGCTCCAAGTCGGTAGTAATGGCACAACGATAGAAGAAGATTATAATGCAGAGGACTACAGACGAAGCTAGTCATAGCACAGAAAGCTGAAACTGATGGTAAGATCACCTGTATAGGAGCTTTTTTGGGCCTTGGAATCTCACTTATGGAATCCCACTTATAGAATACCATTTATAGAATCATTATGGAATACCCTTTTGAAAACATCTGGCCTTCAGCTCCACATTTTGCAAGATGAGGATTAGAGTCGTATGTGGAGCCACTCGTTCGACCAATTACTCTATGGCTCATTTGCTCGATGGGATTCTAGTCGTTTGATCAATCGGAGATAGTTAGCAAGCCTGCAGTGGTGCTACAAGTCAAATAGTAATAGTACAAGGAACTAATGGTACTAAGCTTCGAGGGTGGTAGAAATTTTAGTATTGATTGACTACGATCGAGGTTATAGGACAGGAAGTTGAAGACAATTTGTAAACAGATGACAAGGCTATCTGTGTAGGAACTGTGAGATGATCGACTCGTCGCGGGGGGTGGGGGGGGGGGGGGTGGGGGGTTTGGGTGTCTGATGAGCACCAAAAATTCATGTTAGTAGGTGGTAAATGCCGATTCGGTATCACTTTGTACATGTACCGTACATGTACACGTACATCGATGTACACCTCCATAGGATTTAGTGTTAAAGTTGTGTACAGGTACACGATTTTAACGTTTTTTAGGGTGATTTGGAATCGGCTTTGCCGATTCCACATCACTGGATTCTATATACAAATCGCTCAAGAGTGAAAAAAACGCATGAAATTTTAAGGAAAAAGAGGTGTATCGTCTGATTTGGAATCGGCAAATGGGTTTCCCCCATAGGATTCAGTGTTAAATTGCGAGCAAAAAACGTGTTGTCGTTTCTAAATCATCATCTTGCTGATTCTAAATCATCCGCGTCTGTACACGATTTTAACACTGAATCCCTATGGAGGCGTACAAGGAAATCCATTTGCGGATTTTACGTTGGAAATCGAATCGTGTACGGTACACGGAAAAGAGGTGATTTGGAACCGGCAAACCCACTGTCACGTTTCCTGAGGAAATAAAAAGTGACTGATATATATAGGAGAGAAAAAAATATATAAATAAATAGTTATTTAAAAAATAAATATATCAAATCGAATAGATAATAAAAATAAGTAAATCATGTGCGCTCCCCAGACTATTAGAGCAAGGTTTCTTTTAAAAATGCTGATGAGAGCCTACGCATTCTGCGTGAATGAACAACTAGGTCGCCTCTTGTTAGAACGATGCGTCAGATGTCGGGATCACCTAGACTTCGATCACGAAAATCATTCGTGTCTGACGATGGAAAGGGAAGATATGGTCGTCAAGTATTTCGAACCGGCGTTCGAATGCGTTCAAATCGACGAAGGGATCGCGTTTTGGAAGAGATTACTCTTCTGTAAGGATCGAGACAAGCCCACAGTTTCGGAAGAACTGAAATTGGCGCGTAGAAGTCTGACTTTAGAAGACAAGGGATGCATCGTGAAATTATTGTTCAATGAAGCATACGTCTAAGTTTTCTCGTTGATATAAAAATAAGGGAGAATAGAAAATAAATAAATACACACATTAATTTTTTATCTAATATTAGAAAGAAAAAAACACAAAAATGAGAACCAGAAATAAATTGTATCCGACGTTAGTGGACGACGAGGATGAGAAGCCGATCAGCGTTTTGCTAACGGCACCGTCGCTAGAAGAAAAAGAAAGAGGAGAGAGGTATCGCATCGATCAAATCAGTAGAATCCAAGAGTATCTAACTCGAGAGAGAGATTCTCGTCATTCTCTCAAGAAGAAGTATTCGCGTTTCGTGAAATTTGTCAACGCGATCGACACGACACTCATCACGATTTCCATGGGTTTACACGCGGCAGGCATCGGATTGTTGTCGACCGCGGTCTGCATTCCGATCGTGTTAACCATAGAAGGAGTGGCTCTCGCCGCCGGATTGTTTAGCACGCTCGGAAACTTTTTAAGTAGGAAATTATATCTGAAGGCGAGGAAACACGACAAGATTCGCGTCTTGGCTGACTCCAAGATCGACACGATATCCGAAATGATCTCTATGGCGTTGAAAGACGGTAGGATATCAGACGGAGAATACTTCATGATATTGAGCGAAAAAACGAAATACGATGCCATGAAAGAAGCCGTGAGAATCAAGACTCGTCAGATCATCAAAGAAGAGATGAAGGATTCTCTCGTGGAAAAGGGGAGGAAAGAGGCCAGGGAGGAATTCAGTAAGATGATAGTACTCAAGAGCAGCGATTGAAAAAAAAAAAATATATATATAATAAGAACAGAATTAATTATTAAATTTATATATAAAATAAAAAAAACGAAATTAATTTAAATAACTCTTAAAAAATGTATTGCGCAAAGTGTAAGAGAGTTACCGAGACGAGTAATTCTCGAGAAGTACGATCTAAAAACGACAGACAGATGCTTCGCGGAATTTGCGACGTGTGTGGTTCTATCAAGACTCGATTCGTCAAAAAAAAGAACGCGAGCAAAGGTAAAGGCATCGTGAATAAAATGATCAATAATCTACCTTTTGAAATGCATCTGCCCGGTCACAGTTTCACGGGACCCGGGACGAAATTGAACAAGAGACTCAACGCCGATCTGACACCAAAATCTTGGAGCAAACCTGTGAATAGGGTGGACGCGGCCACGTTTGATCACGATCTGTGCTACGCCGGACATCCTGACACCAAGACTCGCAACGACGTCTGCGATAAAAACATGTTGGGCAAATTGAGAGGCATATCGAATCTGACCAGGAGAGAGAAGATAGAACGTTCGCTGGTCGGCAATCTGATCGGTGCGAAACGTCGATTCGGATGGGGCGTTCAAAAAAAAAAAGCGCATCGGAAAAGAAGAAGAAACGATTATTGACGAGCGAATTGGCCGAGGAGTTACACAAACCCATAGTGTGTAAATTTCGAAAGAGAAGGGTGTTCGTGAAGGGTTTGGATGATATTTGGTCTGCCGACTTGGTCGACATGAGATCGTTTTCGAGGTGGAACGAGGGCGTCAAATATCTATTGACGGTCATCGACGTGTTTTCCAAATACGGTTGGATCAGAGCTTTGAAGAATAAATCGGGACCTTGCGTCGCCGAGGCTCTGAAGAGCGTGTTCGACTCGTCTTCTCGAAAACCAAGTAAATTGTGGGTGGATAAGAGAAAGGAATTCTACAAGCACGTCCATCGATTGGTAGACCTCTACTCGATCGAAAACGAAGAGAAAGCCAGCGTGGTGGAACGTTGGAATCGAACGATGAAGGAAAAGATGCACAGATACTTCACGGCGAATTCGACCAAGAAATATATATACGGAAGCTAGCGATCCTCGAAACGAAAAACGGGTCTACGCGAATCTATATCCTGAAAGATCTAAGATCAGGAAGAAGTCTAGAACGCCGAAATTTGCGGTCGGTGATCGAGTGAGAATCTACGCTTATAAGAAGCACTTCGAAAAGGGTTATACTCCTCGATGGACCTCGGAAATCTTCGTGATAATCAAAATATTTCACACCGATCCTGTGACTTACGAAGTCGAAGCTTTGGATGGAGAAGAGATCATCGGAAAGTTTTATGAACAACAATTACAGAAGACAAAGTTTTGATAAAGAAAACAAATTTCTTTTATTTACTTTCTTTAATATTTTCTTGTTTACACACATATATATAAGAGAGAAAAATAATAATAAAAAATAATTAAAAACTATTTTTAGATAAAGAAAGCAAGTTAATTAATAAACAAACAAAAAACTAAAAATCCTTTAAAATGACAAATATAGACATAGTGAAAGATGAAAGTATTCAAGAATATGAGGTTCACGAAAATGAACCGGTAACCGGAACGAGTTTGAACAATGCGGGAGAGATAAGAATCAACGTCGAAACTCAAGATCTATTCATACATCCTAGCGAGAGTTACATAGTGGTGCAGGGACGTCTCACCAAGGAAGATGGGAGCGACTACGCCGACGACGACACGGTTACTCTAGCCAATAATGGCATCATACATCCATTCAGTAATATAAAATACATGCTATCCGGACAAGAGATAGAATCTGTGTTTCATCCTGGTCAGGCCACCACGATGTTCGGACTCTTGACGTATCCTGATGATTTTTCGATATCCAGAGGACTTAATCAGTTGTGGATGAAAGACACCGTCGGCCCTGCTAGCGCCGGCGCCGCCTTGATATTCGACTACGTCGTCAAGACGTCCAGGCCTAAAGGAACGTTTTCGTTCAGGATATCTTTGAAACACATCTTCGGATTTGCAGACGATTACAACAAGATCATGTACGGATTCAAACACAATCTGACGTTGATTCGAATAGGAGACGACGACGCAATAGTGAGACTCACTGCGACCAATGCGGGTAAGATAACTCTACACAAGATATCGTGGTTCGTTCAGCACGTGGAGCCTTCGATTGTGGGAAAAGCGCGTCTCTACAAGATCATAGAATCCAAGAGTAAATTACCCATGGGATTTAGAATGAGACAGTGCGACACGGCTAGCATTCCTCCCTCCACGAATCACTTCGATTGGAGATTGACGGTGAAATCCGCTTCCCGAGAGACCGCGTTTCATCGTGGTTGCGTTTCCGACCGATAGGGACGGGTCTCAGGAAAAGAATGCGTCGCTGTTTGATCACTGCCATTTGAGAAACATGCAAGTGATTCTGAACGCTATGAGATATCCAGCAATCAATTACAACGCGTCGTTCGACAAGAACGATTTCTGCAGACTGTACGGCGACGCCGCTGATTTTAGAAAGAAGTATCACGGTCTAGACGAATTGATGAGCAATCCTAACATATCTCCCGGCGAATATAAGTCGATGTATCCCATGTTCGTATTCGACGTCAGTAAACAGAGTGAACGACTCAAAAGTAGCGTCTTAGACATTCAGATCAAGATGCAATTCGATAGGAACGTTCCGAGAAAAACCGAAGCCTTCGTCCTGGTCCTGATGGACAGAGAATTACAATTCGAATTGGATGGAAATAAGATGTCGATCATTCGATGTGAGACGAGTGTGAAAAAAAAAAATATATATAAATAAAATTAAAAAAAATTATTATAAAAATGAATGATAAAGAAAGAGAATACTTAAGAAGAAACAGAAGTGTTTTGATTAAAAATATTTCACAGGATTCGTTAGCAATAATTCTAGATACTTTAGTCGAAACAGAACCTTTGATATTGACAGATTATATGAGACGTGAAATCGAAAGTAAAATCTTGATAGAAGATAAGACCAGAAAACTTTTAGACACATTGACGTATAGAGGACCGACTGCTTTTCGAGAATTTATAAAAGCTCTTCGAAATGCTAAAATAGATGTTGACGCGTGTTTCGAGATAGGTGATCCAATTTCACGAGATGAAACATTATGAGAAATAACGTATTAAAACAACCCCCCCCCCAAAAAAAAAATAAATAAAGTAATGTGATCTAGAGAGATTGAACATCTTTCTAAATCTCATAACTTTTTTTTTTGTTTTAATAAATCACACATTATTTTTTTTAATTCATTATTTTCCACGCGTTCACTGTTTGTTCAAAGGAACTAATTCGATCAGTAGACTCACCACGGAAATGGCGGCTTCAGGATTATTGGTTTTCGTAACAAAATTAATCCTGTCTCCGGCGTTCACTTTGAGAGGCGTACCGAACGTGCTAACATTCGCATGTTGATTCTCAGTCTTTTCGATGCTGTATCTCTTATCACTCTCTACTCCATTCACCATGAGATTGATGACCGCTCATTTATTCAAATCCAAGGAAGCCAGACTCATTCGAAGGATTTCACCTCCCAGCGGCATGGGATATCCCACCTGACCATGTTTCTTTCCGCTACTTCCATTTCCGAAAGACCACTCAGCTTTTCCTTCATCTAAGGTGCCGGCCTCCTCGGCCCACACAGTGATCAATTGTCTAGCATATTTGACTTTCTCCACCACCGAAATCAGGGTGCAGGCATCCGTCATGTTCACAGGATCCGGTAGATTCGTGAGCGCGTGTCCACCCATGTCTAGTTTACCTTCCATTATGTCACCCTTTCTCCAGACCAAGTTGTCGTCCACGTACTTTCTGCTGACCGTGCTGGAATCGAATTCGGGATCATGACTGAGTCCGAATAAATTCTTACCGTTCATGTCGATACCACCCTCCATGGTTCCACCAGATTGTTTGTTCAGGTAGAGATCATCCACTTGCGATTCTAGGTATTCTTGTGATCGTATCATGGCAGAATCCACGTAGCCCTTGTTGACCGCAGTAGAGTCCGCATCCGTGTCGTCGACCTTCGACAGATTCAATATCTTGTTGAATCCCGCATTCAGATCCGATTTCATTTCTCATCTGTCAGACTTTATCTGTTCCAGATCTACGTAGTGTTTGGTCGCCATGTCCTTGGGATTCGTGGGAGTGACCACGTTCGTTATCTTGTTAGAATTGGCGTTCAATTCCGAGTGCATCGTTTTCTGAACGTATTTATTTCTCAGGTGTTTGCTGAATCTCGCGTGAGAGTCGTCCGTGTATTTCTTGGTCGTGGCATCGGTGGGATCTATGGGATTCATGACGTTCACCAAACGTTTGGATTTCAGATCGAGATTGTCGGTCATTGTTTTATCCACGTAATTATCTAGCATGATTCGTTTGAAATCGGCGTTCCCCCTGTTGACGTATTTTTTAGTCGCAGCATCTGTGAGATCTATCAGCTCGGGAAGATTGTAGAGCTTCTTATCGTTCATGTTCAAAGGCTCTTCTCGAGGTTCGTATCTCCGAACGTAACGTTCGTCCAAGTTGGCAACGTCGTAACCATCGTCGACTTCAAACATCTTCCTCTTCTTTCTTAGATTGACTTTTTCGTCGTCACTTCTACCAAATTTATCGACTGGCATGTTGTTGTGGGATTTTTTGTTTTTAGAAAAAATATAGTCAAAACGCAGTTTATTAAAAATAAACTATTTTATTTTTATTTTTCGTTTTTATTCGATTAAAATTTTTTAAAATAATTTATCTTTATATATACTATAAAAAAAAAAATCTATCTCTAATGTAAATCATTGAGAATGTCTTGAACCGATCTCCTTCAGACCATCTCTTGAGAATGTAGAGACACAGGTGACCGCAAAACACTTGATCTGGTGATTGCACTTGTTCCATGTTGTAACAAACCATCGATTTGTTGAAATAGTTCTTTATTTCTTTTGGCGGCAAGATTCCATAGCTGTCGAAATAATAATTTTTCTTCTTCCCGTTCTTGATCCACGCCACCCAGTGAGTGCCTTCACCTGATGAATCGTCTAGATTTAAAATTCCGCATTCCGATTGTCGAGGTCTTCTCTTCGGCAAGGCATCTCTGGAAAACACACCTAGAAAATCTTTGATTTTCAAATCTTTTGCCGCATTCAACAGATCGATGTTGGATAGGGATTTGTTAGGTAAGATGACACCTTCTACGGATATCTTTATTTTCTTATTCATAAATGCGTATATATATTTTCTTTTTTTTTTTTTTTTTTTTTTTATTTATTTATTATAATTTACTAAAATGACATTATTTATTTTTTTCTTTTTTTCTTTTTTTTTTTAAACTAACTCTCTCGATATCTCTATCGATTTCTATAATTTCGAATCCATATAATTCCTCTTGATTTTCTGGAATCCTATCATCCTTACTCATATCTGGAATCCTATCATCCACAATCATATCTGGAATACTATCATCCTTACTCATATCTGGAATCCAATCATCCACATTCATATCGTCTCTAATTAGATCCAAAATCCAATGTCCGAGTGCCAAAGTGCTTATTTTATCATCTAACACGAATCTCTTATCATCATTGGCCGTCAGCGGAATCTTGTTGACTACTTCGGTATACAAGTCGTGATTTTCACTTCGAATCGATTTCATAGTCTTAAACACTTGACCACTTCCTAACAGACAATCTTTATACTCTTGGAAAGAGATGTTTTTCTTCACCACACACGCTTTAATCCCTTTGCACTTCTTGATCTCTTCATCTTCTAGACGATAAGCATACAGTTTAGGTCTCAAGCCCACAAATTCGTCGATTTGTTTACCGCCGCTCTCGTCCTTAAATTTACCCAACACCTTCTTGTTGTCGTTCGATTGAATGTTGAATGGGTGATTGAAGGGGTAATTGCTTGTGTCGAACCACTCGGCCACGTCCTGAGATATATCTCGGTAGACGTCTTTCGTCTCTATCTCATAAACTAAACTGTCCATGTCGGTGAACAGTAGTTTGGCTTTATCACCAAATTTTCGTTTGATGTAATCGTAGTGAAACTCACACATCAATCGCTTGCTGATATCTAAGATGATCGGTCTGAGATAATACGGTTTGTCGAACTTCAGATGCATCTTTTGCATGTGAACAGCCACTAGATTTTCGTTGAATATGGTTCGGTGTTTGTAATTATGTTTCGCCACTAATTTTTAGCTCTTTTCTCAGACGTGACGAGTCGAACGTCGGTTCTCTTCCTGATGTTTTCCATCAATTTACCGTACACGCAGTTGTTCAGGAGTTTGAAGAAATCTTTATCGAAATCGTTCTCGGCTCAAATTCTGAGATTCGTGTTGAGATCGATGTATTTTTTTCATCCAAGGCTCTTCGTCGAATCGAATGATGCGATGTATGTCGACTAATTTCATCCCGTAATCGACGTATTGTTTCAAATTGTCACTGTAGATGACATAGTTACATTTGTTTAATAAATTGGAATGAGTTTTTCCTCGTCTCCTTCATTCGGTTCCATTCGTTCAGGAGCTAGCAGATAATCGTTGTGTAGATCGTGTAATTCTTCCAGATAGTTCAAATCGACTTCTAAAATGCAAGGATAGTCTCTCCATTTTTGCAACTCTTCTGGTTCCTTCACCCATTTGAAATTTTTGATCGGTAAAGGATGACTCATAGCCCAACCGTACAGATTATTAGCATCCCAATACTGTATGTATTTATTTGACCGTTTCGAATTGAAACCTTCTTTCATGTAGGGATTGTTAGCTTCAGAATATCTGTGGGAGATCATCGAGATGCCACCTCTCGCAGCCCTTTCGAACATGAGCAACATGTTCACGTCAGATAATAATTCCAATTGAACTTCGGTGGTTTTCAACAGTGCGTCCCATGCCAGACCGGGTGCGGTGAAATACCAAGCGGGATCTAGATCGTAATTTCGATGACAGACGTCTCGAAAATTTTCGAACACGTCTGCCAAGAGCAGAACGTCGGTCTTCAGATAGAGATTGTGATAATCTCTCATGGTTTTCATATCGAATGATTTCCACACGTTTTGGGCGTGTTCGTAATTCTCGTCGGAAATGTCGGATTCGTATAATTTCGAATAAAACCTTCTTTCGAAGGTAGTGCGGTGTCTTTGAATCTCTTTAGATCGTTCATGTAATCATAAGGATAGACTCCTTTCCTCAACATGACGTCTACTCGTTCTCCGAAATGTTCGCTCGTGATTTTAAATTTATCCTTGCTCATGTTATCGACTAATTTTTCCAGAGCGGTCGACATGAATATAAAACTCTCGATGAAACGCATGCCTCTACAAATGGATTTCGTTTTTTCTTCCAACGTATTTCCGTCGATTACTCTTTTCTTCTCCATGAGCTTCCATTTCATGAAGGAAATGTATCTTTCTTCGCTGTTCGCGATGCAATTTAATTCTTCGTGTGAGGTGCCGATATTTTTCATGAACAGATGACTGTCATAACCCGAGAGATTGTGAAACATCACCGGATAGAAAGCGGCATCTCGATATTTTAAATTACACTTGCTGTGAGCCGGACCACAATACAGACCCGTGTAATGATCATGGTCTCTAACCTTCTTATTTTCCTCCGAATTCTCATCGAACGATTGTCTGCATATGTGACATTTGGTGGCTCTGTTATTTTCGTCTTGCTGCTCTCGCATGATGATCATTTTCGCCAGAGTTTTGAATTTGTTGTATAACATTTGAATTTTCGATTCTAACTCTTCCACAAACCTTTGGGACACGTCGTCATCTTCATACTGTTTCATGTAGGTGAAGGGACCCATGTCGTGTTGCGAGTCGAAAGCACATTTCACGTAAATGCAATAGCCTGAAGGTATGTGTTTTTGATATCTTTCGACATAACTTTGAAGAGCGTTGGGTTGACAAGAACTCATTTTCGTGGTGAAACATTCGAAATCGGCGCACACGACGAATGGTACTTTTAACCTTCTATTATGATTTTCAAACTTCACGATGGTGTTAGGTTTAGGCATTTCGACGGCGATACCTTGATTTTCGTTGCAATATTCCTGATGTTTCGCTAACGATTTTTCGTTGTGAAACATGTTCATGCAGTTGCAACATAAACATACCTTATGTTTATGTTTATTATTTTGTCTCGACAGTAATAGGCTCAGATGTTTAACCCAACAATAATGACGATTGTCATCATTAGAAATCAATAATAAAATAATCGTCTTTTCTCTTTCGAGATACGAAGTCTGTCTGAGAGGAGAGATCGTTCATTTTTCATCGTCGTCTCCCAAGACGTTCACCGCTACGGTGGGATTTTGAGCCTCAAAACGTTTGATGTGTTTTAACTCTGTTGGAAAAGCCACTCCGGTCCAATCGAGATTTTTAGAAGTCTCCTCGTAACGAGAAACTCTATTGGAGTTCATTTTGACAGGGTATAAAGTGGAGGTGACTGCCCATTTAAAACACTGATCATCTTTATTTCTCACGTTGATCACAGCATTTTTTTTAGTTAAGAAATATGGTAATTTCACGTAGGAAGACCCTTTCAACGAATCATTTTCAGTTATGTGAATTTCGAGTTTCAACACCTCATCGAACGTCCAATTACTACCTTCATGTTGATAATTCATGAGAGACGTCAACATCTTGTCTTTCATCTTTTCGAAAATGTCCGATAAATCTGAACCTCGAAATACGGGTTCAATGTTAGATCTGAAATATGCATTTTTCACAATGCTCTCGCCGGACTTCACATCAATTTTATTCATCACGCAATGGAGTATCATCTTAATTTTTAGTCCCATGTTCATGTATTTGTGAAACAAATCCAATACTTTTTTCTTCACCCCGTTCCATGAACAATTTTGGATCGATTTTCTTCAACAAGGGAACCACGTCAAAAGTTTTAAAAATGCCTTTGATCACACTCTCCCGTTCTAGGTCTTCGATTGAAATAGTTCCGTGGCGAGTCGTGCTAGATATTCTTTTCCTTTCCCTTCGTTTATTGCTTGTCAAATTTTGCTCAATATATCTTGTTTGCCTAGAATCTGAAGTGCATCACTCGTTTTCATTTTAGTTTTTCTTTTCTTTTTTTTTGAAACTTGAAGTTCTTCAACGGCTTTTCGTTTAGTCGTCTTCTTATTTTTCACAATCGAAACGTTTTTGGTTTTTTTCGACGTCGGCATTTCGATTCCTTTTACTATCTTTTTCTTCTTCTTCTCATTTTTCACAACTGATGCATTTTTTGACATTGTTGCTATCAGCATTTTGTTTGCCTTTCCATCGTTTCGCAAATATTTCTGTATGATTTCAATTTTTTTTTGATTTAGTTCTATGATTTCTGAAATGTGAAATTTTTAATAGTTTACAAATCTCGTTTAACTGAGGTACGGTTTTCTCATTTAAATTTTCCATTTTTTTATCTGTTTGCTCCATTTGTAAGAATTTTTTTTTTTCGAATTTGTATTTAAATAATTTGTTTAAAAGTTTTGTTTTTTACTCTTTATATAAAAAAAAAAGATTTTTTTTTTTATATCAATTTTTTCTTTAATGTTTTTTTATTCAAAACAATTTACAATCGCTTTTATTTCTTGTTTGCAGAACGAACACGTTTTCTTGTCTCTAGAATAACATTCCTTACAATAACACAAATGTGCGCATGGTAGAAACCAAACGTTTGCGACATTTTTGCAAAGCAAACACGTGTTCGTGTTGCTCGACTCGTTTTTGACACACGACAATAACTCGCCCGCTTGTGTCATGAATTTAATCAGATGTTCTAAAGTCAAAAATTGAGATAAGGTCTTGTTTGCGTTATTTAACGCATTGTACAATTGTTCCTTAGTGTACCCTAATTGTAACATATCCATCAATAATTTCTGTTTTTTATTTCTATCCCACTCTTCGTCTTCGATTTTAATCAATCCCAATGTTATGATCCTGTTCAAATAATCACATTTGCCTTTTTTAACATTATTTATATGTTCTAGTAAAGGTCTGTCGTGAGGTTCCCAATTCATTAAATGCATGTTGCAACAAAAACAAAAACATATAACTCTGTCGCTTTTACCCACATAAATGAAACCCACAGCGGCTAAATCTTCGGGTTTTTGAGCAAGATGTGAAGGCCAAGTTTTAAACGTTTGAAGTCTTGCATGTTCTAAACTATAATTCGGATGTTCGGACTTGATCATTGTTTTTACCTCAAAATTGGGTTTGTAAGAATATTTTTTTTTCGAATTTTGTATTAATGATAATTTGTTAAAGAGTTTTAAAAATCGTTTATAATATGTTTTAATTCCTTCAAAAAGAATTAATCAATTTTATGTTCTTAACGTGAAAAAAAAATTAAATTAATACAAAAAAAAAAAAAAAAAATGGATGTTAAAATTTAACTTTTTATTTATATATAAAGAGAAACTTTTTTAACAAATTATTATTTAAATACAAAATTTAAAATATACATTATTTGCAAGAATTCATAAAAAACAAATAATCGATCATGACAACAACACCTAAAAGATGTGAATTGAAACAAGTTGAAATATATAAGCTATCAGATACTTATATCTATACATTAGAACACGATCCCATCGAATTGAATGAGGTTGAGATGGTGGACTTAGAGCGCTGCGACAATGAATATATGATGTGTTTGAAATTGGATGAAGCCATGCTCGAGTTCTTTTACGAGTACCAAAGCGATCTGCTGAATAATATCATCACCAAATACAGAAAACCCGACAAGAACGATTTGACGATGTTCTATGGAAAAAAAATATTTCCAATAATCTCACTCGAACTCGTGGATAAATCGGGTGGTGAGAGCGCGTTCACCAATGTAGAAAAACTCAAAAGAGTAAAGATAAACATTCAAGACATTTTGGTAAATGGAAAAATGACGTATGTCAACATGCTAATAACGGACGTGGAAATATAAACAATAGAGAGATTGATTTTAGCGAAGAAGAAGGAAAAAAGTAATGAGATCTAAACGTGATCTCATTACTTTTTACAAAAAAATTTTCACATTACAGAAAATTAAAAAACTTTTTTTTTTATATATATATAAAGAGCAAAAAAAACAAAAACAAAACTTTTTAAACAAATTATTAAAATACAAAATTTAAAATATACATTATTTGCAAGAATTCATAAAACAAAAAAAAAACAAATAATCGATCATGACAGCAACACCTAAAAGATGGGAATTGAAATTGAAACGAGTCGAAACGTATAAGAAATTCGGTCATAAAATCTATAGATTACAACAACACGATCCCATCGAATTGAACGAGATCGAGATGAAGGACTTAGAGCATAAATACGACAGATATAAGATGACTTTGAAATTGGATGAAGCCATGCTCGATTTGTTGTACGACTACCAAAGCGATCTGCAGAAAATCGTCATCGCTAAAGATAAAGAATTTGACAAGGATGATTTGACGTTGTTCTATGGAAGTTACATATATCCAAAAATCTCACGCGAACTCGTGGACAAATCGGGTGGTGAGAGCAAGTTCACCGATGTAAACAAATTCAAAAGAGTAAAGATAAACATTCAACACATTTTCGAAAAAGGAGAATACACGAGTGTCAACATGCTAATAACGGACTTGGAAATATAAACAACAGAGAGATTGATTTTTTAGCAAAGAAGAAGGAAAAAAAAAAGTAATGAGATCATCTTTAGATCTCTTTTTTCTTTTTTTGTTTTCCTTCTTCACTATTACCATATATTATAGTAACGTTTCCTTTTTTCTTAAATTTCAGCGTCGATTCTTCTTTTCTTTTTATCTTTTTTTTGTAATATGATACGTTTCTATAACAACACATTTGTTTATCCGCATCATAATTATAAACGAATGTTGTGCATCTCTTGGTAACACTAGCATCATTACCATTCTCTTCAGAAGGTAGTGGTGACGGTGGAAAGCTTCTCATTCTTTTCATTTCCAACCGTCTATCCCGCTGTTTATCTAACTCTTTCATCAGTTCTTTCCTTAGATATCCATCATTAGCGTCTAACCATTTTTCCACATCTTTTTTTTCGCACTCTGTCTCGCGATATTCATCATTATCGTCTAATTGTTTCTCCACCTTTTTATCCATTTTATTTATTATTTTATACTTTCTATGATTTATATTTTATATAATTATATAATTTTAAATTATAATAACATATTCAAAATCGGTATATTCTTAAACGGCGAATTCTCACCGAGCAACAAACCCTTGCCGAGTCGCTCAACATTCTGTCCACTCTTCAGATAGAGACCGTTTCCACCTCTAACGGGTTCTAGATACAATCCTTTACCACTGTCGTCTACGTGGACGCGACACACGGCTCCTCCCTTCTTCAAAAAACTTGCGAGTCCCGTGAGAGCTCCCACACCGAGAGTCTTTCCGAGAAAGGGTAGTGCCTTTGCAGTGAAGGGTAATGCTTTTGCGCCGATTCCTGCCAATAGCCGTAGGAAACCACCTTTCATCCTCAAATTGTATCTCAATTGAGCGGGACTCAATCTCACCGTCAACCCTCTTCCATCGCGAATCACTTTCTCCATCCTTTTGATTTGACTTCTGGTCCAGGCGATCGAATCCTGACTGCCTCTCGTCAGATCTTCGTGAGTGAATTTGAATCTCACCACCTCGCCTCGAGTTGTTAATGCTCTCTTAAGTTTCTTCCTCTGTCCTGCGGATATGTTCACGTTTTTAATCACGTATTCTGTCATAATTCTTTTTTTAAAAATATATTTACTTCAACTGTTTTCTTGTTTAATAATAATTATTTATATTAAAATAATTTTGTAAAATTAATATTGCGTTTATTTTATTTTTGTTATCTATATATATACACAATATTTTTTTTTTTGCTTTTATATTTCTCTTATGTGAAATCGTATCATCACCCTCTCTCCGCGAAGATCTAACAGTTCACCATTTTGATCCGTCAACGTGGTTTTGAGATTATACAACGTGTCTAAAATCACTGGTAGATAAACTAAATTTCAAGGTCGCTCCATGATCTTATAACCCGGCGACACGTTTGGAAAGAAGGCATAGATCATCGGTTGAGCGCAACCATTCACGTAGCTTCCAGCAATCACGTCCACGTTCACCAGAATTCTATTGACTGCGAGAATGTCGACCGTATTTTCAGATGCCGAGTGGCCTCGATACATCTTTCGATCGAATCCCAACATCTTGCCTATAGAATCGTCAATGTTGAAATCCACTCGAAAATTATCTTCCAAATCCAACATCGTCTGTAAGGTATTAGGATTGGGAGCGAGTCTGATCTTGTTGCTTCCCTTTCCATCTGTCTTCATTCGCGCCTGAATGTAATTGTTCAAATCGTCTATGCCGTAACTCCCTTTGGGAATTCGAATCTCCAACCAATCCACTCCGTCAGAATACTTGAACGAGTTATTCTTTTTGGTGATGTTGGAAAAGGAATAATAAGTCTCCAGATTCACCAACGCCATCTCGTATCTTTTCTCTCTCTTCAATTCGATGGAAGGTTCGAATTTCGTAGCGAATCGAGTCGAATCGCCACTCACCACGATTTGAATGGATTGTTTTGCAGCTGTATTCTCGGCTATCCGTTCTAACAATTCTCCTTGTTCCAACATTATATTTTAATTTTATTTTTTTTTATTTTTTTCAAAACTAATTATTTGAAGATTTATTATTTTCTAATTTTTTTTTTATTTTCACGCTCTATCTTATTATCATCAGAAACATAAAACTTGTCGAATCTGCACCGATATTTTCCGCGATTAAATTCGCTTGTCAAATCGATCACGACGAAATTGTAAAGTCTTCCATCCCAAACCGTCTTGCAGAATCTCCTGAATTCCGCCACGCCCATGTCGTTTGCGACGTGGTCGCCGTAGATGTGATTGAGATTCTTGAGATCTTGGCGAAAGAGACATAGAAAATTAGCATTCTCCCTTATCGTCTGTCTGGGCAATCGAAAATAATTCTGCGACAGGTAGAAACAGTCCACGTTGCTGTGTCGACCCCTAACATAATACGATTCGCATCGGTTCTGTCTCTCCAAAAGCAGATCGTCGAAAATCATGAGATTCTTATCTTCCGATTTCAATTCTCTAGGATCCGGAAGGTCGGTAGCGTTCTCATAAAATCGACACTCGACGTTCGAAGATGCATTTCTCTTCATCAGTTCCATCGCCGCACCGTCCAAAATGGTCGAAAGAGGAGCTTCACTCTTGTTGAATTCCTCCCTACTGTCAAAGATTCTGGCTATGACGTCCTTGGGCAATCTACGATCCATGCACTCTCGAAGCAATCTGTATTCGGGTTGAAACAAGCTCTTCCCAAACACGAACAATCTGTCGCAATCCAACCAGTCGGGTCGGGACAACAGATTCATCAACAGATTGGTCTTTCCACAATTCGATTTTCCCACTATCAAGCCTCTTATGCTCTTGTGAAAGAACTCGTTATTCGACCTCTTGGTCACGGCGTCGTTCCAAGACATATCTTTAATGTTCATCTTTGTTTTATTTTTTTTGTTTGTTATTTTAGATTCTTTTCAAACACAATTTTTATGTTTTTTTCAAACTCAGTTTTTAATATTATTATTTATTTATATCACACCGTCGCGAGTTCTCTTCAATCCTGATCCACTCGTCATTTTAGCTAAATCTTGTATGGGTACCACAGCATCCTTAAAATCTTTCAAACTTTTCGCTCTAACGCAGCTCGCTTCGCCGGTGGACTGATCAACTTGTCGATCAATGCGTCGGCTGCCCTCTTGCCAGCCACAGAAGCTATCCTACCACTGGCTTCGGAAGCGGCTTTCTTACCAGCATCCAAAGCCGTCTTCTTACCGACCTCAAACGCAGTCGATGCGAGTTTTCTACCTGCATCGCTCTTGAACGCTCGCATTATAGAATCGACGATGCCAGAACCACCTTGAACGTAAGTTCTGACGTATCCCCTGTTCTTTATCACCAACATATTTTATTTTTTTATAATATATTTTGTTTTTTCACTGGTAAATCGTTTTGTTGTTTAAATACTTTTATTATTCTAGTGTAAAAATTTACTGTTTTATTTTTGTTTGTTTGTTTGTTTCTCTCTACTTATTATATATACATCAATCCTTCAATTCGTTCATCAGACTTTTATAATGGTTTTTATTCAAAACCTTCTGTCTTAACAATTCGTCAGATATAGTAACTATTTCATTATCTAATCCTGTGTTACCAGCACGTCTGCTCGCCATCAACAACCTCAATCTCTGAGACAGAGCGTCAGAATCGCTCGGAAGAAAAGTGGTTTTCACCCCTTTGCCAGTCACCGATTCGACGAACTTCTTATTCATATCCCATATGGGTTTCACCACTTTCGTCCACTTGTAACCTCTGTTGGCTTTGGGTCTCGTCTCTCTAGCATCGTTATTTCTAGAATGTCGCCGTAATTGTCAAAATCCTGTGTAATCACTAGGCTTGTCGTAAAGGAGCAATCTGCACATTCCATCAGTTAATTCGTATCTGTTCGAGCCCACGGTTAATTCATCATCACCTATTTCTACTTCTGTGTCGCCAATAAAAGTGTTACCGTCCGAATCCTTATAAAATCCATACAACAGATCTCTCTTACCGCCATTCTCAGACGACGCAATGCTATCAGTGGTGATAGTCGAAGCTGTATCGTCGGTCTCGCTCAAATCTGTTTGAATTCCCGTGGGAACGTAATCCGGTGTAGATTGAACGGAATGCTGATTTCCAAAACTACCGGGCAATGAACCCATTCTCAAAGAACTCTCTTTTATGGGTCTCAATTCTTCGACTATCGCCTTCCTGCTTCACTCTTGACCCTCCGTCACGGGTTTAAACATTTTTGTGGCTTTGCGTTTGAGTTCAATCTCACCAAGACGTCTGTTTCTGTCAGCCGACTGAATGCCCTTCTTAGCACGTTCATATTCGCCTAAAATTTGATCTCGGCGCCTAGAATCCATCTGTAAAAACATTTTCGTTTTTAATTGTTAATGTTCCTTTAAGTATGCTAATGCGAGTTATTTTATTTTTTTCAAAATGAAATGTATAATTATATTTTTTATGTTTTTAGTTAATAAAAATTTTTCTGTCTTTAATATAATAACTAAAAATTCACATCTCAACTCAGTATTGATTGAATTGGGAAAGTTTAAAAACGTTTTAAGCACATGACAAACCAGTTTCTGATTTAACGCATTTGAGAGTAATTTACGTTTGTTAAAAGGAATTCCATTCACATATCAAAAAACCATTCACTCAAAGTCGAATTAAGAGAGAACCTTGAAGACAGTTAAAAACATTCTAGCACATAAAAGAAACTGTTTTTTTTCTAATTTAACGTTAAAGGGATTCATTCATTCATTCATTCATTCAAATCTCTCTGATCATTATCATGAATATATTAAAAAATTACCACTCAAACCTAATTGAGTGGAAAATGCGTTTTATTATACATTATTAAAACGATTCATTAAAACGAAAAACCTTCATTCACAAAACTTAGTAGTGGCAAACGCGAACAAACGATTTTTTACCTCTGATTTGTTTCTCTAATTGTCTCTAAACTCAATTTCTTTTCGTTACATCGAAACAAAACACGAATGTCTATTTTTACAGATCATATTTTATAGTCGACTCTTTTGAACGAATGCCTTTCATTCACGCAACTCTTTTTTAAAACTGACGCTCATATTTATAGTCTACTCTTTTGAACGAAAACCTCATTCAATCACAACAATAACATGTGTTAGTTTTACTTCAGGAAACGTGACAGTGGGCTTGCGGGTTCCAAATCACCTCTTTCACGTGTACCGTACACGATTCGATTTTCCGACGTAAAATCCGCAAATGGATTTCCGTGTACGCCTCCATAGGGATTCAGTGTTAAAATCGCGTACAGACGCGGATGATTTAGAATCAGCAAGATGATGATTTAGAAACGACAACACGTTTTTTGCTCGCATGTTAACACTGAATCCTATGGGGGAAACCCATTTGCCGATTCCAAATCAGACGATACACCTCTTTTTCCTTAAAATTTCATGCGTTTTTTTCACTCTTGAGCGATTTGTATATAGAATCCAGTGATGTGGAATCGGCAAAGCCGATTCCAAATCACACTAAAAAACGTTAAAATTGTGTACCTGTACAAGATTTTAACACTAAATCCTATGGATGTGTACATCGATGTACCTGTACATGTATGGTACATGTACAAAGTGATATCAAATCGGCATTTACCACCTACTCATGTTTTAGAAAGGTTCTCGTGTGATACATCATTTTAAAGGTCTCGACGCGTGTAATCCGATTATTTGATATTTGCCAGGTCCCTAGGGGCTGAGGCTTAGGGGCATAAAAATATTCAAGTTTTAAAAAGGTTTGTTGTCATGTGATACATCATTTTAGCCCAAATATTTTTTTTTGTGTCTCCTCAAGGGAGTGGGACTGAGGGTTGGGACCTCAAACCCCAAATGTTAGAAAGGATGTCGAGTGATACATAATTTTAAAGGAATCGATTTGAATATTCCGAATATGAAGTGTCCAAGCCTCTCTGAGGGGGTGGGGCTGAGAGGCATAACAAATTTAGGTTTTAGAAAGGTATTCGTGTCATATATCATTTTCAAGGTCTTGACTTAAATATATCGAATATGAAGTATCCAACCCTTCCCGAGGGGTAGGGCTGAGGGAAATTAAAATACGTTTTAGAAAGGTAGTCATGTCACAATTCATTTTAAAGGTCTTGAGTCGAATATTTCGAATATGAAGTATCCGTCCCTCCTCGTGTGGGTGTGGTGGGGCAAGGTCGTAAAACCTTAGGCGATGCAAACGACACACTCTCCAACATGTGACAATGTGTGAAAACGTGTACTTTTTAGTGTTTTATCAAAGGATTTCATTGAATTGGCGGCGATGTCTCGTGTGTGAAATAGTTCAAACTGACTGAAGTTGCAAAAAAACATATATTTTTCCGTCGGTGTTTTCCATTATCTCTTCGTCGGATGCGATTGGTTTGGTGAAGATCTCTCAGATGAGAAACATTTTCAACAGCACGATATCTTGGTTTATTCCAATCAGTCTGTCACAGACGAAACAGCTTAAGGTAGTGCGCCTGTTCAACGGATGTGATTGATTCGACAGATTCGACGGAGATCTATCAAATGAGAAAGAGGAGATTTCCAACTGCTTGGCATGCTGCGTGGCATTTAGTATGCAAGTGTATCTTACCGTTAACCTGCCTCGGCTCGACGGTGTTATTTGCCATAGTCTTAGCAGAGTTATGTCCTATTATAGAGTTGATATTTTTCGCAAATGTGTTTGTTTTCAGGTGACAACAATTAGGCGAAATAGTGTCATATTTGGTATGCAAGTGAGTAGTATAGCGTGTACCCGATCGACCCCGATAACCCGAACTTTTGCCGGAGCAGCCCGTGTTAAATTCCTATAGGAACCGGACTTTTGCCGGAGCTTTTTTTCCTGAGGAACACGTTGGTTTCACCCAGCTAGATCCGGCAAATGGTGTACTTACAGCATATGTAGTATACTGTGGTGTGTACAGTGATATACGTACACATGCGGCTTTGGGTATATATTATGGGTAAGTGGTGGGAAGATGATGGGAAAGTTGGGGCTTCTTGCAAGTTCTTTTTCTCGAAACGGAACGGTTGACGTTGCTATTGACGTCGTGACGTCATGATGCGCACGCGACGTCACAGAGATGTTGACCTCTGTTGCTGTCTACTATACAATCTGCCATAATGTTATTCGGGTCAGGGGGTGTCGGGTTTCTCGTATGGAACGGGGTATGTGATATGGTAGTGGCGGTATATATCTATGTTGGTATACTATTACCCCATTGGGCCTTCATATCATTATTATTATTATTATTATCATTATTATTATAGAACGGCAGTACAGTATGGGCGATATATACCTCTGTGGCCCCCGCCCCTCCCCGAGAGCCATTGGTTCTACAAATCGACTTAATGCTTTGTGTCATCCCATGACTGGGTTAGGTAGTATGTAATGCGGTGACATACGTTATTTTGGGGTGGGTGGGTGTAATGCATGGTCGCCGAGTGTAGTAGTATAGGATGTACGCGTTGTGCCACTACAGGGCAATGTTAGCTCTTAGTACTATTATCCACCTGGTGTTATCCTATGACTGGTATAGGTATTATGTAATTCTAGGCCAAGCGGTATTGATGGTACAGGTAATGCCTGGTAGTTTAGAACGGTAGTATAGCATGGGCGGTATGTAATCCTGTAGGCTCCCTGTTAGTGTTTGGCACTATTAACCAACCGACTGGTTTATTTTATTATATGGCTGGTATAGGTAGTGCGTTATAGTAGGTCAAGTGGTATTATGGGGGGGGGGGGGATAATGTTTGGTAGCTTAGAACGGTGGTATAGCACAGGCTGTATATACCCCTGTAGGTCTCTTGTTAGTCCTTGGCACTACTAATTCGCCAGATGCTTCATATTATCGAGCGATATTGTGGGATGGGGTTAATGCCTGGTAGTACAGAAAAGCAGCAGAGTATAGTTGGTATATGCCCTGTAGGCCCATCTTAACCGTTGATAGAATTAACCTACCGAATATTTGGTGTCATCCTATCACTGGTAAGGTGGTGCGTAATCCTAATTCTTCCTACCCTATTCCAAGTTCACTTGTTCTTGTTTCATTTATCCAGATCATCCAATCAGTTCACATTATGGAAGCTGATTAACCAATCATATTGCTTCATTTTTCGTAATGTATACTTATTCGTACAAAGTTGTCTCCCTTGTGTATAACAAAAGCATATATCATTCCCCAAGCAAATAAGCTATCGACCGAGTGACTCGCACATACTGCTCGAACGACTCAAATCCCATCGAGCAAATGAGCCATATAATAAAACAAACCAATCGGTTGGTTAATAGTACCAAGCGCTAACAAGGGGGCCTACAGGGGTATATATGTCAAGATGATAGCTTGAATTTTCGATTTTGTTGTTTAAAAGTGTATATATTTTTGATAATCATTCTCACTGGGCTAAATATAAAGCATAAGGATAAGGACATGGCGGACACCGAAAACCGATTTGTTACTTAAACAGACCCGCAGTAATTCAAGTGCTGGTAATGAGGCATGCAATTTAATGTCCATTATGACGCATTTATTGAACGCTACATGGGCGGTCTGGATAAAACATTAAAGGTAGTAAATTAAGTGTCATCCTGCAGTCGTTATCTGTGTAATTATGACCAGTTAATGGGTAATTATTGTAAATACAGTACATCGCTCATGTTCTAGACACACACCCATATTATGCATCTGGTCTGTCACGAATGTCAGGATATACCGAAATGCAAGACTTAAAGGAACTTAAAAGCGAATATTAAATTAAGATAGATCTAAGCGGCCAAGTTCAAGAGAAGCAATTAAAATGATAATTAATGTTCTGGCTATCGAAATAAAAATCGATCGGGGAAATTCATTCCAGCCATTCCACTCTGAAGGTGTGTAAGGCTGTGGGTCGGTGAGAGTAGATGGGGATGTCCCATGCTTAGAGGAGGTGCCGCATTGGGGCGAAAGTTTTGACACGTTGTGATGTAGGCGAGTCACAGAGCTCATATTTAGAATAGGAGCACCTATGTCTATCTCAGAATAATGTTCATACAGGCAAGCCTACTCTGTCTACGTACGTCTTGCCTTCTACAACAGATATGTCGTCTTCCTAAATACTAATAGTTCCCTGTGCTTCGTCCTTCCTATTTCTGATCCTACATTCAGAAATGGACACCGACTTGGCCGCGACGGAGAGTTTAGCCCCATTGGTGGCGACTGCTCGAGTGAAAAGCGTCCAGTAAAGTGACAAAAAGCTACTGGCCGTGCGATGACAGTGTTAGAGTGACATTCCGTCACTTGTTAGAGGGAAGGCGACATACTAAAGTGACAATACGTTAGAGGCCGTGCGACTACAGTTGTAGAGTGACATTCTGTCACATGTTGAGTAAGAACGTCCGTTAAAGTGACAATAAGTTAGTGACCGTGCGACGGCAGTGAAAGAGTGAAGTAAAGGACAAACACCAACGAGAAGGAAGGAAAACCAGCGAGAACAGAGAATGCGGGCTCGCAAGTGACTCAAAATCTGTGTGGGTAGGGGTGATTAACGTTTATTCATTGGATTCCATGTAAGTCACCAATTACCACATTTATGCAAGTGACTCAAAAACTGTGCGGGAAGGGGTGATTATAATTTTTGTTTCCAGTGAACCACAATTGATTCATGCTTTTTGACGAAAAGTCACATACCCTTTCGGGATAAGGACCGCCCCATCAAAAGTGAAACGGTCGGGTTCCTCACGGTGAGACATACGTTCACGCACGGATACAAGCAATATTCCTTGGTTCATATTCCACTCCCCTGCAATGTCGAGGCGATAGCGGTGAGATGTCTCTATCATACAATGTTTACGAATCACTTGCTCAAACGTTTGCTCAAACGTTTGACATGTTTCAATTTCTCCAAATATTGTAGGAATAGCTGCAAGATCTCTCTCTATCTCTGTAATGTACGTTCACGAATCACTTGCTCGAAAGTTTTGTCATATCCCACTCCCCTGCAATGCCGAGGTGATAGCAGTTGGATCACTCTATCACAGTATGTTCACGAATCACTTGCTGGAAAGTACTGTCATATTTCATTCTTCCGTAATGTCGAGGTGATAGCAGAAATATCTCTATCCCAGTATGTTCACGAATCACTTGTTGGAAGGTTTTGTCATATTCCAATCCCCTGACATGTTGAGGTGATAGCACTTGGATCTCTCTATCACAGTGTGTTTATGAATCACTTCTGCGAAAGGATTTCCACATTTCATTCTTCCGTAATGTCGAGGCGATAACAGTAGGTTCTCTCTATCGCAGTACATTCACTTGCTGAATGTTTGTCTTATTCCACTCCATTGAAATGTGGAAGTAGTCAGATCTGTATTGTGTCACAATACCTTCACGAATCTCTCTCGACAAAAATTATTCCTCTTTAATCGACTCGTAAACTTAATTTTATATTCAAAAACGTTGATGAGTTTTTCGAGTAGTGTCGAGCTTCCGATCAACGAGTAAATTAGTTGTGTGCTATTGGCTTTAGAGGGTACGTGCAGCTTCCTCAAAATGCATTCGTGAAGACGTCGTGTTAGTGTTTTGGGTTTCCTTCTCGAGAGGTTTTATCAGACACTTTAATGTATCATAATACTTTCACTCATTTCATTTGGACTCTCTCTCGTTTAGCGTGATATCAAGCTACACTTCAGCATGCCACGCAGTTGAAAATCTCCTCTCTCTCTCATTTGATAGATCTCCTTCGAATCTGTCGAATGACCCACACCCGTCAAACAAGCACACCACATAAATCTGTATTCGTCTGCCACATACTGATTGGAATAAACCAAGATATCATGCGGTTGAAAATGTTTCTCATCTGAGAGCTCTCTACCAAACCAATCGCATCCGACGAAGAGATACCGAAAAACACAGAGGGAAAAATACATGTTTTTTGCATCTTCTGTCAATTTGGACTGTTTCACATACGAGACATCACCTCCAAATCAATGAAATCCTTTGATGAAACACTTAAAAATACAGCTAAAACAGTACACGGTTTCACACATTGTCACATGCTGAAGAGTAAGAGTGCGTCGTTCGCATTTGCACGACAACCTTTCTAAACCTTAAGTTTTGAAACCCACCCCACGGCTTCATCCCATTGGGAATGCTGGATACTTCACATTCGAAGTATTCAAATCGAGACCTTTAAAATGATGTATCACACGCCTACCTTCCTAAAACTTGAGTTTTGAGGCCGCACCTTCGGCCCCACCCACTCAGGGATGGTCGGATACTTTAAATGCGAAATATTCAAGTCGTGAACTTTAAAATGATGTATCACATGACTACCTTTCTAAAACATGGGGTTTGAGGCCCTCACCCCTCAGCCCCACCCTATCGGAGAGGATCGGATACTTTATATTCAAAATATTCAAGTCGAGACCTTTAAAATGATGAATCACCCGACAACCTTTCTAAAACTTAAGTTTTGAGGCCCCACCCTTCAGCCCACTCGGGTAGACGCAAATACCAAATATTCGGACTACATGCGTCAAGGCCTTTAAAATGATGTATCACATGCCAACCTTTCTATAACTTGAATTTTACATGCCCCCAGCAAACACCAGCCCCCCCCCCCCTTCTCGGGGAGGGACAAATACGAAATATTCGGACTACACACATCTAGACCTTTAAAATGATGTATCGCTTGTCAACCTTTCTAAAACTTGAATCTCTTTATGCCCCTCAACCCCACCCTCTCGGGGAGGGACAAATAACAAATATTCGGACTACACGCATCAAGACCTAAAAATGATGTATCACACGAAACCTTTCTAAAATATGATTTGTTGATGACCCTCAGACCAACCCCCGAGAAGAGTCGATCACCTCAATTAACCTTTACGCGCTGAAGCTCGAACACGGTTCGTAAACAGATAGCCTTGCCATCTGTTTCCATCTTGTCTTTCTGTTCTTTAACTTGCCTCGTTCGTAGTCATCCAATACTATAATCTTCTACCCCCCTCGCAGCTTTGTACCATTAAATTTTGTACTATTACTATTTGACTTGTAGCACTATTGCAGGCTTGCTAGCTATCTCCTATTGATCGAATGACTAAAATCCCATCGTGCAAATAAGCCATCGAGTAATGTGTCGAACGAGTGACTCCACATACGGCTCTTATCTTCTGCTCGGGAAAAAGTGGAGCCGAAGGCTAGACTTTTTCAAAAAGGGATTCCGTAGGGATTCAATAAAAGGTATTCTATAAGCGGGATTCCATAAGTGGGATTCCAAGCCCTATATAGCTCCTATAAGGTGGTCTTACCATCGGTTTCAGCCTTCCGTCCTATGACTAGCTTGTACTGTAGTACCGTATCCTATAATCTTCTTCTCCCCCTCTACTATTACTGCTAATTTGAAGCACTACTGAAAGTAGGCTTGCTAACTGCCACATATTACCTCTACCCTAGGCCAAGTCTTAGAATGTCAAAGAACCATCCATACCCTGCTAGGAGACTGGAAACCAAGCATACACCACATAGCAGTACATTTCATACAACCTATACCATATATGGGATAGCTCACCAGCCCAGGTGGATTGTTGATCCAATGGTTAAGATGGGACCTAAGTCGCTATATACCTCCCATACTATTCTACTGCACTACAGAAACATTATCCCCGCCCACAATAGCTCTTCTCCTATCATTACATTCCACCTATACCAGCCATAGGATAACATGAAGCATTAGGTCGATTACTAGTACCAAGGGAAATGTTGAACCAACAGGGATATAAAAAACACGTCCTATACTTCCTAACTAGACAACAATGGATTACCCCTACTCAACAATACTGCTTGGCCTATCATTATGCAATACCTTACCATCTGTGGGTCAGCACACCGTCCTAGGTGGATAATGGTGTTGCTACCGTTCTAAACTACCAGGCCTTACCCCTACCCACAATACTGGTTGTCCTAGCGATGCGTACTATCTATACCAGTCAGAGGATAATTTGAAGCATAAGGTGGAGTAATAGTACGAAGGGATAACATGGGACCCCTAGGGTGAGGAGCGAACATCCCATACTGCCATACTAGGCGACCATGCATTACCACCAACCACCCTACAATACCGACTGGCCCAGCATTACACACTCCCTATATCCGTCATAGGACAGTACAAAGCAATCGGCAGGTTGATACAACAAGGATTAAGATGGGATCTATAACGCTCATGCTATACTGCAAATCCAAACCACCAAAGACTATTTCGCAATACCGCACGAGACGACGACCATGCATTACCCCAATCCACAATACTGGTTAACCTAGCATTACGTACTACCCATATCAGTCATAGGATAGTACAAAGCAATCGGCAGGCTGATACAACAGGGATTAAGATGGGATCTACAATGATATATAATGCCCATACTATACTGCAAATCCAAACCACCAAGGACTATTTCGCAATACCGCACGAGACGATGACCATGCATTACCCCAGCCGACAATACTGGTTAACCTAGCATTACGTGCTATCTATGCCAGTTGTAGGATAATATGAAGGTTGATTAGTAGTACCAAGGACTAATAGTATACCAAAAGGGGTATATACCACCCTTACTATACTACGATATCAGTCCAGTACGAGAACCCCGAAACACCCTGACCCGAAAGATGTCATACCACATTGCATATGGCTCAACAAAAGCGGCCAACGTTTTCTGACGTCATGGTGCGCATAATGACGTCACGACTTCCATAGCAACGTCAACTATTTCGCGGGAATTTTTTTTTCTCGAGAAACCCCACCTTCACCATTAATTTCCATCACACCCCACACTATATATCCATAGCCCTGTGTGTACATATACCACTGCACATATCATAGCATATTATATATGCAGTACGTACATCACGTGCAGGATCTGGTCAGGTTGCAACGCAAAAAGTCCGGTTCCTATGTGAATTTAACAATAGCAGCTTCCCCAAAAGTCCGGGTAATAGCGCACGATCGGGTACATGCTATACTGCTGACCAATAATCGAATGGCTAATTAATTTTTAAAAACAGTCTTCTAATAAACAGTACAAACAGTTTACTAAACTGTAAAAACAGTTTATTAATCTGTAAAAACAGTCTCGTAATAAACTGTAAAAACAGTCTCGTAATAATCTGTAAAAACAGTCTTCTAATAAACTGTAAAAACAGTTTACTAATCTGTAAAAACAGTTTATTAATCTGTAAAAACAGTCTCGTAATAAACTGTAAAAACAGTCTCGTAATAATCTGTAAAAACAGTCTCGTAATAAACTGTAAATACAGTTTACTAAACTGTAAATACAGTTTATTAATCTGTTAAAACAGTCTCGTAATAAACTTTAAAAACAGTCTCGTAATAATTTGTAAAAACAGTCTCGTAATAAACTGTAAATACAGTTTACTAAACTGTAAATACAGTTTATTAATTTGTAAAAACAGTCTCGTAAGAAACTGTAAAAACAGTCTCGTAATAATTTGTAAAAACAGTCTCGTAATAAACTGTAAATACAGTTTACTAAACTGTAAATACAGTTTATTAATCTGTACAAACAGTCTCGTAATAAGCTGTAAAAACAGTCTCGTAATAATCTGTAAAAACAGTCTCGTAATATACTGTAAATACAGTTTATTAAACTGTAAATACAGTTTATTAATCTGTAAAAACAGTTTATTAAACTGTATAAACAGTTTATTAAATGAAAAAGTCCTGACCCTAATACGCTGCCGTAGCTTTCAATTGCAACTGTTCGAAAACTTAAAACATGCCATATATTTACCGCGTTCTAGTCAGAAATAAAGGCTAAAAATGTACACAGACTTACTCACTATGTACAGCTACTTGTTCTTATGGGGTTAGCTTTGCTGGAGATTTTACATATTTGACCTTTTACCCAACGTAACGTCCAAAACAGGCCAGCGCTATTCACAAAAATCACCATCCAATTTTCATTATTTATTTCACTTTTTTGTCTCAAAAACATAACTTATGACCCCTCATTGGAACGGGCCCAACGAGCTCGTTCCAATGAAAGGTTATAAGCTATGTTTTTGAAGCAAAAAATGAAAAAAAAAAATAGTTATTCAAGAATTTTATTTATTAAGTGTCGTCTGTCTTTCGTGTTTTGTAAAAATTGGTCAAAAGTGTTTACTAGTTGAAAACATTTCCGGAAACAGTTTCTATTTCCGAGTGTACGACAGTGAGGAACAAAAGTCACGTGACGTGTCGGGCTGTTAATGGGATTTTTAATTCATTAACGGCCCGACACGTTACGTGACTTCTTGAAGTAGAGCGTTACGTTCTTGTAATGCCCTATTAAACTTTGTTAATGTACTAGAGAACGCCCGCTAAAGTTGAATTAATTGCTGTTTGTTTCTACCCAATAAACTGTAAAAAGATAATTGTATGTCAACAAAATCAGAGTACCTAAATTGATCAATGACGTTACAGTTACACAAAAAAAAAATGTCTCCGTTCGCATTGGGCATCTACATTCCGACGTGAGGTGATCCCGTCTGTCGAAAGTGTCGTTAAACCCCTATAAATAAATAAATAAATAAATTGGGCATCAACGTCATTTGACCTAAATAAAGTCACATCCAACAATAGCAAGCAATAGTTACATCCCTGATTCTCATGAGTAGTGACAGTTATGTTGGTATGGTCGAGAGGGTGATATCATTTGTTTCTAAAAATTGGATTATTCTAAGTTTTCCAACAACTGAAGCGTTGAGTTATAGTACAGGGACAGATTACTACCATAGCGTGATGGAGTCCTTTTCAACCGAGCATATATTTACATGAAATAATAAATCACCGCCAAACGTTGGACATGTTTTAGCGGAAAATTCACACGCTTCGTTAACATAATTTGTGGAATTACATGCGGGTAATCATAAAACTAGAGCTGTGATGAATATTCATTTCTGATTATAATCTTGTCAAAATAGTCACCAAATCAGATGTTGATTGAGCAACATTTTTAGCTTTGCTTCAGAGAAAATGAAGCTTTATAAAATGTTTCTGATTCAATTGTCCGGAATATATCAACTGACCGATAAAATGAACCTTCGATTCGCTTCTCCAACCAAGTGAAATATATAGGCGATGGCCTATTTGAGGGCTTGACTGGTTCCATGCCAGAACATCGTCAAATTTCTTATCGAATTAGACTGGTGGTCTGATAGCTTGGGAAATGTGTTGTTTATAAACTCTTTTTTCCAAAACGAACAGAAGACCTGACTTGCAAAAACGTGTCTGGAATAACTAAAATCTGCTGCGTCTTTAATATTTCACTTTGGTAAATTTACGAATAAGTTTGCTTAAATCATGTTTCCTGGATCATATTTGGGCTCCTGTATTTTAAATTTTCTCCAAAATGAGGAGTTGGTGGTTACAAATATTATCAAGGCCAGGTGAATAGAATGTTTAGATATTTAGTATGAAACAACATGTTACACTGTAGAAAGGGTCATCAAGGTGAGCGTGTAGTAAAATGGTATAAAAAATAGTTTAATTGTTCACGGCTTCGAACTTGTATTTAATGTGGCGAAGGTATCAAACATTTATTCAGCTCTTGACACAGTTAAATGTGCCGTCAATGATATGAGTAACTGGATTTCTATACACGGTATAGTGACACCTGTAGTGAGTCACTGGCGTTAAATTGACAGTTTACTGATGTCAGTGAAGTCTAAAATTTAACCATTGAAACAATATGTGATTAAAATTCCTCCAAATTAATATTCAGAGTACTGGAACTGATACACAAACGCCTGAAAATAAATGGTTTATCCCTTTACCGAACATGAAAAGCAGACGACACTTGCAAAAAAAATTCTTGAATAACTAATTTTTTTCATTTTTTGTCTCAAAAACATAGGTTATGACCCCTCATTGGAACGAGCTCGACGAGCTCGTTCCAATGAGGGGTCATAACCTATGTTTTTGAGACAAAAAAATGAAAAAAATAATGAAAATTAATTGGCGATTTTTAAGAATAGCGCTGGCCGGTTTTGGCCGTTACGTTGGGTAAAGGGTTAAATCGAACCTGTCCAGAAGGATACGCTTATAGGAAAAACAGGGTGGTGATGCTTCTCCGCCTTTTCTGTTTTTAGTACGCCAGTCATGGTGTTTTAAAATCTTAACGGGATTTCTACCTGAATAAATATCAACAACTAACTCGTGATATCGCACATTAGTTGTTGCTGTTCATCTATTTCGGAGGAAATTCTTTTAAGATGGAAATAACATTCCATTCTGTTCACTCAGAATGCAATACTCAAGCTTCGAATCGCGCTAGTCCTGAAAGTCCGCGGAATAGTCTTTGTTGTAAAACACAAGTGATTAACCCTTTGAGCCCCAGAGGCCTTTTTGCCGGCTAGTTCACAAGCTACGTCGACCAATCAATATTTTCAAAGTTCAGCACTAAGGCAGCACGTTGAAAATATTAACTGGTCTACCACCCAAATAATAAATATGGAATCTTCCTATTGCTACCATGGAACTGACATGGAAGATAACACCAGGGTTCAAATGATTAATAATTAATTCAATAAAGTTATGCTGTATTATTCTGTCGCAACCTTTAGTATGAACGGGTATTCTATAATTGATTTAACCGATACATAACCTGGACGATCGTTCGCAGGTTATTTCCAGGTCTGTAACATGTACACGTGTACAGAAACACTTCATATATATCACATACAAGCTGAACATTTTAAAAATACATATTGTAAATTGAAATTTTCTGATCTCACCATTCGTTGACAGTGGAAACGGACAATGGCTTAAAATTGACATATATCAAAATATAGAGGAAACATTTTTTTCAGATCACTGAATGCATCCGTCCAAAGCATTCTGACTAAGGTGTCTGTCAGGGAAAATGAGACCCAAACATTATACAAATCCCTTCAAGGGGAGCTAAACAGGAACAATTCGGTGAAAATAGTCGGGTACATTTTTTTCTTCACTCTTGATGACACTGCATTCTCTGTCATTTTTAAGATTAGCTGCCGTCCCCAAAAATCGATTTAAAATTTTAAAATATCATAAACTGACTTTTAAAGATTATTTTTCCGAGCACTTATTCTTATTGTCATGCGGTATCACCTCAACAAAAAAATGCCAGCAGTTCTGTATTTTTATAATATATATGAGCTGTGACCCGGATGTTTGATATATTTGTATAATTAAGGAAATAAAAGTTAAAGTTTGGTAATGAAGTTTATGTAAACAGAAACCAGACATCTTGATGCATGTTGGGATGAAGGGTTTTCACAATAAGTATGGTAGGCAGTAACAATCAGGGATGTTAATCAGAGTGTGTTTGGTCCAGATTCCTCGTGAAAACTACTGCAGAAATACAGGCATTCCATAGATAACCGGATCTCTATTGTTTGAGATACCTCAGTAATTGTATTCAGACAGCACTCTCCTTATTTGATGTGATGATACAACGTACGTGTACGGGTGTGGTCACACTGAAAAGAAGTTTCATCTAGAATACACAATGTTTGACTTGGATGAGCTAGAAATATAAAAAAAATATAGAAACTATTTCTCTTTCAATGCAACTGTTATATATATAAATGTTTTTTTTATTTCTGTGTATACCTAAATCATGCTACTTGAAAAATAAAGTTAATTCGGGTCTCATTATTGGGTCATATGTGAGTGTTCTTTGGGGTCAGTCGTTTTGAACACACAGCTTATAAAAATCACAAAAAGAGAGACCCGTTGATGTTGCTATTTTCCAAGGTTGGAAAACACTACGATGGGAATGAGTGCCTAGAATATATTGAAGTGAATTTATAGAATATTTAAATTACTGAAGACAAAACTGTAGCTCACATGTTCTATTATTTAGTGTAGAATGAAAATGACTTAAGAATACATCACAAAACTGGAATTAATAACCATTTTGCTCAGTGTGCCATTTGGCGATATTCCGCATATTGTTTCTGCTTTACCTTTTCAGGATGCCGAATGCTCGTTTGAAATCATTATAAACACATAAATTGTGATATTTCCTGAAGGGTACCGAACTTTCCTGTTATTTCCTTTCTTTATGGGTACTGGCGAATAGAAAATTTCGAAGAACAGACATTGGTTGAAAATGACATGAAAACTCTTAATAGAAACTGTCATAAAGAATTTGGTAAATGTTGACACCTCGACATATACACAATTAATCTTTGATCACATTTATGCAAAACATTCCTGTCTTTTTTTTTCTGTCGCGAAAAATTATCACCACAGACGTTGGTCACAGTATCCCTTTTCATCAGTAAAGCAGAACCTGTCTATCGCAGGAACAAACATTGCTGAGTTTATGAGGTTCCGGCGGGGAGAAATTCTCTTAAAATAGTCGCCTTTTTACCTAATTAATTTAAGCTGCCGAATCATTGACCTCTTTTCAGTTGGATTGATGTCACTTCAGTGACAAACGTCCACACTCAAACTGACCCCAACAAAGATGATGCCAAATCAATCAACGTGTTAACTCCTCCCAAGCCATGACGTTTGATGACGTAGCGCAACAGCTTTCACTTCATCAAATGCCATGGTGTTTACTTTGCACCACAACGTATAATAGTCTATCAACTTTCCAATCTCGGCACTTGTTTTTGCTTAATAATAACTAAAATATATTGGAAATATTCAATTTGCATTACCAAGAAAAATGTGCACATCCTCAACATATTCATTGTAGACATCAAAGTATAAAAAGCAATTGAATTTTGTGAGGAGTGGGACATTGTGAAAGTGACGATTGAGTGTTTATTTATTAGATATGAGCGGCATTGGAAATTTGAGTTCGGTATTGATTTCGGTATTTTTATGGGGGTATACCTTGGTATCGGTTTCGGTGTTTTTATAGGAGTATACCTCGGTATCGGTTTCGGTGTTTTTATAGGGGTATACCTCGGTATCGGTTCGGTATTCGGTATCTGACTTGACTGAGATGTGCTGATAGTACAGAAACAATGTAAATGACACTGTCAGTGAGCTCAATAGTGGCATGCTTTTTCGATTACAAATCATATCTACAGTAATTATGTGACTTGTTCTGAACACATCTTAATGTTTAAAGACCTATTTCGGCTTTTACGATCTCAGAGCATGTACCACGCCATGCTATATTTGGTAGGTCCCGCTGACAATTATCAAAACACCTGGGCAGTGATTTCTAGTCAGGTCTTACCTACTTTAACATGCAACCAGATTTAACTAGAAGTCATTGCTAAGCAATCAGACGGGAGTATAGTTTGAGTTCAGGTCATTTGCCCAGTCCACTCAGGGTTAATAAAGCTGAAAAGGAACTTCGTCACTTCTTTCGTGAAAATGAACATATCAACTGCTATCAAGCCTCAACAGGGACATATAAATAGCGATTGGTTCGGTTTGGTTTTTCGGTATCTCCATGAGATCGGTATCGGATTGGATTTTCGTTATATTGCCTATCTCTATTATTTATAGCAACTCCCCCCTCCCCCTCCCCCTCCACTAAGATAGTGGCGGTGGAGAGTCCTTACTATACATGCATGTGACCAATGATCCTTCCAGAAATCCAATTTTATAAAAATCAGTATGCTGTATGCCCATGGAGTTAATTATGAAATTAAATATCTAACAGATATTGTGTTCTTTCCTGAAGGGTGCAACAAATTGTCTGCTATTTATTTTCCTTTCTTTCCATTGGAACGTATTGTAAATTCTGAAACAAACCGAGCAAGAATAATTATTTCATTACTGTCTGGGACTAATATACGGTGTCTGATTTAGGACATGGGGATGTTTTATTTATCTGATTATAACGAGATACTTTCTCGTTATAACGAGAAAACAACCAGTTAGAACGACTTGGCATCTAATTATAACGAGAAAACATCTCGTTATAACGATTTAGCATCTCGAGAAGACACCTCGTTATAACGAGAAAACGAGAAAACTCGAACTAAGCATCTGGTTATAACGAGAAAGTATCTCGTTTTAACGAGAAAATATCTCGTTATAACGAGATAATAATTATATAAGGAGCGTCACACAGTTTGGAGGCGGACGCGGTTAATCGTTCTGACATCAGAGTTGGAAGTGGCGGTGGTCGAGACTAATCTTCTTTCTTTCCCGGTCGTGAGAGTAGCATGGGTTAATGACTAGAACTGTACGGCTGAGGTTGAAGATCGACGTGGAGAGACTAAAAAGGGTTCGAGATGAAGTCAGGACATTGTGGATTGGAGCAGGAAATGTTAGTCAAATATGAACTTAGTGCATTCTCGCTTGATCTGTTCTTGAATTGGGATCTATTGTACTGTTGAATTAATGGAGGGATTTCGTTCCAAAGACGTGGGAAGGAATGGAGAGGTCTGTCGGATGAAAAACTAGTTCTGGGCTTACATATAAATATTTTGCTAGACTGCCTTGTGTTCATACCAAACGGATTATGGTATATTTCAAACGTGTTGTCAAAGGAAACAGGTAATTTGTTATTGCACCAGTCGCAAAAGCGTCTGCCGTTTGTAGAGATCGTGGCATTTTAGTATTCGACAGCTTTTAAAAAGTGGATCAGTGTAAGATTTATTCGCTATAATTCGGATAGCCTTCTTTTGCAAGCCAAAAATCCTACTAGCAAAGGGAGAATGTCCCCATACAAGAATACCATACGTTAAGTAACTATGGATTAAGGAAAATTATAGTGTTCTTAATGCATGTAGTGCGAGAAATCGTTTTGCTCGGTTTATGGCATATATTGCTTTAGATATTTTTAGGCAAACGGCTGACACGTACTGCTTAAATTTTAGATTTTCATCCAAGTGGATTCCTAAACACTTGAGTGTCGTTTCCTCTTGCTCATTTCCGATTAGTTGTATGTTTTGTTATTACTGGATATGGTCTTGCCTCTGGCAGTGTATAAATCACCGTGAGGGTTAATACAATAAATTTAGTTTTAGAAGCATTTAGAGCCAGGTTGTTAGCAGCACACCATTCCTGTATTTTCACAAGTTCAGAATTTGCATTTCCAATCATTCACGTTATTTGATGACACATATCCTGTGGTGTCATCGGGAAATGACAATTTTTTTAATAATGTTGAATTGCTGATATTATTAACGTGTAACAGGAGGAGAGATAAGTGCGGGAGCCGGGGTTCGACCCGTCGACCTCTAGCACACAAAGCGACCGATTTACCACGAGACTAAGAGATCCGGACCAACCAGGCTGGTTTGTAAATGGCCTCTATACCTCGACCGCTACACTACTCTCCCCTTCCTTTGAGATTCACCACATGTGAATCTCACCCAGGTTCCTCCATCAGAGCGGTCGAAACACCCGCAGTGCCACCTGCTGCTGAGGATCGGACGAGTCCCCAAATGTAACAGGAGGAGAGATAAGTGCGGGAGCCGGGGTTCGAACCGTCGACCTCTAGATCACAAAGCGACCGATTTACCACGAGACTAAGAGATCCGGACCAACCAGGCTGTTTGGTAAATGGCCTGAAAACCTCGACCGCTGCAAACGTAAATCAGAAAGAGGATCGGCCCTATGATGGACCCTTGTGGTACACCTGTATTTGTGGCTTTCCAATCCGATTCTTTATTACTGAATGGTACAAATTGACTTCTTCTAGTTAAATAGTTTTTGAACCAGGAATTAGCGACACCTCTAACACCATGGTGGTGCAATTTTGTAAGCAAAATATTGTGATTAATACTGCCGAGGACTTTGGAAAAGTCTAGGAAGATGGAAAGGGTACAGTCCTTCGTCCTTTTGTCGTTCTGTGCGGCGACATCATTTACTAAATTCAAAATGGGATGTATAGTTGAATGGTGTTTTCTGAAACCAAACTGATACCTGTAGAGGATGTTTTGTTTATCCAAAAGTAGTTGCAAACGCACTTGCATTAGTTTTTCTAGTATTTTGGAAAACGTGGGAAGAATACTGATTGGCCTGTAATTGTTAAATATGTGAGGGTCCCCACTTTTGAATATGGGTATCATTTCAGCGACCCTCATTTTGGTCGGCACCACGTCCGTCGAGAAGGAGAGATTGATGATATGGGTGAGTGGCTTTGCTACTTCAAAGCTTATCTCTTTCAGTAGCTTAGTGGACATGCTATCACAATATTTGGTCTGTTGTCCACTATTGCTTTGAATACAGGGAATTACTTCTTGTTCATTGGTGGGTGATATAAAAAATGAGTCAGTGCAACTATTCCCACTGTATTCTGAGAAATGCCGTGATGGTATTGATTACTTATTGATTTGCCAATCTCCGCAAAGAAAGTGTTAAATTTATTGGCTATTTCTTTAGCATTGGTCAATTCAGAATTTCCGTCGATGAAAAAAAGAGGGTAGTGCGTGTGTACTGTTCGTTTTATTGATGGCTTGGCGTAAGATTCCCATGTTTTTTGTCAATATTTTTGTTTCGGGATAATACATTACTGTAGTAGACTGCTTTGCTTTTTCGTTTCAGTCGATTAAACATTGACAATACATTTTGGATTCGTCCACAAACTGACCCTAACCCTAACCCACAAACTGAGAATTTCTGAACTTTAACTTTTTGACATACAGTTTGTTTTTGTTGATTGTAAACGTCCAGTTGTCATTCAAGGTTCACGTTTTACAAATTTCTTTGGGATCGCTGTGGCTTTGATTTGAAATGCAGTGTCAAAATGTCTATAAAATATATTAAGAAATGAATTATGTGCTTCAGTATTATGTATATCCGAAAAATCAGTTGTCGAAAGAAGGTCCTTAACATGTTAATGTTTGTTTGGTTAAATGCACGTTTTAGTGTTTCAGCAGTTTGGATTGTAACTTTGTCCGACTTTTCCAAATAGAATGTTGCAAAATGGTCACTTACATCTGTAATAATAATACCCGATTTGTTTACCTTGTTGACATTGCTGAAAATATGGTCTATTAACGTTGCAGTAGAATGTGTGACCCTTGAAGGTCTCGTGGTAGCTGGTAAGAAACTGGCACTAAACATAGAATCAACATATGTACTGGTTTTGGAGTGATTATTAAAATTTAATCCTAACAGGGCCAGCTACTCTGCTGCTCACGGAATATCAAATTCGATCAAAAGTAGAGTGGTCAACAATGTTATTGCAGTTAAAAGTTACGCTCTGATTGACATGACATCCGCAAAACTTGTTAAAGAGACTATCCTTGCCGGTTAACTTAATTCAGTCGAGGCTAAATTTAACATCAATGATATAAAATGTTGCGGTTGTTGGATTTCCTCTGTCATAACATGAAATACTCGGATAACATGGCTTCACATTTCCATCGATATCTCCGGCTGACCACTTACGTAGTATTGCCCCGTGAACACACACGTGCCATGGGGTAAAACAAGATGTGGAATTAAACTCACTAAAAGCCAGTTCCATAGAAGCACAGTCTGTGGAATCGTCTTAGTGATTTTAGATTGTGATGACATAGATTCTTTCCCCCCAAAATAATAATGTGTGCCATGGGGTACACACATTATTATTGTTGGGGGAAAGAATCTATGTCATCACAATCTAAAATCACTAAGACGATTCCACAGACTGTGCTTTTTATGGAATTGGCTTTTAGTGAGTTTAATTCCACATCTTATTTCTTCTTACGAGTTAGCACTGGCGGCTTTCAACAATTGGATAAATATCTAGACACCATCGTTTATAGATGTCATTATTCACGCTACTGTGCAGCTCTGATTTTTCTATGGTACGACGGAAGGAGCGGTGAGGGATAGTCTCTTTGTATTGCATATTAGATTGACCCCAGACAGCCGCCCAAAAGGCCTATATTACCAGAATGGGTCACTGTGTGACACAGTCATGTGCAATCTTTGAACTAGGGTTACAACTTTGACAGGAGATCAATAAGGAAGAGTATAAAAACAATCACGAATATTCCTTGGTATAGGTTAATATGTCGGCATAACTTGGTTGGTACAGCTACGCCGAAACACGTTTTCATGTAATTCAACAGAAGGACTGATCTGGGATCTGGGATAGTCAAACGTATTGTACAGCTTGGTCCAGAAGACGACCCACCTACAATATATATTACTATCCTATGTCTGTCTCTCCACTAAACTACAGGAAAATCGGCTTTAACTTTTAGAAAAATTCAAAATTAAACAGTGATGTTTATCTTTTAAAAAAATGATGTAGCTTTGATTGGGAATCGATAGGACAGTGATGCTGTTCAGTATGTGTGTGAGTGCCAGAAAGCTGTCCTCTCCATTATACTACAGGACAATCGGCTTTAATCTTTAGAAAAGTTCAAAATTAAACAGTGATGATTAACTTTAAATATGTGGATGTAGCTTTGATTGGGAATCGATAGAACAGTAATTCTGTTTACTTTGTATGTATGTTCCAGAAAGTTGTCCTCACTGCCGTCGTGTTTCAGCTTCGTTCAAGACACAATATTTCTACAGTATAGTTGATAAATTGATGTGGGTTGATTTCGCGGTATTGTGCAGTTGAGTCCCTAACCTGATTTTTCTATACGTCAACTGAAGGACTGAAGCAGGATAATCTCCGGGTAAGACACATGAGAACTGAGCGCCACACAGCTAGTCCCTGTATGTTGTACGGTCTGTGGTACAGTCATACACAATTTTAGAATTCCAATGTCTTCTGCATTCAAGTTGACATTTTCCAAATGTCTTCTTCCTCTTTCACTCACTCTCTCGTTCTACTTTCTTCGTTTTTTTCGTGCTTAACCTATATCCATCCTACCCACCATTCTACCTGTTTAACTGAAATTGTATAATCTTACAGACATGAGAGACGGCTCATATTAGCGATCAGGTTTCTTCTGAATCCCCCACTACAACAATTTAGTTTGATACGTTATGTGTTACTTGTATTCACTGAAAGTTATGTACAATACATTCAATCCGTTTACACTTGTTTGCATGTATAAAGTTAACCTGTCTTTTTTTCAACACATATTGTTTAAACTAATTATAGCCTGCACAGCAATGCAGGCTACTGTGTTTCTATCACGGAAAATGATAGATGAAACTTCAAATTTTACGAAAACATTGCGTTTCTTGGTAGTACAACGTTTTAAGTAGACAAAACAAGTACTGGACATCGAGTGAGGCCGAAACATATAACATAATTTGTTGTTGTCCCATAAATGTTGAAAACACTTATGACAAGCACTTTTTGCTTTGACTGTTCTGTGTGGCAGAAATGAAGACAGAAATAGAGGAATTTATTTACAGAAAAAAACTTTTTTTTTGACAGAATTAATTTTCATGTAGCCAAAATAGGTACCGAATAAAGGATGACACCCTACGCTTCTTTAGGCGGTCTAAACAGATATCGGGTTAAGCCCTACATCAAAACTTAGAAAAGGAAAAAATAAAAACATTAACAATTAAAGGACACCTGTTGGAAGCCTACAATTAATTTGTAAAATGTATTTGAAGAACAACCAGTGGGTCGCGTAGCGACAACTCATTTCAATATTCAATACACACCTTTTTGTTTTGTACCACCTGCCGCCATAGATAGGGCTATATAATAAACTTGGTGTCTGGGAAGACATCAAGCAACACAGAGGGTATACAGACGGTATACAGAAGGCTTTATCAAAGTAAGTGTATTAAACACTATTTATTGTATTTCATCATGCAGACGACTATCTCCGAGCTCGGTATTAGTAATCAGTACACTCTGAACTCAGTCGGGCTACAAATCAACCGAGTTGAGTGAATATGAACCCAATTGGGTTCATATTCACTCAACCCGATTGATTTGGGTTGATTTTTAACCTAAACGATTTTAGAATGTAATACTTCTTGGCTTATCTTGGAGCTGTGTGGGTCTGATGTTTAGCCACACTTTCCAGCAAGGTTTCGGTTTGGCACATAGATTTGCTGGTTAATGTTGTTTCTGGTTACGACCAAGGAGCAGAATAGTTTAGGGGATTGCAAATATTTTTAGCTATCAGTGTAATATGTGATGACAATACCACGTAATACTTGTTCACCTCCCACCTTAATCTCTCAGACCACGAGACAAATGTTGTAAGAAATCCAAAGCTGCTATGGGCTGTTTGTTTACCCACTTTTCTGAAGTTTTCGAACAGGTTACCGTTGATATAATGTGATGTCCTTTTATTTACAAAGATATACAAATATTATTTCGTGCTCGAGTTATAGATATTCTAATCAAAAAGTATTTAATTCGCCATCAGACCACCAAGATATTACCACAATTAGTGGAACGGAGCGACATTATCATTAATCTACGGCTGTGTTGAGTCTTCATTTGTAATGGTAATGCCATCAAAAAGTCGGTCAAATGTTGCTCAATGTTTATTCAAAGAAAATGTTTATGGTATTGTATGAGATTTAATCGTCTTGAATATACGGTAGGTTCGCTTTCCCTACCAACTGAAATATTCCAGAGGAGTGAATCTAAACAGAGGCGATGTACTATTTAAGAGCTAGATTTGTCCCAGGCCATAACAGCGTCACATTCGTTACAGAACGTGAGGCTGCTCCAACTTTAATAATGCAAATTCAAGGCATCGATATCGGAAAGTTTCAATTCGAAAAATCAAAGTAAAGCACTGGAGTCTATTTGGGATTGGAAAATTAAAAGAGCCACCCATTCAATTAATGTGCACCTGGTTTACATTAGATTATTCCAACACTCTCTTTGTCTGAGATTTTTTAATTAAGTATTTTTTTATGTGCCAGAGTTTCCTTATATAAGGTTTACCGCTTCTTTTACTTAACATAACAAGCAAAACTGGACATCGCGATTAACAAAGAACGTCAGTCAAATTTAATTTTTTCTTCATTGTATTTGCATAAAAAGAAGCTTATTACCCATCACTGGAAGGATATCGTGACATCATTCCAAAGAAAAGTTCTGGGTATTCAAGCAGGACCCTAAATTTTGAAATTTGACTTACCATCAATTCTCGAATGGAATCGAGCAGAACATTCACGAACCAATTCTTTTCGAATTGAATGGACTGAATAACGTTCGCGTCATCCTATTTTCTTCACGTTATGCAGTGATGGGATGGACCCATTTGCAGCGCTTTCTTCACACAGTTCTCTCTCTCTTCTTCCCCCTCTCGCTGCCTCTCTCTCTCTCTTTAGAACTTGCAAACAATAAACTAAACAAATAAATCCTAACATTCGTTATCCTACGATGATGATACAGCTAACGTAGACTCCACGCCCAAACATCATGACCTACCTCTTTGTCGCAGTCTAAACGGTACGAACTTCACGATGGGACTTGTTACAGGCCCAGGTGTTAAGATGAGTAGTGAAGGGCGTCCTGTCAGCAGGTTGCTTCTCGCCAACCTTGAAGCACCATCTTTCCGTTGGCGTGTATAAAGCACACAGAAAAGAAATGATTCGATCGACATTCTCCATCATATGTCACATAACTGGTTCTAAGTTCATTCATTGAGTCGCAGTCTGTTTGCAATCACCCCATCTTTCAGGGGTGGCAGATAGACAGTCAAGTCAATCTGGCTATGCCACTTCCCACGGTATACTACTCATTACATTTGTGCAATATGTTTATTTGTAACCATTTTACAGGTATGTGTACAGTGAATAAAAAATCTGAATCTGAATCTCTCTCTCTCTCTCTCTCTCTCTCTCTCTCTCTCTCTCTCTCTCTCTTTCTCTCTCTCTCTCTCTCTCTCTCTCTCTCTCTCTCTCTCTCTCTCTCTCTCTCTCTCTCTCTCTCTCTCGCAATGGGCATTGTCGGGAAACTATATGCCAACCCCTCGGTATTTCCAGGCAGGCATACATCGGTATCGGTTCGGTATTCGATGTCTGACTTAGCTGAGATTTGATGGTAGTACCAAAAGATGTACTTATATCATATGACGAAAAACAAAATATGTTGTTATGGTATCATTCTACCACAACACTATAAACGACGCTGCCAATGAGCTCAACAGTGGTATTCTTTTAAAACAAATCATATCAACACAAAATGTGAGACTTATTCTAAACGCACCTTTATGTTTAAAGACATATTTCAGGTTTTTGCAATCTCAGAGGATGTGCCACGACCATGCCATCTTTAGGAGGCCCTGCTAACAACAGACAGAAACCTGGGCAGTGATTCCTGCTAAGCAGTTGGAATGTGCAGGTTGTAGTCTAGCGGAATTCAGAACAGTTGCCCAGTCCAATGAGGTTTAACAAAACTGTACATGAAAATGAACCTTTCAACTGTTATCAAGCCTCAACAAGAACTTATAAACAATGAATGTAGGAAAGTTTGAAAATGTGGAACAACTTAAAAACAACAATTAGAACCCTCACCAGTAATTCACTAAAAAAACATTAACCAATGAATTGCTAAAGACCTATAGCGACAATATTAGCTGTTCCAGTCCAAGATGCCCCGACTGTCTCACCTAGTGGGGATTCTCAAGGTGTTATCTCCTTCTATTCTTCCCACAAGCTCATGGACAGGTTAGTTTAAACAATATTTATTTATCAAAAACTGATATTTTACACATTACAGACAAAATCAAAATAACTATACATTATGACAATTAACAAAGTATGTATACTACTCAAAGTTTGCTAAGCACCAAGTATATCCAACTACCTCTTTTACGTTTTAGTTGAACTATTGTAATGAAAAGTGTATATATTTTTTATTTAATTATATCTTTAATGATTTAAGTACAGAAATTAAGATTTTATTTGTGTTTGACATTATTTTTCTGCTTTTGAATACGATAACCATGGAAAATGGATATAATTGGTAAAAGTGGAAATTTGTCAATTTGCCAAAAAGTTGACGGAGCGAACTGTTATGGGTTCAATATCGAGTACGAGACCCATTACTGTTAATTACAGCTTAACAACGCATTCTCATGCTCCCATTCAGGTTCCTGGTGGTCCTTTCTGGGATGTTGTTCCATTCTTGGACCAGCATGGCACCAAGCTCCTGAATACTTCTTGGCTGGACTGGACGGGCTGAAATTGCAAGCTGCAGCTCATTCCAGACATGTTCGATTGGATTGAGGTCAGGGGATTTTGCTGGCCAGTCCATACGCTCAATCCCCTCCCTCTATTGGTACTCCCCGACAGCATGGGTAACATGAGGACGGGCATTATCGTCCATCAGAATGAATCTATCACCCACTGCACCTGCATACAATCTGACGTGGTCATCCAGGATCTCGTCAATATACCGCTGAGCAATCAATGTACCACGTTCAAGGACACAGAGCTCTGTACGTCCTTCCCTGCTGATGCCGCCCCAGACCATGATTGACTCTCCACCATAGCGGTCATGCTCAGCAATGTTGGCAGAATGGAATCGCTCTCCTGGTCTTCTCCATACCCTAGAACGCCTATCCGTTTGGTCTAGGCAGTACCTTGACTCATCTGCAAAAAGGACAGGACGCCAATCTTCTTTAGTCCATCCAACGTGGTCCATGGCCCATTCATATCGTGCCTCTCGGAGGTTCTGGGACAGCGGAATGCGAATACATGGTCTTCTCGATCGGAGACCACATTCGGGAAACCGTGCCCGGATAGTCTGCGTCGAAACATTTATTCCGGATGCATTCTGAAGGTCACTGCGAAGCTGGGTTGTTGTGGCAAAGCGGTTCCTACGGGCCTGAATGATCAAAAGCCGGTCTTCAGCTGCAGATGTTGCCCTGCCTCTGCCACCACCATTCCATCTTCCTAGTTTGCCATACTGCTGAAATGTTGCCCAGGCTCCGGTGATCATTGTATGGGGCACACCAAGGGCGTCACCAATCTGACGATGGGTAGACCCTTGCTCTACCATTCCTACAGCCCGCCACATTTCTGCTTCTGACAAATGCCTTCTCTCATTTGGATTTGCCACATTCAATTATTAAATCACAGGGGTTTGTGTTGAAATAAAGAGTGAATATCCTACACATGTCATGTACATGCAGACAGTACATGAAGGCATCATGAAAATCAAAGGGTACATGCTTTCCATGACTGTCACGAAATGTCTGCCTGTCAAGAGAGCTAATGTAAACACAGGAGAACATCCCATTACATTCCTCAATCGTATCCACAAAAAATCTCGCAAATATGTCACAAGCAAATTGCACAATTATGTGTCAAGTATTTGGTGCTTAGCAAACTTTGAGTAGTATATTGTTATTAAGATAAATGAAGGAAACAACAGATATATAGACAGGATTCGGCAGGAAGCAAATAGCTTTTCTTGAACCGTCTCCCTAGGTAAACGGAGTACTTGAGTAATTGAAAGATTTGGTCATACATTGTTTTCTAAGTTGTTCAATCTTTCCGAACCAAAGAGAAGCAAAGAGAGATCGACGTTAAACGGTAGGACATTAACGGTGGAATTACGAGCATGAAAGTACAGTCGACAATACAACAAGACACGGTCAGTTGTTTCGTGCTCACACACAGACAGAAGGGAGAGACTGAGAGATTATTATTGTATAAGTGGGTGTTAATACGACCTCAACGCAACCTTAATCTATAATGGCATATTTGAGCTGATCGCGATTTGACTCCACTATAAAATGACAGTGGACAACGGCAGCCATTATGTAAGAAACTCTTAAACTGTCTAATGCAGGAGTTATCTCTCACTTGAATTGGTGTGTTATTCCACTTGCTGGTGACGGATGGAATGAAGTGAGCCTGGTACAGATTTATGTGACATAACAGAATACAGTGATTTAGATTGGATCGAAGATAATGGTCTTGACTGATATATTTTGTAATATGCGTTATTGGAGATGTATGGGGATGTAAGCTTATGATACATTTTGACGAATTGGAGAAGCTTGTGCTTCCGACGTCTTTCTTGAAGAGTGTCCCAGCATGTTTCAGAATAACGCGAGGAACTGTTGGTACTGTGCTCAATGACTTCAGAGAGTTGGCTTCCTGGGCAGGTTGCCCTGCCATTTACGATTTCACTATGTGCATCACCCCTTATTACCATACGGCTATTTGCACTGTTTCACTTTAATAGAAAAGTAGTTATTCAATCAACTCAGAAATTTGGTTAATCAACAGGTCAAATCAACTAGAGTCAGAACATTGAGAGTCTGATTCAAGATAAGGAAGCAATACTCAATTCCTAACAATATAATGTTAACACGAAAGCAACAAGTACCTGATGTCGAGATTTATTTCCCCTAATCTAATGTTTGCCAATTGCCATTCTGTTTTTATTCCATATATTGATTGTTTTTGGGGGTGACAGGAAACAGCCAGAAGACTATGTCATTTTCCACAGTGTACATTTTTAGGTTTCTCTGTGGATTTGTAATTTATGTTTCTTTTTCTCGTCTTTTACCTGTATTTGTATTCTGTGAAATAAACTGAACCTGAATCTGACGGTATCGGTATTCAACTATTGGTTTGTGGCTCAGTAGGTAGAGATGCAGGCTGCAAGCCGAAAGGTCCTCGGTTCGAATCACACCTGCAGCAACCGCGTTGTGTCCTTGGGCAAGACACTTCATCTCCATTGCCCGCGTGGGGGCACGATGATGCCGTGTACTAAGGCGTACTGCACGTCGATGGTGCGCATGTCTTTAACCAATCTAACCCTGCCTGTGCTGCAGTGCGAAGTTACGATGTTGGGGAGCTGGCAGTTGCTCGTCGTTGCTCGGTGGTTCTCTCCGGGTACTCCGGCTTCCTCCACCCACCCGTAAAACTGTCGCGGTCACGAGTAACCATTGTGCATAAATATGTGACCTTCAACACCAATAAATAAATAAATAAATAAATAAATAATCGGTATTCAACTATTGGTTTGTTTTGTTTTTTAGATATCACAATTATATCGGTATCGGTTCCGTTTTTCGATATATACAGATTATCATGATAACCTGCATGTCCTGTGATTTTCAGCAGATTCGAGGTGGTGTCCAGAATGGGATCTCAACGAGCCGGTTTTGCGGCGAGTTGTGATCCCATTCTGGACACCACCGAGAATCTGATGCAAATCACAGGACATGCACATTATCATGATAATTCATTTATCTAACAATTCTGTCACATAAACAGATTAAATGTTTAATTATTAGTACAGTTTTGGGACTTAATGTTGAGCGAGAAAAAGTTATAAAAAACCCATATTTTATGGAACAATATTGTTGTGAACTTTAACAAACACTGAGTAACGCGGTCACCGCAAACTTTCAAACTTACGTTGTAAAATTATTCTCTCTCAATGTCACTTCCCATGATGATACGCTTGAATTTACAAATGTGCAATATTTAATTGTGCAGTTTCTATTTATTGTGGAAGGGGAGGGGGGTGGGGGGGGGGGGGGGGTCATTTGTCATTAATAGCTCTGTCGCTAATTATAAGGAATTTTGTTTTGTTTTGAAAGCGATCAGCTGAGTCGCACATAGAATGCATTCATACGCCTATTATGATAGCCCGTCGCGTTCCCGGAAACAAGTCGTCTATATGATACGGAGTCAGAATCAGTCGTCTATGTGATACGGAATCGGAACACATTATGTGATACCTACCGTTTCTCGTGGTTTTCAGACCAAACTCTTTATGATTGTTAGATAAATTGCGTTTCTCTAACATTTATATTCGTCAATGGAAATTTCACAAAAAAATATTGGAAAATGAAGAATGAATTGCGTTTTATTATTTATTTATTTATTGGTGTTTAAGGTCACATATTTCTGCACAATGACTAATCATGACCACGACAGTTTTACAGGTGAAGGAAGCCGGAGTACCCGGAGAGAATCACCAAGCAACGGCGAGCAACTGTCAGCTCCCCAACATACTAACTCCACACAAGCAGGGTTAGCTTTGGTTGAAGACAGGTGCACCATTGACGTGCAGTACGCCTTAGTACACAGCGTCACCGTGCCCCCACATGGGCAATGAGGGTGAAGTGTCTTGGCCAAGGACACAACGCGATTGCCGCAGGTGAGATTCGAACCGAGGGCCTCTCGGCTTGCAGCCTGCACCTCTACCTACTGAGCCACAGCGCCCCCAATGAATTGAGTAAAACAAAAGAAAATTGCATCTGGGATGTGATACCTTCGTGTTTCTTTACGTGAAATTTGTTTCGACAGATGACAATCAACTGTGCTGTGGGCAGAAAAGATTACAGAGAATTGACTCAGTGGCGATCCCAATGAATTGCCCTTTTTGCTTTTACAGTCCTCTTTGGAACTACCAGTAAAAGGTAATTATATCTGGGATGTGGTACTTTGGAACTACCAGTAAAAAGAAATTATATCTGGGATGTGGTACTTTGGAACTACCAGTAAAAGGAAATTATATCTGGGATGTGGTACTTTGGAACTACCAGTAAAAGGAAATTATATCTGGGATGTGGTACTTTGGAACTACCAGTAAAAGGAAATTATATCTGGGATGTGGTACTTTGGAACTACCAGTAAAAGGAAATTATATCTGGGATGTGGTACTTTGGAACTACCAGTAAAAGGTAATTATATCTGGGATGTGGTACTTTCGCTTTTCGCTACGTGTAATGTGTTTCGATAAATGACACTCAACTGTGTTGTGGACACAAAAGCGGACAGAGAATTGACTCCATCACGATCCGCTTGAATTACACATTCCGCTTTTGCAATGCACTACAGTAGAAGCCACATTGACCCACTATAGTTACGAGAAGCCATATTAACCATTGGAGACAGTGAGCTCGTTTTTGCCGGCCCTTGACACGTCATGCAGTAATTTAGTAGAATGGCTGCGAAGTAGGTGTGGGGGTGAGGGCAGACAGCAAAGAGTAACCGGAAGCAACAGTGGGAGTTATTGCATTGACGAAGCTCTTTCTGGGTAGTGTTGACCATATCTGTTGCTCAATTCAGACCCAGTTTGATTATTGAATAATGTAAAAAGCATAACTGAACGTATCAATACTCTAGACTGGTTCGATGATGTAGTGTATACCCAAGTTGAATATTGCGTACCGTGTCTCACCAGTGTGGGAGCATGAGGATTAAATTAATTGTCACCTCCTTGTTGGAGATCACAACTCTATTTTGTCCATACTTTGAATCGCCCATGTATTGCTATTAGTAGGCGAATATATTATTACGTTTTATTTGGAAAAACGGCCTCTGTAGGGCATTTTCAGGGCCCTACTTAGGGTATGTAAGTAGTAGTAGTGGAAGCTTCTACTAATCAAATATGGCTTTATTATGGGGTGATCAGAGAGGGATAATCCTCCGCATAATGACCGATACGGACGTGTTTACATTGTGGTCAGGGACAAAAGCCCTTCATGGGGCCTTATAACGCCCTGACTAGGATCAACACTGGCACTGTTAAAAAGCCGTGAGCCCACAGTTGTATGTAAGTGCAATCTTATGTTTGAAATGACTCGTCCTTGGCTCCGTGAGTGTAGGTATTTATTTTAATCCTTGGTCAAATACTGTCTTTCATAATTTGTCAAAACGTGATTCGACATGTTAGCTATGCATGGCTCATAGCTTGAGCCCACAATATGGGTACGTTATTGCTGACATTGAAATGTATTGGTCTGGAGACAGTTAGGTTATTTAAACTAACATTAGTTAGACGATATATGAGTTCGAATTTATCAGCGGCCTTCATACAATTGGTGGTCTGTTAACCGTGAGGTAGGCGTTAAGTGTGCCTGTGATTTACAATGAATAAGGTAAGTCCATGTAACGCGACTGATACAATGTGTGGTTTGTGGATTTCGGGTAACCACTGCATGGACGCGTCTGCTTTTCACTTAGCGAACTCAGCTCATATTATAACGGCGTGAAATATGTTTTGTTTGTGACATCGCATCAGTATCCGGTGTGCGTAATAGTCGCTGGAACTGCTGGACGACCAAGGGTGAATACCATAGCTTCCCATTTTCTCCATCCACCCTAACCCTCTCTAAGGCTCATCTGTGGATACATGCTAAATTGTTGAATGCATGTGCTTTACTGACTGTTTTGATTAACGCGACACCGGGGCTACTATTGTTTCCAATAAATGGATGCAGCCCTATTATTGGGTCGGTACAATGTTTTGCATATAAAATCGTATCAGTTTCCCGCATGAAAGTTGACCGTTCTAAAAACCTATCAGTATCTGTTGGCTGCATTGTTGGACGTATGCGCATTCTAATCATTAGGCTCATACCATTGTCAAAGTAAATAACGGTCACCGATCAAGGGAATATTATCTCCGGACTGAAAGCCACCGAGCTACACATGTTGTCCTTTCTGAACTTGTTGAGCTCCGAGTTCGGGATTAAAGAGTTGATTTCAGTGTGGTACATTGAAATTTGTACTTGCTTCGGTATAAAATTTCTTTGTATGACAAGTTTTAACCTTCACGGTTTTATGAAATAAACAAACATCTCAAGACTTCAATTCTTGTAAGTCTGAGATTACTAACTACTTGGTCAGTATGGTAGTTTATTATGGCATGTCATAATATATTGGTCACTATGTATGAGGACCAATTTACACCAATTCGTTCAATATTTTATTTGAACGCTTTTGCAGTTAAGATTATAAGCAATATCTCACAAGACGAATGTTTCTTATGAGTTTGTTATACCGATAGTTTATTGCTATATGATTCTTGGTTTATTACGCCAACGATACAAATGTTATGACAGTGAGCCGTGGGTTGGGCACTTACTTATGTTTTTCACACCTTGTAGTGATGGTGTATGGGGACAAGGTGTTGTAACAGACTGGTCATGTGTTTGTTTGCATTTCATTGTTTATTGTTTTATAAGAACTATAATGATTTATGCAGTCTTTTAGCTAGACTGTCTGATAAGTCAGTGCAGTGTATGTCGCCTTAGAGAGCTTGCAAGCTGACAGGACATACACAGTAAACTGTTTATCACACGGGCTTGTGGCGTAAAGCTCCGACTAATTGACGAGGGGATCCAGTAGGAAAATTCAGACAGTGGAGTCAGAGCACGGATGTGTAGAGTCAGGAGACCACGGTCAGAGTAAGGCTGCCAAGGTTGCTAAGCGGTGTTTAGAGAACAGGTTCAGTGTTTTAGATTCTGATACCCCTACCGATGAGAGTGAGGTGGACAATAAGAGGGAGAAGTTGCTGATGTTAATGGAAACAATAGGATAAGGAGGACGGTGAGGAGAAAAAAGGAGTCAGAGGCACGCTAAACGAGGCGAGTTGCAGGTGATATAGGGTCTGGGGGAGAAGGAGACAGTTAGCTGTAGCGGAGAATAGCATTGTACATAGGATTGACATGGTGGTCTGTGGTCCTGATAGTTCTAATCGAACAGTCTTGTGCTTTCCTGGGGCGAAGGTGGAGGAATGTTAACTAGACTGTCTGATAAATCATTAAATTGTATGTTGCCTTAGAGAGCTTGCAAGCTGGTAGGAGATACACAGTAAACTGTGTATTCCACGGGTTTTGTGGCGAGAAGCTCCAACTGATTGACAGTCGCAGGCAGTCACAGGCGAAAATGAAGTTTGGAAGCAGGCGTGACGTACACAGTACACACACAGAACACAGGATTGTGGTGGTCAAATGTGTCGGTACAGCTTCCAATCAGGCAGGGTGTATGCAGAAATATATGTATACAACATCTCTTGAAGATAAACACATCTCGACCCGCAAGTATACAGAAGAAGTCTCCTTGGTTACGAATCGAAATTAAGTATTTTTATTGTTTACTAATCATATATATTTCATTTTCAGGTTATTTTATTCAACTTTGTGGGGAGTTAGTTTAGTATAGTAACTGGGACAAAGTTAGAAGGTCTTAAATAGAACTGTGAGCGCTAAGTTGTCGAACGGTTCGTCGTGTTGCCTTTTGTCGCGTGTTTACAGTTTTTCTTGTCCGATCGCGTAATTTTGTAATTTTGTCTTGATGATGACGAGCAAGTCTGTTCAGACGGAGGTAAGTATGGAGGTAAATACGTGTAATATCGCGGTCCAGGTCAACGGTGCCAACGGGGTAAGTATTGGTGTGCAGACAGAGGTCACTGGGGGTGTCGGTCAGAGCCGGGTTGGTGGGGCCACCGATGGCGATATTGGGCTTGAAGTTTGTAAACAGTGTTCTATGATGTATGGGGACTTTCGTTCGATGGGATATGGAGAGGTATGTGCAAACTGTCAGGAAATCCTCCGCCTACTTGAGACAATTGTTAAGTTTGAGGGGGAGATTGCTGAGCTGAAGGGAAAACTTGGTAGGGCGGGGCTGTCTGGAGTTACGCCTGTGAAAGTAGCTTTCCGAGAAGGATGGGTGGTTGTCGGTGGTTCCAAGAGGAAACATGGGGGTAGAACCTTTGATGTGAATGAGGTAGGTGATGAGGTGGGGGCTGCTAGAAAAATACGTAGGACAGATGAGGGGGGCCCAGGCCGGAGCAATGCTGTAAAGCGTTTGGCGTGGACTATCAAAAGTGGTAGGAAAGGGGGGCCAGAGAAGCAGGTAGATAGGGGTGTAAAGTCCAAAGGCAGTGGGGAGTGCAGCACCAGAAACAGATTTGATGTGCTCGATTCAGAAGAGTCAGAGGAGGAGATGGAGGTAGTTGCAACAGATAGTAGCTTGGGGTCTAGGCCAGGAAAAAGGAGGAGGGATCCGGTAGAAGACCAGGGGAGTAGTCCAGGTAGTTCAGGGCCTGGGAAGAGACGGAGGGACAAGGATAGGAGTAATCCTAGGTCAAAGATACCGATACCGATATTGATTCCGAGTGGGGCTGTTGGAGAGGAAGAGGACGCTGTAAACAATAGGAGACTAGAGGAGATAAATAGGGCGAGGGACAAAAGTAAGTTGGTGGTTGCGGGAAGTAGCATAGTTCGGGGGATCGACAAGGTTGTCTGTGGTCCGGACAGTAAAATAGAACAGTTCTGTGCTTTCCGGGGGCTAAAGTGGAGGACCTGAGGGATAGAGTGGACGGTATTGTAGCTGGGTCGGGGCCTGATCCGGTAGTGGTATTACATGTGGGGTCCAATAACAGCAGGGAGAGGAAATCAGTTCGTTTGGTGGACACATACAAGGACCTAATTAGTAAGCTACTTAGCAGGAATGCTCGGATCATCGTTTCAGGGGTGCTCCCCGTTATGGGTGGTGGGAATGAGAGGAACTCGCGGATTATGGCACTAAACGAGGAGCTGGAAGAGCACTGCAAAGACTTGGGAATACATTTCATTGACCACTGGGACTCATTCTGGGGACAATAAGAGTTGTATGGGCGAGACGGATTGCATTTAAGTAGGATGGGTACAGACCTGTTGGGCCAAAAAATTTTACATGTGGCTGGGCCTTTTTTGGAGAAAAGGGGGGTAGGGGACCACAGCCGATAACCCAGAGGGGCACAAATGCTGGGAACATAGGACGAACAACAAACATGCGCAACACAGGGACACACCAGGGTTATAATAGTGTGCCAGTGATGACAAAGAAACAAAGATTCCTTAAGTTTGGGTACTGCAACATCCAGGGTCTGCACAAGAAAGTAAGCGAAATATCAACAATGATGGACGAAGGAGACTTCGATATAATGGGTCTAAGTGAGACGTGGATACGACGGGATGAGCGGGTTGATCAGATGAAGGGTTGCGTGTGGATAGGAGCTGGGCGAACTGAGGGTCAGAAACGGGGTGGGGGTGTTGGCATCTACGCTAAAGAGGAATTACAGCCCTCATTGATTACAGATCTCACAGAAGCAAGGACTGAGATTCCAGTATCCAACGAAATAGTCTGGGCAAAGTTAGGAAGCAGGAGTGTTGCCGTTGGTGTTGTATACTTAGCAGTGGAGGGAAGTAAGCCCGAGTGGAATGATTCAATATATACAACTCTTAGATCGAATATCACAGAGCTTGAAAGCAGAGGGTTCAGTATTGTCCTAATGGGGGACTTCAATGGCACATCGGGGATAAGGAGGAGGGCATACAGGGAGGTGATAGGAAAATTAACACGAATGGGAGGAAGATGTTGGACCTATCAAAAGAGCTTGGTTTAAAGATCTTGAACAGGGATGCGAAATGTAAGGGTAAATGGACCTGGGAGAGGAACGATAAGAAAACATTAATTGATTATATACTCACTGACATTAGCGTATGGAGGGAGGTTATAGATGTAGAAATAGATGACGAGGGAAAAAATGACTTGGGTAGTGATCACAACCTGATAACAGTTAAGATCATGGGCAAAAAGACGAATAGAGACAGAAATACCTTCAAGGAAGTTTGGGGACTAAAACAAGGAGCCGACTGGAAGCAGTTTCGGGAAAAACTAAAACCAAGTCTTGAATGTATACCTAGGGATGCAAATGTCCAGAGTATTTCAGATGGCATAGTAAATAGCCTAACAGAGGCAGGGAAGGATTGTATAGGAAGGGTGAGGGTCCCAACGAGAGAGCTTGGATACAGGGTTAACGAGGGACTGAAAAAGGCTATAAAAGAAAGGAAGGTAAAATGCGCTGCTTACAGAAGAAGTAGGAAGCTTAAAGGGGTGGATAACAATGACACGAGACTAATGAAAGGAGAATATGAACTGGCACGGAAAAAGGTGAATGAGATAAAGAATAATAATAGGAAGGAGCGCAACTGCAGTCTTGCCAGAAGAATAAAGAAAACGGGGGGTTCGAGCTCAAACGTATTTTGGAACTGGGTAAATAAACGGGGAAAAAGTAGTGTGCAGAGTATCAAAGTGGATGGGGAAAGTACAGAAGATAAAGGCCATATCGCTTCAGAGTTTGTCAAGCACTGGGAAAAGATAAACGATAGGCGATGGGGCAGTGGGTCCCCACCAAAAAGAAATACACTGGTGGAGGAGAACCTATCCAATCGTGTATGTAGCGAAATAACGGCAGAAGAAGTGCGGAACGTGGTCTCGAAATTAAAAAATGGTACAGCGGGAGGGACTGATGAAATTCCGAACGAATTCCTCAAAAATGGAGGGGAGGCACTTATTGAAGTCCTGACAAACCTTTTCAACCTGGCTCTGCGAAAGCAAGAGGTCCCCAGAGAGTGGAGGGAAAGTAAGGTGTCGTTCATACACAAAAAGGGGGATAAGGAAGTTCTAGATAACTATAGGGGGATATCAGTTAGTAGTAACATCGGAAAAGTATTCTGTAAGGTCATATACGATAGACTAGAGGAAGTTATTGAAGAGAAAGGTTTTCTAGGAGAAATTCAAAATGGTTTCAGGAAAGGACGAAGAGTCACTGATCACCTATTTACACTCACCCAACTGATAGAATCAACAAAGGCTGAAAAGAAAAAGATGTTTCTGGCATTTCTAGATGTGAAAAAACGTACGACCGAGTGTGGAGGGAAGGTATGTGGCGAAAGCTCGAGGGCATCGGACTGGGGGGTGACTTTGTGGGAATCATGAAAGCACTGTATACAGATGTGCAAAGCCAACTCAGTCTAGGGAGTATCACTACAAAATGAGTCCCTATGGATATAGGCCTCAAGCAGGGGTGTATCTTTTCAACGATTTTGTTTGCATTGTATGTTAAAGATTTAGGGGACGAACTAATTCAGAGTGCGGAGGGGGTAAATGTTGGAGATATAAAGATACCAGGCTTATTCTTTGCGGACGACATGGTGTTAATGTCTAGAACTGAACAGGGGCTAGAGAAATTGCTGGAAATTGTTGGTAGTTATGGGAACACTTGGCGGCTCGAACTAAATGAAAATAAAAGCAAGGTAATACCCGTTGGACGCAAGGTAGATATGACGAAGAGGTGGAGAGTGGGGGAGTTCTCAATCCCCGAAGGGGAAAGCAAACAAATCACTGTAGGAGAAAAGGGAGAGTATGAGTATCTAGGGGTAAGCATAAATATAACGGGAAGAGGGGTGTACAGAAATTATTCAGCCAAACTGATTCTGAAAGGGAAAAGAATTCTGAACCAACTAAAATTGTTAGGGAAAAATAGTTTCAACAAGGTCTTTGTGGGGAAAACACTGTGGGAGAGGGTGGGTTTACCAAGTATAACGTATGGCACGGACGTGATTCCATTAAACCAAACCGTTATTAAGAAGTTGGAAAGTACTCAGAATGATGCCGGCAGATGGATAACAGGGTCGAGTAATGCTGCAGCTTTGGAAGCAGTAAGGGGGGAGCTTGGGTGGATGAAAATCAAGGACAGGGTAGATTTGGGAAAACTGTGTTACTTTAACTACTTGAGAAACCTGCCTGACAACCGGTGGTGCAAATTGATGCTCGATGCCATTTGGAATTCTAATATAGGAACGGGGTGGTCAAAACATGTGAGGGAACTAATGGACAATTACTCTATAGAGGTCACAAACATAGAAGTAGGAATGAAAGAAGGCAAAAGGTTTGTCAAAGAGAGAGTCATGGAAGATTGCAATCGAAACTGGCGAGCAGGGGTTAGCGTGAAAAGATCACTGCAGGGGTTACAATATAAAGAAAAGCCAGCTTTTGAGAAGTACCTAGATGGCACCTTTGGAGGGTCACTGCTGTTCAAACTGAGATCAAGATCACTGGAGCTTCGGGGAAAAATTGGGAGAGATGGGGAAAAGGGATGCCAAATGTGCCACTCTGGAGTAGTGGAGACCCTGGAACATATTCTCTTGGAATGCCCACAGTATATACCTCATAGAATAAAATTTACTGGAAGAATAATGCAAAAGTGGGGTGAAGAAACAAAGGATAGATGGCTGAAGGGGGACACGAGGGAGAGGGTAGGAATGCTTATTGAAGAAATTGAAAAAGAGGAAGTGAGCGACACTATTAAGCAGTTTATATCTGAATGCTGGGAGGAGAGGAGGGGAAGAGGGGGTGGGGTGCAGGGGGAATGATGCCCTTCTCTTATGAGGACCGCGACAAATCAGCGGCTGGCCAAAGAGTTATTATATTATTATTACAACACAGGCTTGAGGCGATAAAGCAGAAATATACGTATTCAACACAGGCTTGTGGCGGTGAAGCTTACAGACTTTCATGTAGGTATGACACAACCCCTAAATTTCCAGTCGATATATTTCTACTGGATTGGAGTATTTGATGACGAGTAGATTCCCGATATTTTCTCACGAGACTAGTTTTTCAATCTGGACTTGTGTCACACTAATGTCTCATGTAAACGGAAGTCTGTGCCCGATTCAGTCCAAGCATAGCCAGTTTTGAATCTAATAGGTAGTAATTAAATACGAAGTTGGGCAGCCCATGAGGCACGAACACTACATGTCATTATCAAACAAAAAATGAAATGTCCCGAATTTTTTATTCAACTATAATTCTGGTATTCTGACGACATCATCAAGGCATGCCTTCAAATAAGACATGATTTTAAGAAGAAGTTTGAATATTTATGTGAGGGGACTTGGGTCTTGAAAGTCGGGACAATTTGAGTTTTCACCAACCTCCAGTCGAAAATCTTTGCAACGCCCCTGACGACGAACAAATAATTTGTAATGGATTTGTTACAATAATGAGTTGTTTTTTAGGGTGGGGAATTTAACGACACCTTCGACAGCCAGTGTCATGTTGTGGTGGACAAATGAGTTGTTAGGATCCGGAACAATTCAACTGATAATCATTAAACTGAAAAGCCAAATGTGTTGTGTATGTAATATTCTCATTGAAAAAGACAAGAAAACTGTTGCTCTGAAAAAAAATATGTTTATGTTGGAGTTTATAACAATAACATGCTTCTGGCGGGCGTAACGGCCTATATGCAGTATAGGGAATAGGATGGAGGTCTGTTAATTATTTTCTGGTGAGTTGTTAATGAACTGCAACACTCAACAGTAATGTTACTATTATAATTACTACTGTTATTAGTAAAACACGGAAACAACTAACATTGGACTGAAATGGAATTGTAAAGTGGATAAAAAGTTTAAACAGCATTATTTTAATAACACCGGTATGGTTAACAAACAACCTTCAGCTAGATGATTTTGAAAACAAAAAGCAAATCTCGGCATTCTACAGACGTCATTCAACTATACATGATCAACAACATTTTGCAACCAACGGCGTTTTGCGGACAAGTTTGATGGATTTTATAATTGTTAATTTGTAAAACAGTATTTATAATAATCTATAAAAACAGTCATCTAATAAATTGCCAAAACAGTCTCCTAATAATATGTAAATACAGATTATTATTCTGTAAAAACAGTCTTCTAATAATCTTCAACTGTAAAAACAGATTACTAATCTGTAAAAATAGATCACTAAGTTGTATAAAACAGATTATTAAATGAAAAGGTTCTGACCCTAATACTCTGTTTATTAGTCTATGAAACACACAGACTATTGTTTTTGTACGTTTTCTTTTCTTTTTTTCTTCTTTTCCTTCTTCTTCGTCCCTCTTCTTCTTCTTATTCTCCTGTCTTCTCTCTACTATGCACTTCCTTGTCCTTACGATAACTCGAAACGAATGGTCCTATCTTGCTATTTTTTTGCATTCTGGTAGACAGTCACAACTTCTCGGCCACCTATGTTTTTCAGGTCGCTAGAGCCACTGAGTATGGCCCAGTCGGCCACAGGGTTTTCACAGCCTCCAATTTCATGATACAGTAAATTCTCCCCAAGCAATACGATGTTATGTTATTCACACTGGAGACTATGTGAACATCAGTGGAGTCAGCTGTCAAAAATGAAATGTAACCTTGTTATTATAATGGGATGTAAACTACTGGAACTGAGTTGAGAGAAACCCTTTGCCTTGCAAGGAAATAAATTATAAATTATTCAGTTCAATGCTTTTAACCCTCTCCAGACTTCAATGTGGATTGCACATATTCTATTTCAGATAGAATAAAGTTAATCCTTTCCATAAAACTGCACTGAATAATTGTTGAAACCTATCACAAAACTGTCCGGATGTCGGTAAAAATGCAGTACTGACATGGCCGACTGTACTGTTAGCTGTGTCAGTGCTATGACTGTTTAAAACTCATTTATTAGAGGGGGTCTATAGCCTTTCTCTGTGCTCGGCTCAGTCTCACTGAGAGTGCAAAAAACCTTGGTGCCAAAGTGACATTAAGAGAATGTCTCTGATTTGCGCCGTTTCATCCCTCTGTTGTACAAAAGCAGGTACTGTCAGCTGAGAAACTTCAGTCCATAACTTTGCCAAGCTGGCTACATTCACTGCTCTGAAAGTACAGCTAGTGTGGACTACCACTCCCACTGAACCCTCTTAAAGAGCTAAACTCTCATAAAGAGCTCATGGTTGCTATATTTTGGGGTTAGTTTTAATTATCTATGTTAGACTAATTGAGCTTATAACCTTGTTTTTATTATGATAAGTTAATAATTTTGGTCTACTGCCCTTGAAGAGCTATAGCTCCTCTGATGAGCTATTGCTCCTTTAAGCTGTACTTTGGTCTGTACTAAAATGTTTCTCTCATCTGGAATGTAGAATAATAGTTTGATTTTTACATTAAAATGCATAATATGAATAACATGTTTTAGACTAATTAAACCAAATTATCCGTGAAATTTTGACTAGTGTTTGTTGGTCTATTAGCTGAAAATATATTTTAACACTTCGAGGCCAAGTCCAACTTCAAATCTGAGTATTGTCCTTTAATCCCTTAACCCCTAGCATTCTTGTAGTACAACATAATTTTCTCCAATCACTCTGTGTTTTCTCGTGTGTAACTATGAATTTAACCAATTATATCTTGTTTGACACTCACAGATCTCACTGAGCTCTGTCAAACAAGGTATACTTGGTTAAATATCAAACTGCATTGCATGAAAATATTTGCTGATGAAAACATTGTCATTTTGACATCAATGTGCACAGGATTAATTTAACCCCTAGACATCACTTGAGAATCGGTTATGATTAACCCCAGCTGGTCATTGCCAGCCATTCAAGAAGCAATGATGGTGAGTGGCTTTCTCGAAACAGCTATCACAATTATAATTTAATAAAATGGAATATTTGAATGGTCTCTTTTTAACCCTCGTAATACTTCAATGTGAGTCCACATGCTTTCATTCAACTAGTGACCGCAGAACGTTTTGTTCATTTTCTGTCACATTGCCCCTCTGCTCACAACCGCCATTCCTGAGATCCAACCATATTCTTATTTCGCTCACGTCTTCTTTAGGGACCTAGATGCATTTTATGACCTTTTAACTCGTAACGGCCAAAACCGGCCACCGCTATTCACAAAAAACAGTTATTCAAGAATTTTATTTGCAAGTGTCGTCTGCTTTTCGTGCTAAACGGATCAGGGAGGCATGTGATGACGATGAGGTAACGAAGTTGGACTTCAAAGAGAGAGGTTCATGGCACTAACGTCGCCATGTGTATCTGCGTTGTGTCCTTGGCAAGGCACGTAATCCCAATTGCCCGCGAAGGGGCACGGTGGCGCTGTGTACTTTGAAATGGCTTGTTTTTACCCTGTCAATTAGGCATACTTAACCCTTTACCCAATGTAACGGTGAAAACCGGTCAGCGTTATTCACAGAAATTCCCATTCAATTTTCATTATATTTTCATTTTTGCTTAAGAAACATAGCTTAGGACACCTCATTGGAATGAGCTCGTTTTAAATGGGATAAAATGGAGTATTTAAATTGAGAATTTTAACCCCCTCATGATCTTAACATGAATCGCAAACATTTTATTTTATGCAATATGTGAGTAAAGATAGCCCTTTCCATTCTCACAATGTTGCTCTAAACACATATGGCCATCGTTGGGACACTGTATTTTGTCAATGCCAATAATCCTTCAGATAGGCTCATGAGAGCCTTTAAGGCCTTTTTACATTACGGAATTCTTTAACTTGCAATATATTTTCCAGAAGTACCATTTACCTTAACATATTCTAGCTCATATGAATATTCGCGGACATCTAGAAATATGGCAGACCCGGAGTTGGCGGAGCCGATATTTTTAAAGTGGTTTATGTTCATACTTCAGGCTTGGTATGACCTATAGAGATGGGACCTATATCGAATTAGTTGCACTTGCTGGAGGCTCCACCTCAATGAGGTCAGCAGAAGTCATTAAGAACATATTTTTTCTCATAATCAAAGGGTCTGAGAGAAACCTGTGTCTGCTGTTATATAGAATAATATTGTATATTTATTCAGTATCATGTTACAAACATCACTTTCAAATCATGTTGAACAAACAGAACCCTTCACTTTTCAAAGCATTTGTAAAATACATCTATTCTCAATCACAACTAAGGATCGACAGGTTTTAGAATGGAGTGGTGTGCGGCATTCTGGAAACACCTATCACAGTTATAAAGTAATGAAATGGAAATATTTGAAAGGTCTGTTTTTAACCCTCTTATTTCTTCAGTGTGAGTACAAAAACCTTTAATACAACTCATGGCTGCAGAAAGTTTTTCGCATTCTTTTCTGTAACATTTAATTCTATATGGAATGGGGCACTTTTTCAGTGTACCGTCCAAAGTAAGAGCATTCTTGACCCCTTATCCAACACAATGACGAAAATCGGACAGCGTTATTCACAGAAATGTCTATTCAGTTTCAATTACTTTTTCATTTTTGCTTGAAAAACAAAGCTTATAACACCTCATTGGAATGAGCTGATTTTTTAATAGATTATTCATTTAATGGTGTTTAAGGTCACATAATTTCTGCACAATGGCTAATCATGACCACGACTGTTTCACGGGTGGAGGAAGCCGGAGTACCCAGGGAGAACCACCTGGCAACAGCGAGCAACTGTGAGCACTCCCACATCCACATACTACTTCCACACAAACAGGGTTAGCATTGGTTGAAGACAGGTGCACCATCGATATGCAGTGCGCCTTGGTACACAGTGTCACCGTGCCACTACGTGGGCAATGGGGTGAAGAGTCTTGCCCAAGGACACAGCGCGGTTGCCGCAGGTGGGATTCGAACCGAGGACCTCTCGACTCGAAGCCTGCACCTCTACCAACTGAGCCACCGTGCCCCCCTTTTAAAGGATTAAATTGGAGTACTTAAAGGTGGTATTTTAACCCTCTCAAGATCTTAATATGGGTGCAAACAATTTTATTTTATGCAAAATCGAGAATAATGAAAACTCTTTCCATTCTCACAAAGTAGTTTATGCTCATATACTTCAGGCTCGGTATGATCCATAGACATGGAACCTATACCGAATGAGTTGAAACTTATAATGGACTTTCAAAATACCCCCCCCCCCCTCAATGCGGTCACCAGAGGTCATTAAAAGCATATTTTATTTTTCAGACCTATTAGGAATTGAAGTTCATACCAACTAATGCAATTCTAAAGATTATTCATGTATCTCATCATTCAAATAAATGGCAGAGCCAGTAATGTAAGTTTCTGATTTCTTGATCGAACCGTTTGAATGGTGTGCACACATATGCATTTTCTGGTTTCCTAGGAAAAATGTTCTGATGTCTGTATGAATATCTGTAAATACTGTTAACGAAACCCCATTTCTGAATTGTTAAAAACTATTTTACTCCTGAAAATAAACCTTCATAACTTCTCTTTCTATAAAGTTTTTTCCTGATGCTTTAACCCTTTTGTCACAGACTTGAATTTACTGGATGCAGTAAATTCTGTTTCTCTAGTTATGTTGGAATTTATATCAGCAACATGATTCTGGGGGGCATGCTAACTTATATGCAGTGGAGGGAATAAGGTAAAGGTATGTTAATTATTTATCGAGGCTTATATTTCGATGAGAATCCGAGAATCCATTCACGCAAAAATTCGCGCAACGAAGCCAGCGAGAATCCATGTAAATTCTCGCTGTACCTCTGCCAGGATTCGTGTGAAAAGAATTGAGTCGATACAACCCTCTGCCTAACGTAGCAGCAACAGCAGCTAATTAACCAATCTAGGCTTAACATGACCTGAAATATCCTGAAACTTTGTCAATAAAATTGTACAAATACGGCTGTCATTGGAACCGGCTCAATAAACCGGTTCCAATGATATCCATATCTGTAAGATATTATTGATAAATATTGTTCATTATTTTAAAAGAATTATCAAATTCAGTTTATATGTTTAAAATTAAAAAGCTGTGTTGGGTAAAGGGCTAACATGTGTTGTCAGTATACAACAGGGGTTCAGACATTGTGGTCTAATGGGATCCTAGCAGGTATAGATTCTAGCAACCATATTGGCGAGAATCCAAATAGTTTCTCCCAAATTTAGATGAAATACATGTATAAGCCAAGTTTCTGGTAAGTTGTTAATGAACCGCAAGACTCGACAGTCATGTTACTACTATAATTACTACTGTTATTAGTAAAACACAATACATAACTGACACTCAGCTGAAATGGAATTGTACATTGGAAAAAAAGTTTACACAACATTATTTTAATAACACTGGTATGATTAACAACAAACCTACAGCTAACTGCAGACGATTTTGAAATCACAAAGGGAATCTTGCGAAGTAATTTCAGGATTCAGGACCAACGCCATTTTGTGACCAACGCCTTTTGGAGGAAATGGTTGATGAGTTCTGTGATTGTATTCTCAAATTACGAATGGAAAATGTTGAAAATGAGGCCGAAAAGAGAAGGTAAAAACAAAAACGTCAAATTTGGCTTTTCTGGCATCGGGTGTCAAAATGTTAATTGCAAAATAGAGGTAATCAAAGTCAAATGATTAGACAAGGCGTGTGAGTTCTGGTAGCTGCGTAATTAGCATATGCGGGCTACATAATTTTTTATGAGGTAAGAACATAATAGCCTGAACATTGAAGTGACGTCAAATGTCAAAATAGCGATAACTAAACGTAAAAACAGTTATCGCGTAATTTTATAAGCTCTACAACTTTCTAAAATTTCCAAGCAATCTGACGCATTTTAATTAAAGCACAATTCCTAATAACCAGAAAACGGTTTGTGAAGTTTTGTAGCTGCGTAATTTAAGGGGTCGTCCAATGTAATTTTGGGCATATTTTTGTAAATTTTCACAATGCCCTAAAAACGAATTAAAGCGGTGAATAACGACATATTACACCAAAATAATGACAAAAGTATACAAAACCCGAATTTACCCACTTTTTGGAAATTAATTTTTTTTTTTTTTTTTTTGCTTTTGATGACAAAGAAATTGCCAGCCGCATAAGTAACCGTCAGGGTTAACAAGGAATAAATCGGTAATTCGAATGACTGTGTTGTGAATAAAAGACTCCACACTCCATACTCGGAGAAAGCATATTTATCATTTCATCACCAACGTGGCGAGAATGCTCAGGGGAAAATGGATAACCACAAACGCTTCATTCTGTTTGTCCGACACGTTGTTGTGATCACGTGGGTTATTGGGTGAAGTTGTGAAATGATTTCATTTCCTACGATCTGAAATCTTCAAACATTCCACTGCTGTTTTTGAATCTGGCAGGTGATGTAATGTACAACTCACGATACATTCACAGGGCAATATTCAACTGACACTGTGATAATTGCGAGATTCTGCCCATAGTAGCGATGTTCAGATCACAAAATGTACAATTTGACGCAAGTGTCAGCAAGGAGTTAATACGCCACCAATTCGAACAACTATTATTTGGTTGGTGACGATGATCAGAACATAAAAGTGGAAAATTATATTTGAAAACAAAAATATATTCACATCAACATACATTACAGTCGTCACAATTGTATACTTACCAAAAAATATTTTTTCTGTCGCCGAACTATTTTAGTGACGTAAAGAAGGCTTGATGAAGTCTGCTACGAAAAAAGAAGACCAATGTGAAGGAGAATTATCAGAAAGGTGTTTTCCTGTTCTTCAAATATTGAGGAATGCCGTACCATCGTAAATTTAAATATCTCCCCCATACAACCGCATTTTGTATAAGACGGATCAACGTCGATTTTGAGCACTGTTAGCACCAAAAGGTTGCGAAAATATATGTGTGTTGGCACTCTGTAGACATAAATAGATAAATTCCGCTAGGCGGAAAAAAAATCACACGGATTACCGAAATGAGACCACAACGTGTCATAAGTGTTTAGATAAATGAATTCAATAACCAACACAATTCCGACATTGTTCAGGCCGGTAACCCTCCGCCTATAAAATTAATATTGGTTAGCAGATCAGTTATTAATGTTTTTAAATCGCATGAGAAAATAACAGTCAAGCTGCCCCAAACAGCAACTACGGAAGACCGATAGTTCAAAACAAATGAAGCATACCAACTCATGTACATAAATGAATTGGAAACCAGGATGTCCAACTAAGTGTAGCCGATTGGTGAAAGTATTCAGCATGCAGGGCAGGTCATTTTGTGTTGTTTTGGCCACACTTGAACATTCAAATGACACTCTTGGCAGCTGCCGCTGGTCATGCAACCCCATAAATGGGCACATATAACACTAAATGATGAAGTTTGGCAGTTCACCCTTCTTTGGTGTATCATTCTCATCGTATGTTACCAATTTGATACAGATCTCATGCAAAATGGCACAGGATTGTGAGGGGTATGGTCACAGCAGATTCACAAAAGCCATATTGGACATTCTTCATTTTGCATTGATGCACTCTCTCATGGCACCATACTTATTCTTCTGAACTGTATGGATTTGACCCTTGGTGAACTTCATAAAAGGTAAACAAACACAAGAAAAATGGCAGTCCTTTTAAAATGTAGGCATCCTAAATTACAATTTGTCTTGTGGTCTGTTCCTTGCAAGAATGATAAAAATATTTCTCCGAGTCTGTACTAGAAGGATTGCAGAATTTAACTATTCAACAAATTTAAGGTATTTATTGTCTAAAATCTGGTCGGTTACTTATGCCATAGCAGACTTTCAGGTGGTGCTCTCTACCATGTGGCAGCAGTTCCATGGCCAATTTCAGTTTCCACATGTTTTTTGTTTCATTCCAAGCATTTTGGTATATAATTTATTGGGGTTATTCATTTTGGGTATTTTTTAGACTTGGAAGAAAATTACATGAAATTTGACCAAAGTTAGGTTAAACGTCCCCTTAATACGGAGCCACATGGCTCGCAATGTAACGTTTTTAACCCTTTACCTAACACAAAAAGCAGACGACACTTGCAGATAAAATACTTGAAGAACTAATTATTTCCATGTTGTATCACAAAACCACAGCTTATGACCCTTCATTGGAACGAGCTCAACGAGCTCGTTCCAAGGGAGGCTCATAAGCTATGGTTTTATGATAAAAATTGAGACAATAATGAAAATTGAATAGTATTTTTTGTGAATAGCGCTGGCCGGTTTGTCCGTCACGTTGGTTAAAGGGTTAAAGAAAATAAGTTAAACTTTGAAGTGAACTAAACACCTCAAAATGGCGATCAATCGAAACAAAAGAACCAAACACCCCACCCCCACAAAAAGCAGCTACCTCCTATTGTTGAGCATTATAACATTTTAAACGTTTCAAATTTTGACCTTTTGACCACTTATGACATCACCTCAGATGTCGGCTACAAAAGTTAGAATTTTCTAGGTCAAGGTCAAGAAAACGACGTAATATTGGCATCACTGGCATCGAGGACGACATTTTTATTCCACAAATGGGTTTGCACAATCCGATGCATTTCAATGTTTGACCTTATGGCTCCTTATGACGTCACCGAACCATTTCTTGTTTTCCTCCTTGACGCAATGTGCTCTAGCATAGGCAGTCCAAATAAAATGGGCCAAGAGACTCTTGAAATATCAGCAGTTGTTTCTAGCCATATATCACATGAAACGTTGTTAATTTCGATGTAACAACCCATGTCTTATTTCCTGATTATCAACTAGTGTCTAATCGGCGCATGGTCCCATAGCAGCAGCATTGTATTCTTGTGCGCAGTTCACATGACGTCATTTACGACAACAGGTGCAAGTAAAGCGCAATCATGACGTCATGGTGTGAAGCGTCTGAACCAACGAAATGACTGTTGGTTGTTTTGGGAGAATTTAGCGACAATGAATTAAATAAAAAGTGTAAAAAACATTCGAAAATTCATGTGATATACAGAATCTTTAACTCTTGATGTCTGGATATAAGATTTTTTGAAACTCGTTTTGATGAATTCGATTCACAACTCGCCTGAAGGCTCGTTGTGAATCAAATTCATCAAACTCGTTTCAAAAAATCAAACATCACTCGTTTGAGATCCTCTATATAATATTTGCCCGAAGAGAAACATCAGCGAGGCCATAAGTTTTTGTACAGATGGTAATATTCAATAAATCCACTGCTTATGTCCAGGGCCTCTAGTAGCTACTCTCATATTCGTCTAAAATATACAATTAACACGTTGGTGGTTTCTTTTCCAGATGGCGAAAGTCACATGTATTGCTGTGTGTGTGATGCTGGTTATCTGCGCGATTATAGCAGGTAAGTATCATATAATATATATTATAGAAAGGATGGGATACACACACTGTCCACAGTGTTTCTGGGTATCGAACAGTGGTATCTCTAAACTATGCTACTCAAAGTTTGCTAAGCACCAAATATTTGACACATCATTGTGAAATTTGCTTGTGACATATTTGCGACATTTTTGGTGGATATGATTGAGGAAAATAATGAGATGGTCCCCAGTGTTTACATTAGCTCTCTTGAAAGGTTGACTTTTCGTGATTGTCATGGAAAGCATGTGCCCCTTGATTTCATGATGTTTTCGTGTACTGTCTTCATGTACATGACATGTGCAGGGTATTCAGTCTTCATTTCAATACAAACCCTTGTGATTTAATGATTGAATATAGCAAATGTGAATATAAAAAGACAGTTGACTGAAGCAGAAATGTGGTGGGCGGTAGGGATGGTGGAGCAAGGGGGTACCCATCGACAGGTTGGTGAAGCCCTTGGTGTGCACCATACGGTGATTGCCAGAGCCTGGGCAAGGTTTCAGCAGTATGGCACCCCAGTAAGACGGCATGGTGGTGGCAGAGACACGGCACATCTGCAACTGAAGACCGGTTTTTGCTCATCCAGACCCGTAGAAACCGCTTTGCCACCAAAGCAACCCAGCTTCGCAGTGACTTTCAGAATGCATCCGGGGTAAATGTTTCGACGCAGACTCTCGGGGCAAGGATCCACGAAGATGGTCTCCGATCGAGAAGACCATGTATTCACATTTCGCTGTCCCAGAACCACCGTCAGGCACGATATGAATGGGCCATGGACCATGTTGAATGGAACAGAGAAGATTGGCGACCTGTCATTTTTACAGATGAGTCAAGGTCCCTCCACAGATATGCGTTCTAGGATATGGAGAAGACCAGGAGAGCGATCCCATGCAACCAATATTGCTGATCATGACAGCTATGGAGGAGACCAATCGTGGTCTAGGGCGGCATCAGACCGGATGGACGTACATCGCTCTGTGTTCTTGAACGTGGTACATTGACTGCACAGCGGCATATTGATGAGATCCTGGATGTCCACGTCAGATTGTATGCAGGTGCAGTGGGTGAGAGATTCATTCTGATGAACGATAATGCCGGTCCTCATGTTGCCCATGCAGTTGGGGAGTACCGACAGAAGGAGGAGATTGAGCGTATGAACTGACCTGCAAGATCCCCTGGCCTCAATCCAATCAAACATGTCTGGAATGAGTTGCAGCTTGCAATTTCAGCCCGTCCAGTCCAGCCAAGAAGTGTCCAGGACCTTGGAGCCATGCTGGTCCAAGAATGGAGCAACATCCCACAAAGGACCACCAGGAACCTTATTGGGAGCATGAGAAGGCGTTGTCAAGCTGTACTAAACAGTGATGGGTCTCAGACTCGATACTGAAGGCATACCAGTTCGCTCCGTCAACTTTTTGGCAAATTGAAAAATTTCACCTTGTACCAATAATATCCATTTTCCATGGTTATCGTATTCAAAAGCTAAAAAATAATGTCAAACACAAACAAAATATTAATTTCTGTACTTAAATCATTAAAGATATTAAATACAACATACATACACTTTTCATGAGAATATTTTAACTTAAACGTAAGACAGGTAGTTGCATATACTTGGTGCTTAGCAAACTTTGAGTAGTATAATATGATTGAGTTGGTTAGTGTTTTGATGACATTTTATACATTAAGATTATTCCGCTGCAGGGACTATTTTGTTAACCATTTCACGACATATCTTACAAGGCCTTAAAGGTCACCTAGATCTAGGACTCCAACAGCGTGTTCTGAGGGTGGCTCCTTTGTTTTACAGCAAGGGTAGAAATTTTGTGTTTCTGGCAATCTGTTTCTATTATGATATGGCAGACACTGCTGAACAATTGGGAAGTCAACAAACACACTGGAACTCGTGGATTCAGTTTTTTCCGTCATTTATTAAGTCAAGAAAGCTCTCAGAGCTTAAAATGCAAAGACATCGTTTAATATCACACCACACCAGTCGGACATCAGCTACTATACCAGTACACCAGGACATTCCAATAGTTTCAACACAAAACTCTAACAGCGACGCGATTTAACTATTTAACACAGTTTTATCGGGGGCGGGGGGGGGGGGGGTCACTCAAAGCCCATGCCAACGCACCGTTGCGTTTTGCCCGTTAGAAATTCAGAATGCGGCTAATTTTGAAGCAACAATCGGGATATAATATATTCCAGTCGCCAGCATGACGGAAACTGCGTGACTTGGATAAGAACAGAACAATGTTGAATTATCTGAAGCCAGACGTGGGTCTATCATCTCAATTCAAAGGGTAATCAACTTTCCCATAATCTCTAGCAGTTGGCGATTATAAACTATTCTGATGTCAGGCTATGCCGTCTCCAGTGTTCGGGGGGATTCATGACATTCCGCTGAACAGTATTGTAGAATTATCACACCTGATAAACCACTACAAAAGTATTTCTCTCTGTTGAGGTGAATCGTGGCTTTATATCTCCAAGCAATCGTCTACCACTGTGTCCGGTTTTATTAATTTCTCATTAATTACAATATAAGTTTAGATTTTAGCCTCTTAATCGCCAGACAATCGTCTACTACCATGTCCTGTTTCATATATTTCCCATCAATTATAATACTTGTTTAAACAGAAGATTACGAAGTTTCATTCGCAAATTAATTTTCTCGTTTTGTATTTATTCATTCTAACAGTTGTTTTAGTAGAGTTTATTTTCCGGGCTATTAACCCTCTCGTACCCTGCATTTCGCGACACAGGTAACAATCAACATTATCTAAAGTATTACTACGTGTAATTCAATTGTTTTTATCGAAACACATCGAAGTTGGATACAGGGTCGTGACTAGAAGTTCTAGATTTCTAACTTTACCCTCATTGGCCTCCGAACATAACTTTTGTTAAAACCATTTGCACCCATCCCCCAGAGTGAACGTTTTCCAACTGCTGCTGCTGAAGTAATCTGAATTCAATCTTTCCCCTTGTGTTCGAAATACATTACCTTTTGATTCTAGAGTTAGAAATCATATGTTTGGGTGCAACAAGGCGCCATGTGCAATGCTTCAGCTTTAACACCTGAAAATAGCGCCTTGTTGCACTTGGGTGAAATATTGCATCCAGTTACCAGGGATTTGATTTAAACAAATTTGTTACAAACCATTACAGCTATAGAAACAATGCCATGGAATCTCCTACCATAGGGCATGAAATTACAGTGTCTGTTACAAACCATTACAGCTATAGAAACAATGCCATGAAATCGCGGTCGCCTTTCCGGTCAGGAACATGATACGCCATAACGTCATTAAATAGGATGGCTGTTCGGTAAATCTGTCAGGTTGACCAATCAATATTTTCAACGTGCAGCCCCGAAACTACACGTTGAAAATATTAATTGGTGTACCCCAAATAATGAATATGGACTTTTCTAATTGCTGCCATTTAACTGGCATGGAATATACCACTAAAGTTCAAAGGATTAAAATTTCATTTCTCACTTTTGAGGATTTCAGGAGGGGGGGGGGCGTACCATCGTCACCCCCCCCCCCCCCGCTGTAGTCACTATGTCTTACCTGATTGGATACTCCAAATTTAATATGGACAGCTGCAGTAATAGTTCGGTTCCCAATGAGATCTCAATTGTGGAAGAAATAAAGAAAAAGGAGTTTTTCCTTCACTTTTTCTCCTTGGCGTGGTAGGTTTTAAACGTTTACTGATTTGAAGGATGACGTCAGAAGTGTACCTATTTAACATTATTCGAAACACTCTACAGTATCTAAAAGAATTAAAACATGCCTTGGCTTTCGTTCCTCCTTTGGTACGTTTCCAGATACGGGTCCATATCATTATTATAAGAATAGACAGTTTTCGCAGCTCAATGGACTGTTATATTAACATTAAAGTAGGCTATGAAGGGCGGAAAATCGAGATGCACTGCATACGGGGTAGAGAGGGTGGTATAGAAATCTCTAGTTCTACGGTCTTTATGCAGTGGAGAAGTAATTATGTAAGTCAGTATCACAATCAAGATCATTTGCGTCTGCCTGAATCTCGCTGAAGTTACACATTGCACACGACTAAACTTTCTAAGAACGTCAATTTAAGGCGCAAATTTTGAATATTGAGATGAGAGAAATAAAGACCCTTTGGGGAACAAGAGAGAAGAAGAATATCATTCTAACATCAAGGAAAGATAGTTGCGAATTAGTATCTGGACGTAGGCGGGTAACATAACAACAAAACGTGTGCCTATGGAGATAGACCTAAAGCAGGGATGTATCCTTTCGCCAATTCTTTTTGCATTGAACATCAACGATTTAGGAGATGAACACCTCATAGCGACTAGGGGGTAGCCGCTGGGGACCTGAAGATACCAGGGCTATATTTCGTAGATGATACGAATTCCCAGAGTATCAAAATACAGAAAGCGAGGGGGGATGAGGCTGGGGGGGGGGTGGTGGGGGAGGGGCTTCTAGACAGAATGTTGCAATTGTTTGGAGTTATGGGAACAAATGGGGACTCAAACGAAATGAAAGCAAAAGCAATTTTTTCCCGTGGGTTGTGAAGTGGAACGTACTCGGACGCAGAGAATGGGGAAGTTCTGTATTCCGGAACGTAGCAGAAAACTCCTTAACATAGGAGAGACAAGTGGCTACGAGAATTTGGGGGGAAGGAGCATTTACCGAAACCACGCGAATAAACTAACTGTGAAAGGGATGCGAATTCTGAATCAGATGAAACTCATAGAGAGAAACATGTTCAATAAGGTTTTCTGGGGAAATCAATTTGGAAAATGATGTGTGTACCAAGTATAACATATGGTACGTAAGTGGTGATACCTCTAAACCAAATGAGCGTTAAAGAGCACGGAATCCCTGCAGAACGATGCGGGCCGATGGACAACAGGGTGTAATAAATGCTGCATCACTAGAAGCAATAAATGGAGAGCTTGGGTGGATGGGGATTAAGAACAGGATAGACTTAACGAGACTCTGTATTTTAACTATTTAATAAATCTCCCCGATAGCTGAATAATGTTCCAGAAAATTTGAACTTCAGACAAACAGACATGGTGGATAAACCAAGCGAGGGAGTTAATAGAGTACTATTCAATGGAGATCGCGGACTTAGAAGTGGGCACAAACCAGGGTAAAAACGTCGTCAGAGAAATAGTTATGGCGAATTGTAACCTGCATTGGCGAGAGGGGGTCAAAGCAAAGAGGTTTCTGGGTGATCGGCGTGATAAAGCCAGGGTTTGAAATGGCACCGTGGGGGAGGTGGTCACTGTTGTTCAAGATGTGGTAGAGGTCGCTTAAGCATGGAGGGGAAACTGGAAAAGACAATGAAAAAAGTGCCAAATATGTAATTTAGGCGAAGTGGAGATCCTGGAACCGTCTCTATTACAATGTCCAAAATACCAGTCTATTAAACATATAAGATTCACCGGCATTATTGTGGAGAGGTGGGATTGGAGAACGAAGGGCAACTGGTTAGTGGGTGACACAAAGAAGAGGGTTAAAACAGTTAAAACTAGAAATGCTGTCATGAAATCCGCACAAATAGCACGTCGATCTGCGCGTTAATCTATCTGTTATGACCATAGTAAGGCTATCAAAGTCTGTACATATGGCCTGTGTACAAGAGTAGTATGTAATGTGGTTTTCACCCCCAGGTTGCAGGACCTCGGTGCAGGACCTCAGAAGTGACGTCATGTCACGTGACGTAGTTGCGCCATGTTGTGTTGTCATGGTAACCCGCGTGAGCAACCATCTTGTGACGTCATCTCCATAGTGATACGTGGTGTGAGTGCGCTTGCTCGGCGCGTGTTGTTAGGGTGATACGTGTTTCCGTCGTCCATTTTGTATACTGGAGGCCGCCATCTTGGTTTCTATGGTAGCACGTGATTTCTATGTTACCCAATTTTTCTGCAATAAGACGGGGTATGTTCGGAGGGTATGTTCGATTGAATAGGAGTATTTTCCCGCTTCGTAGAATTACCACAAACAATCTGCCAACTTGTATTATTTCGAATTCTTTCAGAATTCTCTCCTTCTATCTATATATGTAATAGTTTTTGTCCATCTGACTATGTTTCTTTATTCTGGAGTATACTCCAGTAGCGTAGAAGAGCCTATCAGTTGGAACAGCTCTGCCTATTATTACTATATTTAGCTTTTTCAGGTCTATTCCTGTTAGTTGTGACCCTATTCCAAGTATTCTTGTTGTTTCATTTATCTAGATCATTTATATAAATTATAACTAAGCAATCAGATTGCTTGATTTCCCATAACATGTACTTAATCGTACAGTGTTATCTCCCCTTATTACAACGAAGTTGTATCCGATTCTCATCACCTCTATATCCAATGGCTATATCCCATGGAATCCCATTTTTGGGGAACACCCGTGGCTATGAAATCCCCTTTTTTTGTCGTATGAGGCCATGAGGGCTATGTAAAAGCCCTCAATGAGTCCTCATTTATTATCCCTCATACCCTCATTGAATTTTGAGGTTATGAGGACCTTGAAAAATTCCTCAATGAGGTATAATTGACTACGACTCTTAGCCTCATTTCAGTATTTGAGGATACCTATGGCCTGGTATTGTATTATTCGAGGATACCTATCGAGGATACCTTTTGGAGAATCCCATTTTGACGTATGGGGCCATGAGGGCTATGTAAAAGCCCTCAATGAGTCCTCATTTATTATGCCTCATAGCCTCATTGAATTTTGAGGTTATGAGGACCATTAAAATTCCCTCAGTGCGGTATAATTTACTGCTACTCTTAGCCTCATTTCAGTATTTGAGGATATCTCTGGCCCGGTATTGTATTATTCGAGGATACCTATCGAGGATACCTTTTGGAGAATTCCTTTTTTGTCGTATGAGGCCATGAAGGCTATGTAAAAGCCCTCAATGAGTCCTCATTTATAATGCCTCATAGCCTCGTTGAATTTTGAGGTTATGAGGACCATTAAAATTCCCTCACTAAGAAACCCAAACAGTATATTACATGTTTTTTGGCAATTTTGACGATTTGGAATCTTTCAAATACTAGAGATCATCTTCGAAATCCGTCGGAGGAACATTTGGAAAAACCGACAAAAAATTACATGTTTTGAGATTTTGACTCGCGATTTGTAATTTCACATCCGTAAAATCTCGGCGTAATCGATTGAGAGAACACTTAAAGAGCCGAGTAAAAAAATACATGGTTTTGTTTTTGTCATCAACTTCTTCTTGTGATAAAAATGCAATGAATGCTAGGAATGAGCTCAAACTGGGTGATCTACACAAATAAAGTAGAAAACTAAAGGGAACTGACCCAAGGAACATTTGGGCTTTTATTTGAGAATGCTATTTTTTCGAGCTTGTTCAAATAAAGGAGCACATGATATTGTTTTGTTGAAATATTGTTGAAAAATAATATTGTTTTTTAACTCCTCAATTTGTATATTAAGTGACCGATTCGTTCCATAAGTTTTTCAGGAACCCCCACCCCACCCCCTCCCGCTCTTTGTTCTGACTATAAAAGCTTACGATTGAAAACAGGGATTCTTTTTACCAGTCTTTTCAATATATAATGCTAGAAGAGGATAACCTGTCAAGAATGTTTTTTTCAGAATCCAAGTACCTGGGATGTTACAAGGACCGTAAATCAGGACGTGCATTGAAAGGTTTCCAACTGCTTAACAAGAAAGATTTAACCAACCGGGCCTGCAGACGTATCTGCAAACGAAAGGGGTTCAAGTACTTTGCTACAGAGGTGAGTATAGATCAGAAAAAAATCATAATTTTGTGGCTTAACGGCTGTGTCGATTGAATAGGTCGGCGAAACCAAATGTGCCCGTTTCGCAAAAATCGCAAGTCAGTTGTGACCGCGAGTGAACTAAGTGTATAAAACGCGAGTCGATTGTCTCCGCAAGACGACTACGTCCACAAAACGGGAGTCGATTGTGTTAGCAAGCCGACTACTTCCACAAAACGCGAGTCGACTGTGTCTGCAAGCTGTCTACGTCCTCAGAAGTTGATTTGTCTCTGCAAGCCGACTGCGTCCACAAAACGCGAGTCGATTGTCTCCGCAAGCCAACTATAAACACAAAGTACGATTAGATTGTGTCTACAAGCCGACTACCCCTTCAAAACGAGAGTCGATTGAGCCTGCATGCCGACTACGTCCGCAAAACGCGAGTCAGTTGTGTTCACACGCCGACTAAGTACGCAACACTCGAGTTGATTGTGGCTGCAGTGGCATAACAGTAATATTGGGGGCTATTGGGGAAGGTATTCGTTACAATCCCCAAGGCAGATGCCAAAGGAAACTGATGTTAGTGCCGAAGGCAAGAGCTGTTTGGACGGGGAGGGGGGGGGGGGGGGGGGTGTAGGAGGTCCCCTCCGAAATTCTTTAAATGTGCTATCAAATTAAACCTTCTGGTGGCTATTGGGATGGAAATCCTCCTGGATTTTTGAACAGCGAAAATTACTTTTTTTAACAGGATGCTTCAGATCTCACATTTTTTTTTCTTACGGTCAAAATAGAATTGGCAGAATTGAAACATTCTGCTAAACATATTACTATTAATGAAGTTGGGTGCATTGTCGGATTGTGGGTACATCGTTTATCCTCGTAATTTGGAATGGTAGATTTTGAGGCGTGCACTCCGACTCCTCTTCAAAGCAAAATGCGATGGTATCGCCATGAGTAACATTTCAATGATTTTTAATTCTAATAACGATAACTCTCTATATGTGGAATATACCCATAGTAGATTGGTGTACCAAATGTTCACCACGAATGGTGAAGTGGAGTTAACCGCGAGCTTTTGGCGCGCGGTTAACACCACTTCACCACCAGTGGTGAACATTTGGTACACCAAGCTACTTTGGGTATATTTTATTTATACCATGATCGTAAGATTATTAAGAGTCGCTATTATTGTTTCTCGATTTTACTGAACAGTAGACGTACACACGTGCGAATCTGTTTTTGTTTACCCAGACATCGGTGGGCGGTACTTCCGCTGTCAGTGTTATCACTGAAACGAAATGGAAAAAGAAAAGAGGCCTTTTTTCAATTTAATAACATAATAACATAATATTTGGAGTTATGGATGCTTTATTAACATGAGACAATGTATGTTTGATAATTCTTGGTGTCTTATGGGGTAAACCCATATAAAAACGTAATAAATAATTGCCACTTTCATTTCACTCTTCGTGAGGCGACGTGCGATAAATTTATACAAGTCCGCATTCAGGTAGACGCTACCAAATGCCAGCTTGGATGCAGTTTCATTGTAGGTATAAGTTTTAACTACTGAAATCTCATTGCTGTCCTGTTCATCACAGTTAGTGTGTAAAGTTAAAATTTATGTTATAGGCTGTTCATATATAGTAGAATAGGTAAACGTGGTACAAGCAATATTATTCACGGTATGTAAATATGACCCTTTGTAGTCTTTCGATTTTGAAAATGGTAGGCGCGCTGCATACTGGTTGCTAGCATTTGAAGTGAAGCGCGCTGTTGTTGAGTCCCGGTATCGGAAAAATGTTTAACGAAAAACATCAAGGAACTTTTGTACACCTTGCAATCCACTTGGGCACAGCAAGTGGCAATTCCAAAATATTACCCGATTTTCGAATAATCTTTTCGCAGCAATAATCAAATGTATTCGAGTTTGGTGTAATACATGAAATACAACTTCAGTGTAGCAATCGGAAGTCAATCATATGATTCAACGCGGAGAAAATACAAAGGAGTAACATTACTCGTCTTTGAAGTTTGTAGAATTATGTTGTTTACTTACTACTTCTCAGAAGTCTTGGAATGCTACAGCTTACAATTCGCTGTGTATTGTTCATATTACTTACTACTTCTCAGAAGTCTTGGAATGCTACAGCTTACAATTCGCTGTGTATTGTTCATATTACTTACCACTTCTCAGAAGTCTTGGAATGCTACAGCTTACAATTCGCTGTGTATTGTTCATATTACTTACTACTTCTCAGAAGTCTTGGAATGCTACAGCTTACAATTCGCTGTGTATTGTTCATATTACTTACTACTTCTCAGAAGTCTTGGAATGCTACAGCTTACAATTCGCTGTGTATTGTTCATATTACTTACCACTTCTCAGAAGTCTTGGAATGCTACAGCTTACAATTCGCTGTGTATTGTTCATATTACTTACCACTTCTCAGAAGTCTTGGAATGCTACAGCTTACAATTCGCTGTGTATTGTTCATATTACTTACCACTTCTCAGAAGTCTTGGAATGCTACAGCTTACAATTCGCTGTGTATTGTTCATATTACTTACCACTTCTCAGAAGTCTTGGAATGCTACAGCTTACAATTCGCTGTGTATTGTTCATATTACTTACTACTTCTCAGAAGTCTTGGAATGCTACAGCTTACAATTCGCTGTGTATTGTTCATATTACTTACCACTTCTCAGAAGTCTTGGAATGCTACAGCTTACAATTCGCTGTGTATTGTTCATATTACTTACCACTTCTCAGAAGTCTTAGAATGCTACAGCTTACAATTCGCTGTGTATTGTTCATATTACTTACCACTTCTCAGAAGTCTTGGAATGCTACAGCTTACAATTCGCGGTGCATTGTTCATATTTTCGTGCACGCATTATATTTCCCAGGAACAGATTTTAACCAACTACAGAAAACGCATGACGTCAAAGTTTACAGTTTGTTTCTCCCTCAATTCCTAAAATATCAACAAAACCATACGACGTGACCCTCCACTGGAACGAGCTCGATCATTTCAGTGAATTTTTAAAAATGTTGTCTACTGCACAAGTTGTATATTGTTCTACGGAAGCAGCCGGTCTGTTTACTGAAGGTTAAACCATCGCGAGGCGGAACCGAAGCCCGCTGTTATCTACTCACAAAAAGTAAAAATTGCAGGTGCTATGGCGCGCAAGAGCGACTGCTCGCCTCAAAATATAAAGACAGCCCTTTGTCAGTGCAAGTTACACGAAGAAGTGAAGAAGCTAAATGTAATACATTAAACTTTCAATTTACTTCTTCTTGTAGCACTGACATGCGCACACTTGTGGATAAGCTCGTGGTTATCAATTAACGCTTTACCTAACATGAAAACCAGACGCCACTTGCAAACAAAATTTCTTGAATAACTAATTTTTCCCAATGATTGTCTCAAAAACATAGGTTATTACCCTCTTTGGAACGAGCTCGACGAGTTCGTTCCAATGAGGGGTCATAACTATGTTTTTGAGACAAAAATAATTAAAATTAATTGACGAATCTTGTGAATATCGCTGGTCGGTTTTGGTCCTTACGTTGGGTAAAGGGTTGACTTAACCTCATTACTCTCAATTGACAAAATAGCCAGACCATCAAGCCTTTCTTTGCTCATTGATGGTCGCAAATACGTATTTTGTTTAATTTTGAGAATGATCTTTCTGCAGTAGCTGCTTAGAAAGGAATGGTAGGAAACATTACCAACAGGTTGCACAAGTTGTGAAATAACGAGTGTTTCCTGCTTTCGCTCACCATGTTTATCATATCATTGGAACTTACACATTCAGCAATTTCTCGTCGAAACTCATTTCCGAAACATCGTACCTCAGAAAATAAAATAGCGTCAAAATCATCAGAATAGGCAGACACAATACTTTGGATACCACCGTCCAATTCCACCGTTGATAGTTTATTTAATGCTTTGGGAGATATGGTTGAGAACATCAGATATCATTATAACAGAATCCCGCGAGGTGCGAAGCGATCGCAGTTCAGTTCGCGCGCATCTAGGGAGTCTGCATGCTACGCCATGTAAATCTTGAGTGACTGAAGTTCTTGTGACACTGAATGTATTGCTCGAAGTATTCTCTCCCACATCACTATGAACATTACAAATTCGTACTTGTCTAGTTGCTTTATTAAACATCGCGCGTCATTCTGCTGCTTTGTGCTCTTCGATATCAGAACCATTCGCGACAATTCGCGCATTAAGTCAGAATATCGATCTCACACATCACTAACATAATTTAGACGCGCAATCCACCGAATGGTACACAGTCTCTTTAATGTTAACGACCATTTGTTTATTCAACTCCCAGTAGCCTCAATCGTACCAGCGACTTTCCAAAGAAAGCATGCACTTTACGAAGGGTATCGAAAAATGACACGTTACCGGGTACAACGGCGACATTGATCATCAAAGTAAGGCTATGTGAAACGCAATGGGCAAAATACAGTGGCAAATACAGATGGACGGTATCGGAAGTTTGAATTCAGTATCACTTTCGATGTTTTTAGGGGAAGGCATACCTCGGCATATCGGCTCGGTATTCGGTATCTGACTTGACTGAGATTTGCTAATAGTACCTAAGGGGAATTCACATCAGAAAAAAAAACAGAATAAGTTGTTGTTGTATCATTCTACCACATGAGCATGTGACCTGACCATGAAGTCTGTATGAGGTCATGCTGACAATAGACAAAACACCTGGGCAGTGATTTTTAATCAGGTATTGTCCTGAAATCACAGCTAAGCAACTGGACAACTGGCCCATTTTAACCGACTGAAAGACAGATTTGATAACCAGGCGAGTGTCTTGTTTTCGTGTAGTGTAACCTGATTTCGCCCAGTCATTGAGAAATCACATGTAGTTCTCAGTCGTCGTCCGATTAATTATAAATATCCATGTTACACAACACAAGTGCCTGGATTTAAAACAAAAATGCAAGTTAATTGAAGATGTGTCTAAAACATTACGTTTGAAATACAAACTCAGCTCTTAGATTTCATTTGCCGCGTTGAGAACATATTTGACACGAATTGTTATTGGTAATTAGACGGTTATTGAGTTCCACAGTATTTTGATATTTTATGTAGAAATGGGTCATGTTATACACCAAAAGTGTCGTCCATAGTAAAAGAAGAATGCATGTTAAGTGTAGAAATGTTGAATCTTTTACTTTTGATGAATAAATTTAGCTGCAAGCTTTCCCCCAGTGTGCTTAAAATTGGAGACATTGTGTTAGTTATACATGAATGTATTTACAATGTACAAAGCAAATCACAATCAATCAGTATAAGATGAACACTGTTTTATGTACAGTATGGCCATTGAGCATTGATTAATTTCGCACATGGGTTTTGTTTTGTCCATACAAGTACTGAAATTCATCGTAGAACATGGGACTCAAATACAAAATTGCCATTAATGAAGCACCGGTATAACAATTTATACCCCCCCCCCCACACCATCTCCCCGGATGAACTAATTTAATTTCGCACACCCTGATTACCCCCCCCCCCCCCCCACACACACACACACACACACTGTGACACACGCACCTAATTGTATTGGCCTTTCCATGAAATTAGACTTTTAAAAAAAATGCAGTCCTATTTCAAGACTCATATGTCCAATACTTTGAGATGGGGAGATAACGTAGCCCAACGTAACACTTGAAGGACAAGAACATTTTATTTGGCACAAGTCGATGTTTCCGAAACGTCATCCCAAATATAATCTAATTTTAAGACCCACAAATTGAAATTTTTTAGGAGAGAATAATTTTCAGAGGGAGTGGGGGAAAATCTATCCCATGTATTCTGCCCCACCCCTACTGACACTTCACGGACAAGAAAAATATTTAACACGGTATGATAAATAAAGAAAAGAAAAATACTAAAAAGCAAATTTATTATTGGATTAAGGAATAGGGTAAAACGGCCACCAAGATTCCAAAACCCCACACCAGAGACAAAGTAGGAATGGAAAGCCACCGCAGTTGCAATCTACCCGCTCGGTGACAGGTCATATCCCAAGATCCCCCCCACCCCCCTCCTATCCAGAGACAAAGTAGGAATGGAAAGCCTACAAGGAGTGTTCAATGAGCCTATCACCAACTGAATTCAATATATATATATTTTTAAAATGTCTGTACACATTTTCAATTGAAGGAAAACAGCTTTAGTTTTTACTGACTTGAGGCATAAAATTGCAAAGAAGATATTCAGTTTCAAATCACACACTGTACGCAAGTATACAGAAGAAGTCTCCTTGGTTACGAATCGAAATTAAGTATTTTTATTGTTTACTAATCATATATATTTCATTTTCAGGTTATTTTATTCAACTTTGTGGGGAGTTAGTTTAGTATAGTAACTGGGACAAAGTTAGGAGGTCTTAAAAAAAAAAACTGTGAGCGCTAAGTTGTCGAGCGGTTCGTCGTGTTGCCTTTTGTCGTGTGTTTACAGTTTTCCCTGTCCGATCGCGTAATTTTGTCTTGATGATGGCGAGCAAGTCTGTTCAGACGGAGGTAAGTATGGAGGTAAATACGTGTAATATCGCGGTCCAGGTCAACGGTGCCAACGGGGTAAGTATTGGTGTGCAGACAGAGGTCACTGGGGGTGTCGGTCAGAGCCGGGTTGGTGGGGCCACCGATGGCGATATTGGGCTTGAAGTTTGTAAACAGTGTTCTATGATGTATGTGGACTGTCGCTCAATGGGATATGGAGAGGTATGTGCAAACTGTCAGGAAATCCTCCGCCTACTTGAGACAATTGTTAAGTTTGAGGGGGAGATTGCTGAGCTGAAGGGAAAACTTGGTAGGGCGGGGCTGTCTGGAGTTACGCCTGTGAAAGTAGCTTTCCGAGAAGGATGGAAGGTTGTCGGTGGTTCCAAGAGGAAACATGGGGGTAGAACCTTTGATGTGAATGAGGTAGGTGATGAGGTGGGGGCTGCTAGAAAAGTACGTAGGACAGATGAGGGGGGCCCAGGCCGGAGCAATGCTGTAAAGCGTTTGGCGTGGACTATCAAAAGTGGTAGGAAAGGGGGGCCAGAGAAGCAGGTAGTTAGGGGTGTAAAGTCCAAAGGTAGTGGGGAGTGCAGCACCAGAAACAGAATTGATGTGCTCGATTCGGAAGAGACAGAGGAGGAGATGGAGGTAGTTGCAACAGATAGTAGCTTGGGGGCTAGGCCAGGAAAAAGGAGGAGGGATCCGGGAGAAGACCAGGGGAGTAGTCCAGGTAGTTCAGGGCCTGGGAAGAGACGGAGGGACAAGGATAGGAGTAATCCTAGGTCAAAGATACCGATACCGATATTGATTCCGAGTGGGGCTGTTGGAGAGGAAGAGGACGCTGTAAACAATAGGAGACTAGAGGAGATAAATAGGGCGAGGGCCAAAAGTAAGTTGGTGGTTGCGGGAAGTAGCATAGTTCGGGGGATCGACAAGGTTGTCTGTGGTCCGGACAGTAAAAATAGAACAGTTCTGTGCTTTCCGGGGGCTAAAGTGGAGGACCTGAGGGATAGAGTGGACGGTATTGTAGCTGGGTCGGGGCCTGATCCGGTAGTGGTATTACATGTGGGGTCCAATAACGTCAGGAAGAGGAAATCAGTTCGTTTGGTGGACACATACAAGGGCCTAATTAGTAAGCTACTTAGCAGGAATGCTCGGACCATCGTTTCAGGGGTGCTCCCCGTTATTGGTGGTGGGAATGAGAGGAACTCGCGGATTATGGCACTAAACGAGGAGCTGGAAGAGCACTGCAAAGACTTGGGAATACATTTCATTGACCACTGGGATTCATTCTGGGGACAAGGAGAGTTATATGGGCGAGACGGATTGCATTTAAGTAGGATGGGTACAGACCTGTTGGGCCAAAAAATTTTACAGGTGACTGGGCCTTTTTTGGAAAAAAGGGGGGTAGGGAACCACAGCAGATAACCCAGAGGGGCAAAAATGCTGGGAACATAGGAAGAACAACAAACATGCACAATACAGGGACATACCAGGGTTATAATAATGTGCCAGTGATGACAAAAAAACAAAGATTCATTAAGTTTGGGTACTGCAACATCTAGGGTCTGCACAAGAAAGTAAGCGAAATATCAACAGTGATGGACGAAGGAGACTTCGATATAATGGGTCTAAGTGAGACGTGGATACGACGGGATGAGCGAGTTGATCAGATGAATGAAGGGTTGCGTGTGGATAGAAGCTGCGTGAACTGAGGGTCAGAAACGGGGTGGGGGTGTTGGCATCTACGCTAAAGAGGAATTACAGCCCTCATTGATTACAGATCTCACAAAAGCAAGTACTCAGATTCCAGTATCCAACGAAATAGTCTGGGCAAAAATCAAGTTAGGAAGCAGGAGTGTTGCCGTTGGTGTTGTATACTTAGCAGTGGAGGGAAGTAAGCCCGAGTGGAATGATTCAATATATACAACTCTTAGATCGAATATCACAGAGCTTGGAAGCAGAGGGTTCAGTATTGTCCTAATGGGGGACTTCAATGGGCACATCGGGGATAAGGAGGAGGGCATACAGGGAGGTGATAGGAAAATTAACACGAATGGGAGGAAGATGTTGGACCTATCAAAAGAGCTTGGTTTAATGATCCTGAACAGGGATGCGAAATGTAAGGGTAAATGGACCTGGGAGAGGAACAATAAGAAAACAACAATTGATTATATACTCACTGACATTAGCGTATGGAGGGAGGTTATAGATGTAGAAATAGATGACGAGGGAAAAAATGACTTGGGTAGTGATCACAACCTGATAACAGTTAAGATTATGGGCAAAAAGACGAATAGAGACAGAAATACCTTCAAGGAAGTTTGGGGACAAAAACAAGGAGCCGACTGGAAGCAGTTTCGGGAAAAACTAAAACCAAATCTTGAATGTATACCTAGGGATGCAAATGTCCAGAGTAGTTCAGATGGCATAGTAAATAGCCTAACAGAGGCAGGGAAGGATTGTATAGGAAGGGTGAGGGTCCCAACGAGAGAGCTTGGATACAGGGCTAACGAGGGACTGAAAAGGGCTATAAAAGAAAGGAAGGTAAAATGCGCTGCTTACAGAAGAAGTAGGAAGCTTAAAGGGGTGGATAACAATGACACGAGACTAATGAAAGGAGAATATGAACTGGCACGGAGAAAGGTGAATGAGATAAAGAATAATAATAGGAAGGAGCGCAATTGCAGTCTTGCCAGAACAATAAAGAAAACGGGGGATTCGAGTTCAAACGTATTTTGGAACCGGATAAATAAACGGGGGAAAAGTAGTGTGCAGAGTATCAAAGTGGATGGGGAAAGTACAGAAGATAAAGGCCGTATCGCTTCAGAGTTAGTCAATCACTGGGAAAAGATAAACGATAGGCGATGGGGCAGTGGGTCCCCACCAAAAAGAAATACACTGGTGGAGGAGAACCTATCCAATCGTGTATGTAGCGAAATAACGGCAGAAGAAGTGCGGAACGTGGTCTCGAAATTAAAAAATGGTAAAGCGGGAGGGACTGATGAAATTCCGAACGAATTCCTCAAAAATGGAGGGGAGGCACTTATTGAAGTCCTGACAAACCTTTTCAACCTGGCTCTGCGAAAGCAAGAGGTCCCCAGAGAGTGGAGGGAAAGTAAGGTGTCGTTCATACACAAAAAGGGGGATAAGGAAGTTCTAGATAACTATAGGGGGATATCAGTTAGTAGTAACATCGGAAAAGTATTCTGTAAGGTCATATACGGTAGACTAGAGGAAGTTATTGAAGAGAAAGGTTTTTTAGGAGAAATTCAAAATGGTTTCAGGAAAGGACGAAGAGTCACTGATCACCTATTTACACTCACCCAACTGATAGAATCAACAAACGCTGAAAAGAAAAAGGTGTTTCTGGCATTTCTAGATGTGAAAAAAGCGTACGACCGAGTGTGGAGGGAAGGTATGTGGCGAAAGCTCGAGGGCATCGGACTGGGGGGTGACTTTGTGGGAATCATGAAAGCACTGTATACAGATGTGCAAAGCCAACTCAGTCTAGGGAGTATCACTACAAAACGAGTCCATATGGATATAGGCCTCAAGCAGGGGTGTATCTTTTCACCGATTTTGTTTGCATTGTATGTTAAAGATTTAGGGGACGAACTAATTCAGAGTGCGGAGGGGGTAAATGTTGGAGACATAAAGATACCAGGCTTATTCTTTGCGGACGACATGGTGTTAATGTCTAGAACTGAACAGGGCCTAGAGAAACTGCTGGAAATTGTTGGTAGATATGGGAACACTTGGCGGCTCGAACTAAATGAAAATAAAAGCAAGGTAATACCCGCTGGACGCAAGGTAGATATGACGAAGAGATGGAGAGTGGGGGAGTTCTCAATCCCCGAAGGGGAAAGCAAACAAATCACTGTAGGAGAAACGGGAGAGTATGAGTATCTAGGGGTAAGCATAAATATAACGGGAAGAGGGGTGTACAGAAATTACTCAGCCAAACTGATTCTGAAGGGGAAAAGAATTCTCAACCAACTAAAACTTTTAGGGAAAAATAGTTTCAATAAGGTCTTTGTGGGGAAAACACTGTGGGAGATGGTGGGTTTACCAAGTATAACGTATGGCACGGACGTGATTCCATTAAACCAAACCGTTATTAAGAAGTTGGAAAGTACTCAGAATGATGCCGGCAGATGGATAACAGGGTCGAGTAATGCTGCAGCTTTGGAAGCAGTAAGGGGGGAGCTTGGGTGGATGAAAATCAAGGACAGGGTAGATTTGGGAAAACTGTGTTACTTTAACTACTTGAGAAACCTGCCTGACAACCGGTGGTGCAAATTGATGCTTGATACCATTTGGAATGATAATATAGAAACGGGGTGGTCAAAGCATGTGCGGGAACTAATGGACAATTACTCTATAGAGGTCACAAACATAGAAGTAGGAATGAAAGAAGGCAAAAGGTTTGTCAAAGAGAGAGTCATGGAAGATTGCAATCGAAACTGGCGAGCAGGGGTTAGCGTGAAAAGATCACTGCAGGGGTTACAATATAAAGAAAAGCCAGCTTTTGAGAAGTACCTAGATGGCACCTTTGGAGGGTCACTGCTGTTCAAACTGAGATCAAGATCACTGGAGCTTCGGGGAAAAATTGGGAGAGATGGGAAAAGGGATGCCAAATCTGCCACTCTGGAGTAGTGGATACCCTGGAACATATTCTCTTGGAATGCCCACAGTATATACCTCATAGAATAAAATTTACTGGAAGAATAATGCAGAAGTGGGGTGAAGAAACAAAGGATAGATGGCTGAAGGGGGACACGAGGGAGAGGGTAGGAATGCTTATTGAAGAAATTGAAAAAGAGGAAGTGAGGGACACTATTAAGCAGTTTATATCTGAATGCTGGGAGCAGAGGAGGGGAAGAGGGGGTGGGGTGCAGGGGGAATGATGGCCTTCTCTTATGAGGACCGCGACAAATCAGCGCCTGGCCAAAGAGTTATTATTATTATTATATATGCACACACCTGTACCACATGCCACAAAAGGTTGTTCAATACACTGCTGACCCATGTTTAGTTTAAACAATATTTATTCAGTAATTAACATGTGTGTACATGTCACAATAACATATGGATAACAAAGAATATGAACAACACTAGTTACAAGAGTATACATACGACAAGGAAAGCATAATACTATGTAAAAGAGGGATTCGACAGAAAGCTAAAGCTTATGTAACTCGTCTCCCTATCATCATATAACGTACTCCTGTAGGTGGTTCAGGTCAGCGGAAGAACCCACACGTCATCACATGACAGCCGAGCACCCCCCCCCCCCCTCCTCGATTGTAACTTAGGTCACAATTTACATACTACGATTGGAGATCAAGTGGGATAAGCGTCACATGATAACAGATACAGAGTAGAGGAAGATGCCTCGACCGTCAGGCAATGCCGTGTGAGATTGTTTAAACACCAAGGTGAAATGAAAGGAAAGGAAGAGGAGTTGAGAAGAGAACTTATAAACTGAGAGACGAAGAAGTGAAAAAGTAACTAATATGACGATATCAGCTTGAATACATGATAGATAGAGATTATCACCGTTAAGCGGATGCAAAAAAGCATGCACCGAAGTCACGCTCAGGCTTCCAATAACAGCTCACGATGAGTCGAGGACATATCATGATAACTTCTAGTTCACTTAGTTGCAAGTCGGGTGTAAGTAGACCTCGAGGTGTTAGGAGTTGAAAGACATGGGAGGGAATTCCACAACAAACATTGGTCAATGGGTCCTATTACGCCAGCTAAACCAAACTTGTTTGATGCTCTGAACAGTCGCGATTTCAGTACTGACTTTTCACAAGGAACAGTGGTCGGGACGCAGTGTTGAGTTTCGACTTATTCGAAACGCTTGCTAGACAAAATGAAGTCATGTACCACTTCATGTGTTCTCTTGAACTATACGAATTGGAAATAACAACCTTAAATGAAATATAGTTGTAGTATCGGAATTAAACTGTATTCAAGCTGGTATGAAAAGAATTGGCGTAGATTAGAGAAGAGAGTGTTGGAGTTTAAGACAAGAAAGTAAAGGTTACAAAAGGACACTAAAAAGGATGAAAGTAATAAAGTATATACAAGGTAACTTGAGTGTTTAAAATGGGGTGGAGTTTCTAGACTTCCTCAACAAAGTCAAAAATGATCTATTTACACATTGTGGAATATCAGTATAAGATGATGAGTTGAATATCTACACTTTAGGCCTAAATATTGATTTCGACTTCACTCATTTCCGATAAAGGTATGTCAATGGTGCGAGATGCGCAAGATTCATCAAGAATTATATATACCATTGTACCAAACAGTGACACTGACAACCGGAGTGGCACGCCCTTCCTGCAACGAAAGTGTCGAAAGTTGGCTGGAAGAAAGCGCCGCTACATTTGTATTACATTCTACAATTGCATGGAGGAGGGTGGACCCACCCCTAATAATAGATCCATCTTGCAACAAATACGCTAACACGGATACGAGTGAAAGAATTTGCAGGACCAGCATTTGCAAGAGGGAATTAAGGGCGTTCCACCTGTGGTTGATGTATCTGGTACAACCCTATGTCAACACTTAGATGTGGTTCACCTGCCTGTTTCCAATTAATTGTGCCCAAACGGCAGCCGCAGCAATATCTTCGCAAAATACTCTGACGTAACAATATGACGCAATTATGGAAATTTACGGAAGGACGGAGAAAACAGTATTTCGATTGAGTCACGATTGATTCAGCTGCCATTATAGAATGGCTGTGACCCTAAATATTAACGATTGCCTGTGTGTACTTCGCTTATAAAATAGGGGTGTCGCAGCTACACAGACACAGTTCGATATGTTTGGACTGGTTCACACTGTCGGGGAGGAGGAAAGACTTCGATCAGGTCGCGACAAAGTCCCCATCCGATCGAATTTGTCTGACATCACAATCACAGTAATGCATCATGATTGATTCAGCTGCAGTCATGGAATACCTATGGCACGAAATATTAACGATTGCATGTGTATACTACGCGTATACACTAGGAGTGCCACAGATACATGTACTTAGATTTCGATATGTTTGGACTGGCAAACACCGTTAGGAAGGAGGAAAGATAACTTCGATCAGATCGCGACACAGTTTCCATTCGATCGAATTTTTCAATCTGACATCGTAGTCAAATTGATGCATATTGGTGGATGGTATCGTCGCAGAATTGTTGAGTTAGTGAGACTACGTAACAAATTAGTGAGACCACGTAACAAATGGTAAGTTGGTATGTCGCACAATATAACTTTTGAGGAAGGGGATCAGACCAGCGCATATTAAAGGGGATGTACACCAATGCCGCCGGTTTTCCACGTACTATACATTGACAAATATGTTTTAGTGGATACACACAATGAAGGAACGGAAGGGTAACATGGCATACGTGGTTTAGAAGGAGAAAAGACAACTTCGATCGACCTTCGACACCGTCATTCCGATCGAATTTATCTGCCAAGTTTTGCAATCAAGCATGCATATGGGTGGACTGTAGCGTCATAGAACTGCTAAATTAATGGAAGCAACAAAAAAAAAAAAAAAACAACTGGGGACATGGTATGAGCACGACATAACTGCTTGGAAAGGGGATTAGACCAGCGCGAGATAAAGGGGGGGGGGGGGGCGTAATACCCCAATGTCGCCGGTTTTTCACATACTACATATGCAGGATATATTTGAGAACCCACACACAATGAAGAAATGGGAGGATAACTTCGATTAGATCACGACATGAATCCCATGTGATCGAGTCTGTCGCAACATGGTCGCCATCCCATCCAATTCGTCTGTCCGAAAGTGCTATCAATCCGATACATAATGGTGGATAAAGGCGTCGCAGAAGATGTTAATTTGTAAGGCAACATTACAAATGAGGTATGTGGATGTCACGCAACTTCTCGTTTAAGGAAAGTGATCGAACTAACTGGCTTGTGGTGTGACGGAATACACCCCAATATTACGTTGGCATGCTGTGCTGTACATGTAGAAATGGAATGTCACAAATGGAGTTTAAGCGCAATTGGATATGTCGGAATAAGCGCATATATTGCAGAAATGAAAATATATCTTCGATCGGATAGCGACATAGTCCCCATCCGGATGAATGTATATAGTCGAGAGTGTTATCACACTAATGCACAGTGGCAATTGGGCGTGTCGCGGAGTTATTTACTTGTAAATCCGCGCTGCTAGTATACTTAGTAAAGTGAGGAAAAGGTGTGGGGACGGTACTCGAGTGATTTGTTTAGGAATGTGGTCAAAATAACACACAATTGGGTGTTTCGGAGGGGGCGGGGGGGGGGGGGTGGCGTGCCAATTTTACTTTTACCAGTTTAAGTGTACAAGTAGAACGGAGGTGTCACATTACAAATGGATATGTCTGTATTAGCACTAATTAGTTTATATTTTTAAAACAAATAAGTCAAACTTCATGTTGACGAGTGTTTCGAAGTGGGACTATGCGGGCAGATATCACTGGAACCGGCTTCATCAGCCGGTTCCAATGATATCCACCTCCGCGTAGTCTGACTAAAGGAGACACGAGATACTTGTGGTTGTGGCGCTTTTGTCTTTGGATAAATAGTTAACAAGAATTGTTTTTTTGTTGTTTTTTTTTTTGCTTTCTTTATTCGTCCAATTTTAGAGAAACCAAAGCTCCCGAAAACATTGTGTGTGCGTGCGTGTGTGTGTGTGTGTGTGTTTGAGGTGGGGGGTGGGGTTGGGGGGGGGGGGGTCGAAAGCCTTTGCTAATATCTCCCCAAGAAGACCAAGCACATCCGGACATCGCTGTAGCCAGCTTGCCAGCACAGCTCCACCGATGCTCGCATCTGCGTGATCTCTCTGAGGAAAAAGTATATAGATTCTTTAAATTCTTTAGTAAATGCTTTAATAAATGGGTTTAAGTATTTATGGGAAATTATGAAATAACTAGTTTATAATGGTCGACTGAGAAGTTTTCAAGTTGATCACTTGCCTTACTCGAAAGCCTTTCTCTAGCTCGTCCATTTGCCAAGGGTTCGTGATCCTGTTGACGGAGCCATCCTTGAATTTTACAAAGATGACCCCGTCGAAGGTCCACGACTGCTGAAGCTTATGTACTTTGACCAAAATGCTAGGGCCGCCCGAGTTCTAGTTAAATCTTCATTTATATAAATGCCCTGTCGGCCAGACCTCGACTCACTCCGCTCAGGCGTTGTCGTACTGGGTCTGAGTTTGAGACGAGCTCGATAAAGCTTGTTACGTAATATGTAACTACCAGGTCTGAAAATGATTGGCCGTGCGGAATCGGTTGACCATTTCTCACTCTAGGACCCACCCTGTGGCTCCGTGCGATATCGTCAATCTACAAATCCACCCCTATTTTGTTGGCTACCTCCAAGATTATCTCATCTGTATTTTCACCGGATTTTTCAACAATCCCTGACAGACGTAAATTCGTCCGCCGCCCATATTGCTCTAGGTCGTCGACCTTGTCATTAAGTTCTTGGATCTGTTTATCTTTTAAACTAATCTCTTTTTGAAGAGATTGCACAGTTTTTTCAAGTTTATCAACACGCTCGTCAGCTGCTTTACAGAACAGAGACTTTAGTGATTCTCTGACAGACGGATGACGGATGATGTTTAAGAATGCTGCAGCTCTGCTTTGGTCTGGACTCACTGGAGAAGAACTTGCACTATATGGATTAGTTGTGAAAATATCAAAAATGTCTGACTCTTCGTCCGAATTTACTAGCTCACGCGATTTCTTGTTTTCCGCCGGTGAAGGCGGACCTGCCCCTCTTATTACTCTCCTGTTCATTATCGTTTTTATTCTCAATCACATTCTCAGTCACAATAGGCTCAGTAAGCATATCAGATATAACGGAATCAGAGCTCGTCATTCTGTTCAAGTCAAATGGACCCTGTCGATCTGTAACTATTCTTAGTTTTCTTATACTACAAATACTACAGATATAAAGAATGATTGAATGATGAATTATTGGTGATGTGACAGTTTGTGGCAGTTCACATCCATTCGGATTGGAAAGTTTATCACAGTACTGTTATAACTGAAAGTAGACGAATTGATGTGTTCACCAGTGGTGGCATCTTCAGACACAAAGTACCGTTAGTTTATTAGTTGAAAGTTTTTGGGCAAATAAACAGTTTAGTTATTCATAACTCATCGAGATACTGGTTTTAACGACAAAGAATATCAGGTTTAATTGGGAAATTATCTGCAACAATCAATCAGTCAGAATATCCTTGAACAAGACAAATAATGATACACCTCATCAAGAGACGCTACTCACTAATCTCCCTTTGAATTGTACTCAAACCGGTTGTCAATGTAAACATATTCAGAATTGAAATGAGACCTGTGTCGAGAAAAAAACATCCCTTTATCTAGACATCCCAACAACACATGATGTAAATGTTAGTCCCAGGTTCCGCTAAGAATAAATAGTAAACTTTCTCTGTAATGAGAATTCCACTACATCTCGAAATTAACCATGAAAAGTGACTTTGAAGAGCGAGCGAGTTGTCAAGCTTCTACTGTCATGAACCACGTGACCAACCAAATACGACCCATTTTTGTTTGTATCAGGGTTTTAAACTATCTACAAATAACAACACCTCATTTTTTGAAAACTGAAAATATCTTTTTAAATATATTAAGGAATGAAGATATAATGTTGGGTATAAATAATAGACATATCACTATTTTGTGTACTCTATGGGTAAATAATTGTACAGTTGTGCAGGTGTCCGGAGATAGTGATTTAATCCACAGCCCATCAATGTTAACAAAAGTCAAAAAAATTATATTTTAGAAAGTTTGACGCGTGTAAAAGCACATTTTAAAACACTTTTTGCTTGCTCTACCCCCGAAAAACAAAATGGGCATAACCCATTGTTTGCTTGCTAGAAAGTCTATTGAAGTTATGACACGATCAGGAGTTCAGATATTGTGAACAGATCTGTGGCTTCGAAGTGAACTCACATCATGACGAAATTTGTTTTCCCGCAAATATAATGTCTCAGCTCAAGGGTGGTACACTTATTCAATCCCTCGTCGAAAGTGCGGCAGATAAATTTAATAATCGTTCATTTTTAAAGCATTTGGAAGAATTATTTTTTTTTTTATCTGAAGAAGAGGTTCGCTTTCCCTCAGGGGTGGATGGTGGTGGTGCCTGATTGCCGTGTTAATATTTGAAAGGGAGCGCGGAGGCTCAGTAGGCAGCGGTGCAGGCTGCAAGCCGAGAGGTCCTCGGTTCGAATCCCACCTGCGGCAACCGCGTTGTGTCCTTGGACAAGACACTTCATCTCCAATGCCCGCGCGGGGGCACGATGACGCCGTGTACTAAGGCATACTGCACGTCGATGGTGTGCATGTCTTCAACCAATCTAACCCTGCCTGTGCTGCAGTGCGGAGTTACGATGTTGGGGAGCTGGCAGCTGCTCGTCGTTGCTCGTTGGTTCTCTCCGGGTACTCCGGCTTCCTCCACCCGTAATCGCGGTCATGATTAGCCATTGTGCATAAATATGTGACCTTAAAACACAAATAAATAAATAAATAAATATTTGAAAAAGGGCGGTTTTTTTAGGTTATTTATTTATTTACTGGTGTTATAGGTCACTTTTCTGCAGCTATGGCTAATTGTGACCGCAAAAAAGGTGTAAAGTCAAGTTTAGCCAATCGCTTACACCCATGCTGCCCATTTTAGGGGACTTCTACCCCGAGCACTGGTGACCAGGTCCTATTTTACCAGTAAAACTGAACTTGTTTACCACAGCAAACAAGCACTGCTTCACTTCCAAGGTTTCCACAGTAGTCCTTTTTAGGTTACCAGGGCTGTTGGTTATTAAAAGCAACAAAACATTTAAAAAAGTACATTATAATTTGGACACGATGCACACTCAATTCAGGACCTCTGTCGAGAAAAGCTTGTCGATAATTCATGTGTTAGAAGGTTTTTCACACCTCCTTTACAGCATCTTTACTTTTGAATGGTTATGATTACAGTACCGTGACAATCCTACAAATATCTAGTTATTGGGACTGTTTCAAAACCGTCTCAATATCCAGATATTGGTACTGTTTTACTGAGCTGTTCTCATCAAAACAGTACTTGGTGTGATTTTATAGGGCTTGTTTTCATAACAGAGAACAAAAGAAATATTAGGTAGCTGTGGATTAAGAATAAATAATGTTTTGTATTTTTAATTATTCATTTACAGATATATGCATTTTAAGGAAACCTGAACTGGGTTCTACGCTAACACTTTCAGTATGTGGAGAGTAGATTGTAATCACCCGCGGAGTGGAGTTATTATTCAAAGTATATATTTCAAATTATGAACATATGGACAAATAACACAAACAATGTTTCAGCCAATGGACGTCTGTGTTTAACCCGGAGGTCCATTGGCTGGAGTAACTTTGCTTGCGCTTGCTATGCTTTGCAACAAACTTGCAATTATTGCTTGGATGGAATTTCCACTCTGCGGGTGATTTAGTGATAATGCACCCTCCATGTATTGTACTTCGATTTGTTACACACAACTTCAAGTCCTGATACTCATGGCAATGAGCGGTTGACTTAATTGTATGTACCAGTATCTGTATTGACAATGGTACTAACTGCTTTCAAACAATCTATTCCTGATAAAAGCAGTTTAATGAAACCTGAACATGATTGGAGACTGGGTTCTAAGCTAACACTTACTTTGGTTTGGGTTACACCCAACTTCAAGTCCTGATACTCATGGCAATGGCGGTTGACTTATTTGCATGCACCATTCAATTTGTCCATTCTCCCAAACAGAGAAACATTTTAGCATCTGTCCCATACTTTGGTGTGAGTAAACAGATGGTTACATACCTATTGTCACTTGCCTAAACTTTACTGCCCCATTGTAGCTTGTATACTATAAAAGTAAGTGACACAATATTCTGCTATGTCAGCCAGTTAATTTGTATTTATTTATGTGTTGGTTGAGTAATTTGGCAAAAACACCCAGGAGGGGGAGATGGAGTGGAGACTGAAGGGTCACAACCCTATATTGTAGTGTGGGGAGGGGTGCAACATATTGTTTAAAGGTGATTTAAAAGTAATTACATGTAGTACCATTATTAGTACATTACAGTCATTTACAGATATATGCAACTAAGTCAATCATCATTTTCAACTTAATGCCAAGAGTATCTGAACTTGAAAGTGGGTATTGCACAAACCAAAGTAGGTGTAAGCTTAGAACCCAATCATGCTAAGGTTTCCCTGCACTGCATATATCAGTTAATGAAATATGTAAGCTTAATTCTAAATAAATTTCAACCTAAACTAAATTATCAGCAAGGCTTGACATAAGTGGTGGGACAAGGACAATGACCGACACCAAACTTACTTTGACCTACACTCTTTGAAATCCAGAGGACATTCTGACCGATGCAATATTCTGCTCAATTTTAGAAGTTAAAAAATCACTTTTAATTCGGTATAAACTTAAATTCCATTGCGAATTAACAAGTCATTTCCTCATTTAATAGTCACCATATGTCAATTTACTATGTGCAAAGCACTATGTTGAAACTGACCTGCACCAAATTAAAATGACCTGTACCAGCAACTTGGGGCAGGACATTTTGACCTGCACCGGTCAAAAAAATATTTTGAGCTTTGATTATTAGTTTGTTTTTTTTCTGTTAAATAATTGATCTACTTTTAGAAATAATTTTAAATATTCATCCATGCATACCTGTCATTTTAAATACTTTCATTGGTTGAGTTACGGGACAAAGGTGGGCGAGGTGAAGGGGCTGGATGTTAATATACTAATCAAAGTTTGGTAAGCACCAAGTATATCCAACTACATGTTTTATGTTTTAGTTGAAATATTGTGATGAAAAGTGCATATATTTTTATTTAATTATATCTTTAATGATTTAAGTACAGAAATTAAGATTTTATTTGTGTTTGACATTATTTTTTAGCTTTTGAATACGATAACCATGGAAAATGGATATTATTGGTAAAAGAGGAAATTTTTCAATATGCCAAAACATTGACTGAGCGAACTGGTATGGTTCAATATCGAGCAGGAGACCCGTTACTGTTAATTACAGCTTGGCAACTCCTTCTCATGCTCCCAATCAATTTCCTGGTGGTCCTTTGTGGGATGTTGTTCCATTCTTGGACCAGTATGGCACCAAGCTCCTGGACACTTCTTGGCTGAACTGGTCGGGATGAAATTGCAAGCTGCAACTCATTCCAGACATGTTCGATTGGATTGAGGTCAGGGAATTTTTCTGGCCAGTCCATACGCTCAATCCCCTTCCTCATGAGGACGGGCAGACCATTATTGACCCTCCACCATAGTGGTCATGCTCAGCAATGTTGGCTGCATGACATCGCGCGCTCCTGGTCTTCTCCATACCCTAGAACGCCTATATGTGTGGTCTTGGCAGTACCTTGGCTCATCTGCAAAAAGTACAGGTCGCCAATTTTCTCTGGTCTAAGCAACGTGGTGCATGGGCCATTCATATCGTGCCTGGTGGTGGTTCTGGGACAGCTGAATGCGAATACATGGTCTTCTCGATCGGAGACTACCCTCGTGCAACCTTGCCCGGATAGTTTGCGTCGAAACATTTACCCCGGATGCATTCTGAAGTTCACTGCGAAGCTGTGTTGCTATGGCAAAGCGGTTCCTCCGGGCCTGAATGATCAAAAACCGGTCTTCAGCTGCAGATGTTGCAGATGTTGCCCTGTCTCTGCCGCCACCATGCCGTCTTACCGGTGTGCCATACTGCTGAAATATTGCCCAGGATCTGGTGCACACCAAGGGCTTCTCCAACCTGACGATGGTTAACGCCTTGCACCACCATGTCTACAGCCCGCCACATTTCTGCTTCAGACAAATGTCTTCTTACATTGCATTTGCCATATTCAATCATTAAATCACATGGGTTTGTGTTGAAATGAAGATGGAATACCCTACACATGTCATATGCATGTAGACAGTACACGAAAACATCATGGAAATCAAGGAGTACATGCTTTCCATGACTGCCACGAAAATTCTGTCTGTCAAGGGAGCTAATGTATACACTGCGGACCATCTCAATACATTCCTCAATCATACCCCCAAAAATATCACAAATATGTCACAAGCAAATTTCAGAATGATGTGTCAAATATTTGGTGCTTAGAAAACTTTGAGCAGTATAGTAAAAAAAAAGGGAAACGTTAATAAATCGCATACACATTCCTATTGTGGTAAATGGAAAAAGAGAGTAAAGGGTATACATGAAACAGGCAGAAAAGGTGTTATCCCCAGTGGCCCTACCGACTCCAATTTGTTCGGCACTTTCTTTAATAATTCTTGAATGAATGAATGCATGGATGAACTGTTCATTCAACTAATATGACAAGTTGCATCAGTAATAAATACTAAGTGATATTGCTGTTGCGTCTATGTCATTTTTAATAGGATAGAACATTATTAAATGAAATATTAATATCAACAGTCTAGTGGTAAGAAAACAATTGTTGAAGGGTGATGCAAGGAGTGTAAACTTATATATAAAAATCGCCCAGGGATTATATTTACATTGCTTTACAGTACACTTATTTATCCCGGTCTTATCTGTTATCACTTAAGATGAGAAGTAGTATCGCATCAATTTATGTCAGATATGGTGAGAAGGATGCTGGATAAAATAATTGGTTTCATATGTATGTTTATTATATTTCTACTGCTTTTTCCTTTGAAAATAAAAACCATATCCTACTCCCACGACATCGAAAGTGTTATTCAACTCCCACGGCGATATCCTACTCCCAGTCATGACGGACTAATTTTACCATTGCATTTGTTCCTCCTCGAAATCCAGCGATAGCGTCCAATCCACTTCAACAAATATTCTTCTTGATATTCAAACTGACAGCGAACAATAACTAAGTACACATCCACACAAAGTTATAAAAAAGTTGAACATGACTACTCATTCATGGTGACTGATTGAATTATTTCTTTAAAATGTGTTGATTTCCTTCAAAAGTTCACATCTCACGTCACTTGAACTTCCATTTGAAAACGAGCGTCATTGTGTTCCTTTCTGATGACGTCATATGATCAGTTCATTCATTCATGTTTTTGTGTTCATGCGCCGATTTTTCTAACCGTCAAAACAAATTGAGCGATCTTAGGAAACTGCTCTTGGATTACGCAAGAGGGGTATTTGTGTTGCAGATATTATCAGGGAAATATAATAAACACAATAGTTCACTGCTTGGAGTAACGTACGATGTTTGTTCTCTCGTGGGATGCGGGGATTATTTTCACTCGGATAGCGCCTCGTGAAAATAACATTCCGCATCCCACGAGAGAATAAACATCGTACGTTACTCCAAGCAGTGAACTATTGTCTATTTATTGTTGTCTTAGTACATGTATTTCTTATCAGGATATGTTTTTTTCATATTGGTATATGTATTAAATAAATTTTATTACACTGTTGATTTCTTGTTTTTTTTGAAAACATAACATTGTCTTGCTTAACTGTATTCATTTAACATTTCCACTTTACATAATTTTTTTAACACAGATATTGTTCAATTTGTTGCAATGTATTAGTTCGTGTTGTTGTGAATTCCATTATCCATAACTTAACTCCTGCAATACTAGTGCAGAGTGATTTTTTATTTGTACTGTTTTTATAAGTCTTCTACAAGCCTAGAGGTCCTCGGTTCGAATCCCACATGCAGCAATTGCAGCGTGTCCTAAAGCAAGACACTTCACCCCCATTGTGAACATGGGGGCACGGTGACGTTGTGTACTAAGGCGTACTGCACGTCGATGGTGCAGTTGTCTTTAATCAATGATAACCCTGCTTGTATGGAGTCAGTATGTTAGGGAGCCTGACAGTTGCTTGGTGATTCTCTCCTGGTACTCAGGCTTTCTCCACCCGTAAAATTGTCTGACACAAGGGGCCCCTGACTGTCTAAAGTTTCAATAAACCCCAATAAATAAATATTTTATAAGTTTTATGTTATTTATCATGGGACAAAATGATCATCCCACTTAGGATAATCTACTTGGGATGAATTATCCTGGGGCGAACTGGTTTTGGGACGACTCGTTCCAGAAGGATTGGTTGGACAAGTAAAATAGTATACATCAGTCACTTACTCACAAAGCTTGTTTTGTAATAAATTATTGGGGGACAGTCCGTGGCTGGAATTCACCGATATATTGAATATATTGTTACAAAACAAACGGCATGAACAAATAAAACTGCGACAAAACGTCAAAATAGATAACTGTAACAGTTGTTAGTGTTACAAATATTGGTGATCCAAAAATACCTCTTGTCACATTTAAAATATATCTAAAAATGAGTTATTAGACAGATAATTTTATATTACAAAGTTAATTATGAGGAAACCTCCATACTCAAAAGGCAGGTGTCACTGAGGAATGCCCAAGTGAATCGCTTAATTCCATACGTGTGTTTCAGTAGCCTGAGTAAAGGGCATATCGGACTCAAGTTGTTATCGGTAATTAGACTTTCTTTCACGCAACATAATTTTGTAATACACCGTGAAAATGATTTGTGTTCTGCACCAGACGCGTCTGTAATAAAAACAGAGTAGAGGTGAAGTAGAGAATAACCGATGGTAAAACGTGGTCTCTGCGGACGAGTTCCCCTTTTTCATTTTGTGCATGTCCGGTCAGCATCCAGCGTTTTGACGATTGCTTCGACTCGAGACATTTCTTTTCAACACTTTTATTCATCTTTCGTGTAAATTGTTTTTTTTAAGCATGTAAACTCATATAACATCCCCGTATAATGGAACACAAAAGACTGGGTGGCATTATTGAGGGACAGTTGTTTTATCAATATTTTGAATACTGGGCTTTCGTCTGTTGTGTGTGCATTGCGTAAACAAAAATCTGCGTTTCTAACCAGTAGGACTCTCGCACCATCTTAGGGGTAGTTTGTACTCGCGGTGCTTCCCATTGTTGGAGGCCCTTAGGAGACGTCCTAACCTTATTGTATGGGCGTTATGCCACAGCAACAGCGTCCGAAAAAAGCGAGTCGATAGTATTTGAAAGCCGACTACGTGCACAAAACGTGAGTCGATTGTCTCGGCAGGCTGACTACGTTCATAAAACGCGAGGCATTTGTGTCACCAAGTCGACTACAGCCGCCAAACGCGAGTCGATGGTGTCTACAAGCCGACTACTTGCACAAAACACGAGTCGACTGTCTCTGCAAGCCGACAACAAACAAGAGTCGATTGTGTCCTTAAGCCGACTCCGTCGTCAAAACGCGAGTCGATTCAGTCTGCAAGACGACTTCGTCCACGAAACGCGAGTCGATTGTCTCCGTGAGCCAATTAAGTCCACGAAATGGGAGTCGATTGTCCCTGCAAGCCGACTACCTCCACAGAACGAGAGTCGATGATGTCTAGAAGCCAATTATGCCTACAAATCGAGAGTCGATTGTGTCTGGAAGCCGACTACGTCCACAAAACGCGATTCGACTGTCTCTGCAAGCTGAATGCGTCCACGAAACGCTAGCAAGTCGAATGTAGTAGAGTATACAAGACTCTTGAGCCCACTAAGCCACATAGGTGATGTCTCGCGATTTTCGAGCTTATTTTCACGAGAATACGAGCCCACCTTAGACTTCTCTCAAAATGGGTTTGTATACTATGAGACGACACGCGACCTTTTCGAAATCGGATGAAACTCGAATCGCCTATAGAGAGACTTCGAGGATCTGTACCGTCTTGTCGATCGAATATAGGAGATTGAGCAAAAACGAGAGCTTGGAAAATATTAGAAAATCTGAGAAAAAATCCGAGCTCGACCACTTCTGGCCCAGTCAAAGAATTCATTGTAGTTTTCTCTCAAGATTAAGTGTTCCCTCGCTCGATTTCATCGATTTCGCCGAGATATCTCTGAGACGAAATTACATATTGCGAGTAGTACGAGAGCGATGAACCGCGCCTGTTTCGGGGGGGGGATCTCATACATGACGTCATAGTCACGTGACCCAGTGGCGCCATGTTGTGTTGTCATGGTAACCCGAGACGTCATCTCCATAGTGGTACGTGATGTTAGTGCGCATGCACAGCGCGTGTTGTTGGGGTGATACGTGTTTCCGTCGTCCCTTTTGTATACTGGAGGCCGCCACCTTGGTTTCTATGGTAGTACGTGGTTGCTACGTTATCCAAAGTCTTCTTCGGAGGGCATGTTCCTTTACACAATAGTAATTTCCCGATTTTTAGAATTACTCAAATAAACCCGATAATCTCTCCAAATAACCAAATGCATTTTATGTGATACGGATTCCCTATTTTGATGGCTTAGCACGTAGTGCTACAGTGCCGAGGGGCCCCAGGGTGAGTTTGCTTGAGCTAGAGTACATACATTTACCCGAATAAATTCGACAATCTCTAGAAATACACCCCGAAACGGATTTTGTTCTACATATTTCCTCCAGAATCGTTTTAGGACCGCCATACCATGGTACCGATCCACCACCCCCCTCCCTCCCGGTACCGAAAACGCCTCTTTGGAGTATAGCTAGCTGATAGACAACCCCCATGAAAGCCGATATGATTCCTAAAGCCAAGAATTTATCGAGCAGTTACTGATAAATCATTGACCGAACGAATCGAATCCCATCTAGCAAATAAGCCGTAAAGTATGTACTCGGACGAAACATGTATCATCCTAACAACACGCGCTGCGCATGCGCACTAACACCACATATCACTATGGGGATGGCGTCACATGATGGCCGCTCACGCGGGTTACCATGGCAGCCCAACATGGCGCCACTGGGTCACGTGACTATGATGTCATATATGAGATCCGCCATGAGACCCCCAACCAAACCCGGCTCATTGCTTTCCTACTACTATCACAACACAAGTTGGCAAATGTGTAATTCTTCTTTGTCAGTGGTTTAAGTGTCTCTTTGATGGAGTTGCTCGATCGATTTTGGTTCTGATCTCTTGTATGTGGAACACTAGAAATTATCACAAAATGCAAAGGCTGTGTACTTTTTCATCTGCGTTTCGCAGTGCGATTATGTGTAAGATCGATTCGGTGGAGACCCCCCTCCCCCATCATTTCGACAAAAAATAGATAAATATCTACTTGAATTAAGAAAATATTTCGTTGTGAAACGGCATTTTTTAAGACTGTATTTCACCATAAAAGTACTTTAGAGTACATTAAATAGATCTTAAATAGTTCTTTTCACAGTAAGTTGAAAGCGAGGAAACATTTACTTATTTAATAGATAACATTCGGATGAGAGAGGTGATTTCCCTCATTCTGTACTAAAATAAAATAATCTCTACTTGAAAGATTGTGTTATAACATAGAAAATACTTTAAATAACTTACATTGAGAAGAGGTAATTGATGTAAAGAGAAAACGTTATCATTAAAAAAGTATGTGAGAGGGTGAGCTTATGGTAGACGGTTGAAAGTTGGATAGCAACCTATATGGGTGCTCTCATATCCCATTACTAATGACTAAAACGCAGTGTTTTTTCAATTTTTTATTTTCTTATTATAAAAAAAATAAAACTTATTTAAAAAAGAAAATAAATAAAATTAATTTAAAAAAAAAACAATAACAAAAGGGAAAACTGGAGAACTATAATTTGTTGACCGAATTTTGGGCTTTCTCATCTTTTTAATGCGAAAAAGGCAGGCTGTATTGTGCACGAAACTATCAATCATTGATTATCTTTACACCTGATAACAAGAGCTTTGTTGAGGATGCAGCTCCATTGGAGCCTGACAGGAAGAGTCTGGAGTTAAAGTCTATATAGAAACAGAGATCCAGCAAATAATTAGAGAGAGCGGAGATGCGAGAAATCTAGAAAATATATAAAACAACGTGATACTGAATTTATTCTTCTTTATTATATTATGGAAAAACAGGACCCGCCAGCCAACGCCTGGGGAAGAAGTCGTCTAAAGTATGCCGCTCTGGTGTCAACGATTAGCTAAACTTAAATAAATACCTATGCTGTGGTCATGATATAGCTATAGATGCTTAAAGTGATCTTAAATACCAATAATTATTTTATTCTCTACCATTCTGTCAGTTTGTGAATGTGTGGGATATGTCAACAAGAGAGAGCGTACTTCAAATGTCAACCAATTGCTGAACCAAAATATATTTCTATGTTATTGTTATGATACAGAAATAGATGCTGACAATGACCTTAAATACCTGTAATTAATTTATTCTCTACCATTTTGTCTATTTATAAAAGTGTGGGACATGCCAAAAACGAAAGTACGCTTCCCACTCCAACGATTTCACATTTTTTTCCAACCAACCTGTTTCAGATAAGAGGAAATACATGTAATTCAAATTACAATTGTTTTTGTAGATATCGTGGTGTGAGCTGCTCCAAATACTGACCTTTCTGGCTGTCAAATGAAAATGAATAACTACAATTTTCCATTTTGTCTCACTGTTTTCTCTCAGAAAGCAAGGAAAATGCTTACGAGGCCATGAAGTAAAGTGCAACAAATCTGTTTTATTTATTTATTTATATATTTATTTATATATTGGGATTTAATAACACTTTCAACAGATAGCGACATAACAGCAATTTTTTCAGTATGTACATCTGAATACAATGACGCCAAGCATTTTAGGTTAACGCTTAAGAAAGTGACACACAATGGTAACCAAAATGCGAAAACTTTGGTATTTTAAAACTGTACTCATTCTATTGATTAGGATACCAGAGGGTTAAATCACACACAAAAAAGGTTACCGGTAACGTTTGTCTACTGTCATTGCTATATCTATTCAAACCAAAATATTTGTCACATTATGCTCACGGTAATGGTGAATGACATTTGGAAGGCATTCAATTTTGCCATTTGCACACAAATATTCCAATGTTAACACCCACGGCCACACACGACGTGTATGCAACAATGTTGTGTTAAAACGCGTTGAAAATGCCATCTCTGGCGTCACACATAATCCAACACTTGATTTGACAACAATTTTGCCGGGGGTAGAGTCGGAAGATAGCGTAATGTCATCGGTGCCTGGTGCGGGAGCTTTGTTAACGAGGCAGCTCCCTCACAGGGAACCTGGCAGGGAGAATCTTGACGAGTTAAAGGCTATAGGCAGGGTAATAGAAACAGACATCAAGCAAATAACCAAAGAGAGCAGAGAAGCAAGAGATCGAATGGAAGCAAACTTGAAAAAACAACGCGATTCACCGAAATTAAGCAACGTCGAGCCCAGTTAATCATCGGATGGGTAACCGTCTGAGCGATCAATTCGGACTCGTGAGTTGTGTCCTTGAACAAGGCACTTAACCCCGATTGTCCACATGGGGGCACGATGATGCCGTGTATTAAGGCGTACTGCGCGTCGATGGTAAGCATGTCTTTAACCAATCAAACCATACCTGTAGTGCAGAGTTACGATGTTGCGGAGCTGGCAGCTGCTCCTCGTTGCTCGGTGGTTCTCTCCGGGTACTCCCTCTTCCTCCACCCGTAAAACTGCCACGGTCGTGATTAGCCATTGTGCACAGGTATATGACATTAAACACCAATAAATAATAAATAAATAAATAAATAAATAAATAAAGTGATACTGAATGTATTCTTCTTTATGATATTGCGGTGAAACGGGACCCGCCAACCAAAGCCTGGTGAGGAAGTCGCTCAGTATGCAGCTCAGGTGTCAACGATTAGGTAAACTTGAACAAATACTTATGTTGTGGTAATGATATAGCCATACATGCCGAAAGTGACATTAAATACCAATAATTAATTTATTCTCTACCATTCCGTAGGCTTGTGAATATGTATGACATGCCAACAAAAAGGAGTGTGCTACATATGTCAGCCAATAGCTAAAGTTGAATAGATGCCTTTGTTATGGCCATGATATAGACATAGATGCTGAAAGAGACCTTGAATACTGCTAATCAATATTCTCTACCATTCTGTCTTTTTTATGAATGTGTGGGACCTGCCAAAGGACGAGAAAAAACTTTCCACTCCCACGAGTTCACAATATTTCAAACATGTCGGTTTCAGATAAGATGAAGTACATGTAATACAAACTACAATTTCTTTTGTAGATGATGTGGTGTCAGTTTCTCAAAATAATGATCGTTTTGGCTGCCAAATGAACATTAATAACTTTGCGATTCCCTTTTTTTCTCACTGTTTTCTCCAATAAAACAAGGAAAATGCATCCAAGGCCATGACGATTGAAGTTCAACTTCCATGGTGCAACAAATCTGTTGTATTTATTTATTTATTTAAAATATTCATGTATTTATTTATTTGTATATTGGGATTTAATGACACTTTCAACCGATAAAATCATCCCTACTTCAAAAATTATAATAGCAAACTTATTCAGTAGGTGTCTATGCTCCCAGTGACACAAAGCGTGTCAGGCTAACCCTCACCAAACTGACACATAATAGTAACAAAAATGGGGAAATTCTGGTATTTTAAAACTGTACTTGTTCTAGTGAGTAGGATACCAGGGTGTCAAATAAAACAGAAAACAAGGTTAACGGAATGTTTGTCTACTGTCATTGCTGCACCTATTCAAACCAAAATGCTTGTTACATGATGCTCACGGCAATGGTAAATGGCATTTGGAGAGCATTCATTTTTACTCAAAATCACTGCATCAACGTCACTAGTGGCCGTGGGGGTTAACATTAAAATATTTTCGTGATCATTTTGCTCTAAATGTATGAAACCTTTGAGTTGCCAGTCTCTTTTGGAAAAATAAGTACAGAAAACTGCAAAATTCAGTTTCTGCGACAATACTACTTTTTATGCAGTGAAACAGATATTGGTGAGAGCGGGATACCAAACATATAAAACAAAATTTGTTCTCCAATAATGGCCCACTACAGTTATAGAAAGCACATCGAGCTATGTATTTTCGAGTTTGAAAAACATGAGAACAGAAAACCGAAAATTTCACCGAAAATCACAATATTTCGAACTGAACTATTTTTTAAGTGGCCAAAGCTAAGTTATGTTGAGTTAAGCCATAGAGGAAAACTTACACCAGAATGTTTGTTCAAGGAGCATCTCTAATCTCAACAAAGCACACTGTTTGAAATTAATCCTTTCTAAATTGATAGGAAGTAGCAACCAAAGTAGACCAATTTTGTCTTTTCCAAATGATACTATTATTTTATAGCAATCACTGTGCTGGAGGGATAAATGTTCCTCTACATATGCAAAACATTTTTTTGGCAAACAGGTAGTTACTTTAAAAGCCATTTCAAAGGAGATCAATTTGTTTGGGTGTGGATTTAATGGCTGAAAAAACTGAGTATAGATTGCAGAAAAGTTCACGAAAATTCAAGTTTTTGTCTGGATAATGCTGTCGAATCATGTGTTAGATTATGCGTGGCACCAAACCTTACCCATGGAAATTTGTTTCCATGAAAATGTGTTTCCCTTGAACACATAATACATATATGCAAAGGAAAATAGGCAATACCAATCCTACACTGGCAAACTGAGTACAGAAAACTACGAAATTTGTTGGAAAACGAATATTGTCTGATGGTACTCATAGTTGTACAACCAAAACTGGTATTGGATAAAGCAGGACACAAAAACATATAACACAAAATTTTTTCACCACTGATGTTAGAATGCAGTTACGGAAAGCAGAATGATCTATTTCATTTTGTTTTTCAACAAACGAGTACAGAAATTTGAAAATTCACTAAAAAAATCTTTGTTTTTAGACAGCGCTATTATTTAAGCGGCGAAGGCAAATGTTGAGTTAAGCCTCGAGCATAACTTACAACAGCAGATTTGTTCATCAAGCATCTCTACAAATAGCAAAGCAAAGTGTTTAAAGTCGTCTCTTTCCAAAATGATGGAGAAAACAACCGAATTTGGCTAATTTTAGCATTTTTAAATGGAACCCTTTTACTCGTCCTCATTTTGCTTAAGAGTTAAAAACGAGACAAAAAAAATACACAGTAACTTTTTCTGCAATCATTGTTGCATAACAACCTTGCAATTACAGAGAATGGCCCTTGAAGTTGGTAAATTTTGAAGAAAAGTGTTACATTCATGTTGTTTTTGGCCAATATGGGCCAATTTTGAAATATTTGTGTCGTAGCGTTGGTTTATTTTATTATGCTCTAAATGTTTGGAAAATTTGAGCTAAATAACTTAAAACAGTTTTGTGACTTTTGAAAAATGGTGAAATTTTGATGATTTTGGCAGAATATTTTGAAAATAAACGTTTTAACAGATATGATGATACCCTCATTTTACAAATTATATGACAAATTGGTTTGAAATCGTACAATCTGTTTTTGAGCTGTGCAAGAGACAAAATTGACGACAGAAAGAAAAATATATAAAAATTAAAGAAATAATGAAGAAACTTTTTAAAAGTATAACGACAACAAGGGTCTTTCCCAAACCGCCTAAAAGAAAAGAAAAAGAAAAGAGGAAACTTTTTTGAAAAGGAAGAATAACAAAATTAGGTTAGGGAAATCCTAAAAAAAGAATATTTAAAAAAAAACATGTCATTTTTAAAGATCAAAGATCATTGAGACAAGGCAGGACATCTATTTACAGACCTTCTGGTCGGACTTCTATCCATGAACCTTATGATCCGAATTACGGTTACAGACATTCTGGTCAGACTTATAGTTACATATCTTCTTGTCCAACTTCTCGTTTCATATCTCGACAGCCTCCTCGCTGGTATCAGCACTTTCATCCAAGTCTTTCTGAGATAGACAGATACCTCGTCATCCTCCTCCCCGGTATCAGCACTTTCCTCCAAGTCTTTCTGAGATAGACAAATACCTCGTCATCCTCCTCCTCGGTATCAGCACTTTCCTCCAAGTCTTTCTGAGATAGACAGGTACCTCGCCATCCTTTTCCCCGGTATCAGCACTTTCCTCCATGTCTTTCTGAGATAGACAGAATTGAGACTGAGTAGGAGAGTAAAATATCATCGGTTACTACTGTGAGCACAATAGGCAACACGATGGTAGATATCGGGAATATGAAACCCAAAGACTATGCGAATTTATATAAAATGAATACATTGAGTGCGGATCCTGTCTTCGGCAAGTTCGGACGAGACTATGGCAATCTCCACATTGGGGACAAATGATTGGAAAAATCTGATGACATAAATCTCATTGTCGAAGATTGAGAATATGAAGGTACTAAATGACTGTGGAATCTACTCATGCTGGCAAAACCTAATGATTATGAGGAAGAATTTTACAAAACTTATGATGATTTTCTGTTTTGGATGCATGTTATAAGAAAAAGCAACAATGCCAGAAAGACGAGACCGACAGTAAGCAGAATTTCAAAGTTGAAGAACGTGGTGAAACTCATGTGGGATGCGAATAAAGCATTCCACACCGGAGAGGGAATGACATCCGCGAACAGTCCTTGTGGTCCTAGTGCACTGCTGGAAAGATTAGATATCTTGATAGCTAGCCGAGAAGCCGCTTTTACGAGAAACGACTTGGTGAGCATATGTGACGAATTGTTTCGACCGACGTTTTTAATAGAGAAACGAATAAATAGATTACGGGAAAGTGTTATGAACAACAATTGCAAAGATCTCGTTTTTTTAAAAAGGCACAATAATTTTCATCTCACATATGTAAGGGAGTACAAAAAATTCAAATTTGACTGAAATAAAACAAATGAGGAACATATTAGAATTAATTAATGAAAAGTATAATAATAGACGAAAGTATTCAAGAGTATGAAGTGCACACATATCTACCTGTGGAGGGAACTAGTCTCAATAATGAAGGACAGATATGACACAATATCGAAATGGAAGATATCTTTCTCCATCCAAGCACACGTTATCTGCAGGTAGGACGCTTGACGAAAAAGGATCGTAGAACTAAAATATGATGACTTTATAATTTCTGCACATAATGGCATGGTGTGACTTTTCGACAGCATATCATATAAACTCTCTGGTCAAGATATAGCAACTGTGTTTCATCCCCAGCAGGCAAACATGATGTTAGGTCTTGGATAACTTTATAACTTTATTTTGCAAAAGCAATATAGTATAAGAATATATTTATTAACAGCATTAAATACAGTGAACATCCTATAATTACAGATTCCGTAACCCTTGTTTTCGGCGGAGGGAGGGGGGGGGGGGGTGACATAGCCATCTGGCTGTTTTATTGTCCCTCACCTTAAAAGTTGGAATTGTCAAAACATAGTGTGAGATAAGGAGTTTGGAGAAAAGAGATGAGAGGGAAGTACAAAACCTCTCAAGTAATAAATTTGATTTGGAATAATTTGTATTACACTTCGGATAGATGAAGCAGGAATTATGACGACTTGTACTGTGACATTTGAAATATTCAGATGCTATTTCTAAATCTAAGGGCCTCAATCAACTGGTGATGAAAAACACCAACTCAGACACGACTGTCGACAATGTGGGTGCAGCCACGAGATTTAAATGCATCGTGCAAGCATTTTGATTAGAGGGAAGATCTCGTTTAGGATTCCTCTGAAACAGATTTTTGGATTCGCCGAAGATTCCAACAAAATGTCTACGTATTAAGACACAATCTCTAGTTCGTAAAATAGGACGATGATACCATCGTGAGAGCTGCCACAACAGATGCCGGAATGGTACATCTCAGTAATGTGTCATGGTTCATACCACACATACTACCGAACGACGAGTAAAGAATGAAACTCTACAAGATCGAATGAAAAATCTAAACCTAGATTTAATTGAAAATCGCCGGTGAAATCTACATTGGCAAAACGCGTTCCATCATAATGGGATTTCAAACGAACGGGGTCGGATCTCTAGAAAATAATCTCTATTCGGACATTGCCACTTGAGAAATATGCATGAGATATCCTACAACTTCTCATTTGAGGTGAATTACTTTTCTAGGATGTACGGCGATGCGGTAGACTTCGGATCGAAATATCATCGCGTCGGCGAATAGACAAGCACTACAAACGTAACGTCTACTGAATACAAGACGCTCTATCCCCTGTTCGTGTTCCACGACAGCAAACAGAGCGAGAAACCCAAGAACGCCGTTCTGGACATACTGATCAAGATGCAGTTTTTCAGGAACGTACCAAAGCAAACCAAAGCTTTCACAGCTGTCATAAACGACAGCGTGTTGACATTTCAATTGGATGGAAGTAAAATGTCTGTTATGCACTCTTTTCGCACACGTCTGACAAGGGAAGGGTGTAGGTGTTTCGATACAGATAGTGAAAATCTCTCAGGAATTTCATGTCAAATATTTTCCACACTTTTTAAGCATGGTCGACATCGGAAATGTCGGCATCATTTCATGGCGAATAATATGGGTCTTTGGAAGCAAACACCGACTCATCAAATCTATGCAAACCATCTATATACAGTACGTGGAGAGTGTATTATCATTAAATCAACCGCGGAGTGGAGATTCCACCCAAGCAATAATTGAAAATTTGTTGCAAAGCATTACAAGCACAGACAAAGTTTCAACCAATGGACCTCTGGGTTAAACCCGGAGGTCCATTGGCTGAAACATTGCTTGTATTTGTTGTCCTTATGTATAATATTTTAAAGTTATAGTCTGGGTGAAAATCCACTCCGCAGGTGATTTAGTTACAATCCACTCTCCACGTACTGTAATTTCATGTCAAATGTTTTCCACACTTTTTGGGCATGTTCAACTTCGACATCGGAAATGTCGGCATCATTTCATGGCGAATAAAAATGATCTTTGGAAGGAAACACCGACTCATCAAATCTATGCAAACCATCCATATAATTAGAGGGGTATACTCCTTTCCTCAATATTCCCTCTAATTGGCGTTCGTCTCAAAAGTCTTCAGTCATAATCTCGAGTTTCTCCTTCCCTGAATTGCCAACTAGTTGGTCGACATGAATTGATAACTATCTATGAAACGTATTTCTCCATTGATATCGACTGCTGACTTTATCCATATATTTTTTCATCTTTTTGTCTACAACTAACCATTTCGCAAACAAAATGTATTGTTCCTCGATCTTCATGGTGCAGCTTATATATCCTTCGCTGACTTTACTGAGGTTTTTCATGAACAAATGACTGTCATAACCCGACAGATTGTGAAATATCACTGGAAAGAACTTAGCATCTTGATATTTTAAATTTAAGTTACTTGATGTTTTAAATTGATCGCAGTCGTATAGATGAGTCAGAACATTCATTCACAATCAATCTAAATTCTTTGATGTTTCTACGTGCTTTGGTACCCTCTATGGATGCTTTTCTACGGGAGTTTAGGCAGATGTTACAGCTCATTTGAAGCATTGACTCTCATTTTTATTGTGTACGTTGATTACAGCTTCTTTCTTTTCTATAAAAGCATTTTTATATATAAAGACGTTCGCAATGGATCACACTTCTCGATATGAATTTCCGGATTCTAAACTTCTCAGAATCTTCAATTGCTACCTTCATGTTAAAACTGCCCCGAAGATTGTATTATTTTTTCTTTCATGTTATGAAAGATATCGGACATAGAAAAGCTTTTGGTCACATTGTTTGTCCAAAATTGAAAATAAGCTATTTGTCCTTGACTTCACTCATGTTCAGATCATTCTTCTCCACCTGACACTTCAATACCTTTTTCTTTTTGATACCAATGCCCAGGACTCAAAATAAATTTTGTTCTATGCGTAGCAAAATGCTACACATTTCCGAAAAATGAATAGCATTTTGTTTAAATTGCATTGCAGTTCTTGTATACCGGAGTTATGCCATACTGTTTTGTTTTGAACTCTTCTGAGCAGATAGAATAATGTCCATCCATTCCAGCTATGTTTTTCAACTGAACTGCGTTTAACAACTGCATGGACTTAGATATTTCCAAATGCGTGACATTTCTTAATTTGATGGGCTCAAAGTTACTTTGATTGGGTATTTTATGCAAAATGCAGAAACAATACAGGGTGAATTTAAACCAATAAAATTCACGTTACATATGAAGTTGCTCATGTGAGACAGAGAGTTAGCCGTATATCATGGGTGAAGCGTCAGTGAACTAGCTTGCAAAGTTTGTTGCAAATTTTCACTTTTACATTTTGCAATACAAGATATTCAACTGCAGCCTATTAGGCTGCAGTTGAATATATTGTATCACAAAATGCGATACATAATTGAAAATTGTGTAGCTTTTAGCATGTTTTGCATAGCAAATAGCGATGTGAAACCACTTATTTTGAGCCCTGCCAACGCCTTGCATCCGACGAAATAAATCCAACATGCTAGGTTTTATCTCATTGAAGAAATATTTGAGTTGAAACTTGTTTATACCCTTGACATCAAACATTTTGAAAAATCCCTTGATGGCCTGTCCTTTTTCTACGGGAGTGGGAAATAATTGTTTGCATATGAATTTAGCTAGTTATTTGATATTTTTCTCTTTTTTTTTTCACTATCGCCAATTGAATCGGAATGTTTTGTTTTTGTGTCCTCTTTCCACCTGTTTGAGTTGTTGCTTTTCTCATCTCATCGCTTCCTCCTCCTCCTTCAATCATCGATTTTATCAACTCATTTTTTTTCTCACCATACACCTTTCAAACCCAACTGACGTGTTTTAGATGTCCATTATTTTTCCCATATTTTTTAATTTAGTTCAATTGCACGCTCCTAATAAAAAAAAAAAAAAAATTATATAAACTTCAAAATATATTTTACAAACTATCAAAAATTTTATTTTTGTTATATTCTATATTGTATATATGAACATTTTTTTTCCATAAATTTCGATATTTTTATATAAATTTTCATTTTTTTTCAAAAAACTTTTAGATTTTATTAGAATTTTTAATTTTTTTTTAACTTTCACAATTTATTTATAAACTTTCGTATTTCTTCATCTTTCGTTTCTCATATTCAAGAAAATAAAATTGAATTTTATATTATAAAAAAAATTAACAAATGGGTAAAACGTGAAAACAATTTGGACATTTGCAAGAAAGATAAAATTTAATTTAAAAAACATTTAAAAAACAAAATTGAAATTTAGTTTATAATTTTTTTTCTCCATATATATACTAGGAAATAAAATAAAATATTGGTTAAAATTTAAGAAAATAATCTCAAAAAATAGCAATGGAAAAAAATTCGAATTCAAAAGAATCATTCCTTACAATCAGTTTGAATGTAAACATTTTCTTTTGAAACCTCATCAAATTAAACTGGAAGACCTTGAGTAATAGGGTTTCAGTAAAATACGAAAATTATATCATGGGATTAAAACTGAAGGATGATCAAGTAGATTTGTTTTTAGAGTTGGAAAATTCATGTCTGGAAGTCCTGAAAGAAGAAGAGAAAAAAGATTGAGATCTAGATTAATATCCATCGGTATTCTTTCTTATTTTGTAATTAAATTTTATTTTGTTTTCCTATTTAATAATTATTTTCATTTTCTTTTTTCCTCTTCACAATATATCAGTGGGATATTCTCTACCAATTAATAAATGCAAAATACTTCCTTGATCGTAATTCGTGAGAGTTTTCGACATTTTCCGAAATTGCTGAATTTCGAAATCCAATGGCTGTGGTTGCCCTCGACACTTAAAAACGCCAAGTGGAAAAGACATGGTTTGGAACTTAGGATTTTTCATCTCGGATTTATTCTTCGCGTATCTTCACCGTCATCTTTGGAATAAATTCAGCAATGAATTCTCAGACTGTGCCAAAACTGGTCGAGCTCGCATTTTTCTCAGATTCTCTAATATTTTATAAGATTTCATTTTGCTCTATCTCCGAGATTCGATTGAAAAGACGGAACAGATCCTCGTAGTTTTTCTATCGGCGATTTGATTTTCCATCCATTTCTGACACGTAAAAGTCGCATGTCATCTCATGGTATACGAGCCCATTTTGCGAAAAGTATGAAGTGGGATCGTATTTTTTCCCGACAAAATAAGCTCGAAAATCGCGAGATATTACCTAAAGGTCTTAGTAGGTTCTAACACTCTTTCAATACTCTACTGATTGTGTCTGGGAGCCGACTTCGTCCACCAACGCGAGTCAATTGTGTCCGCAAGCTGACTAGGTCCACCAACGTAAGTCGATTATATCCACAAGCCGACTTGGTCCACCATGGCGAGTCAGTTGTGCCCGCAAGCCAACTACATCCACCGATTCGAGTCGATTATGTTCGCAAGCCGACTACTTCCACAAAAACCGATTCGATTGTGTCCGCAAGACGACTACGTCCGCAAACGGGAGGTCGATTATGTTGGCAAGTCTACTACGTCCGCAGAAATGCGAGTCGAGTGTGTTCAAAAGCCGACTTCGCCCACAAAACGCGAGTCGATTGTCTCTGCAAGCCGACTGCATCAACAAAAGGCGAGTCAGTTGTCTCAGCAAGCTGACTGCGTCCACAAAATACAAGCCGGTTGTGTCACCAGGTAAACTTTGGGCCGATGTCGTTCACAAAATCCCACACGTCGCAACTCGTATGATTTCGTTCCTTAAATATTACCTCATCAGTAGTGGGAAAGGGGGCATTCCGGGCCAAAAGAATGGTGGCGCCTCAATGTTAAAGAATTAGTATGAGGTCACTGAGGAAAAGTGGTTCCGAAAATTAAACAACGACAGTTCTGGAAATATACGGTTGAGAGGTACATTTCAGAATATTTTTACATTTGCATTTCTAGCGCCACCCGTTAGAAGAGACATTATGGCGAACGGAGTGGAAAATGTGGTCGTCCTTCACTTTTGCAAAACACAACAGATCCTTGATGTCTTTCGTGTGTTTTGTTGCATTTTATCTATTTTTCTTTTTTTACATTTTGTAAGCATGTCTGTTTACCATGTACATCGTTAGTCATTGGTAGGAACGTTACCGTTGGTAGTAGCGAACACAATCCTCATGCAAAGTCTTTATTAATAGGCCTCTGAAAGAATGAAACAAGCGACAGAGACGTACGCGAAAGCAAAAGCATGCAATAGAAACTCTACACGCCGACTGTTCTCTCTAACTCTCACTATCCATCTCATCAAACAAAGAACATCACCAATTCTGTTCCCTTTCAATTCTTCCCATCATCAGCTAAGTTACATAAAGTTTCTCCGAACGAAAGGTAGAAGAGCCTTTGTTAAAGCTTTCCCCTTCCATTCATTCACAATACAAGAGAGCTGTTTTATCTATCAGATAGATTTTGGCCTGAAAACCACGAGAAGTGGTAGGTATCAAATAATGTGTTCCATTTCCGTATCATATAGACGACTCATTCTGAATCCGTATCATATAGACGACTCGTTTCCGGAAACGCGACAGGCACATGACTACATTCTATGCGCGTTTTGGTGATCGACTCAGCTGATCGTTTACAAAACAAAACAAAATGCCTTACAGTTAGAGACAGAACTATTACTAGTCAATGACCTCCACCCTCAATAAATAGAAACGCATACCCGGTCTCCAGGGATGTACCGATGTCCCACACTCGTAAATCCAAGCGGATCGTCATAGAAAGTGACACATTGAGCGAATAATTGGACAACACAACTTTGTAAATCGCGGTGACCCCCCACCCCCCCCCCCCCCACACACTCATTGTTTGTTAGAGTGCACAACAGTAAAGTTCCATAAAATATGTTATTTTTAACTTTTGGCTCGCCCAATATTATGTCCCCAAGTCCCCAAACAGAACTAACAATTTAAGATTTAATCTGTTTATGTGACCGAATTGTTAGATAAATGAATTATCATGATGATGTGCATGTCCTGTGTTTTGCATCATATTCTCGGTGGTGTCCAGAATGGGATCACAACTCACCGGCAAAGCCGGCTCGTTGAGATCCCATTCTAGACACCACCTCGAATCTGATACAAATCACAGGACATGCACATTATCATGATAATTCGTATTGACCAACTATTCGATGTAAACTACTCAGCTCACTACTAATGACGGCACTGCAGAAAGAAGAGTAAATAACTAGTGCGTCACACAGGGTTAGCATTTCTTCTTATCAATAACTGGATACAGAAACTAATTATCAAGGGGGTCCATTGCTGAAACATTTCCCTCCTGTATTTTATGCTTTCTAAAGGTATTAATAGGAATTAAGATTTTTCATGGGTGGAGTGCTAATTACTTCTTCATTCTGTCCGCATCGTAGATGGGCTTAGTCTGTGAACCTTATTTTGAAAGCTGTAGCACTAAACAGTAAACACATAGTAACTGTTTTTATATAAATTGTTTAACATCTTTGTCTAATTATGTCCCTGTTTTGCAGAATTCTAAAGAATGCTTTTGTGGCAACAAGTTTAAAAACTATGGAAAGCTCCCAGTTAAATCTTGCAATAAGGGGTGCAGTGGAAACAGCAAAGAGATGTGCGGCGGCGTTGGGAAGATGTCTCTATCTACAACAGGTAAATATCGATTGTACTGCTTACTTCTCACGATTAATCTAACGCATAATTCACGAAAGTCAGGTATGGTAGCCAATTGGGCATGTAAACTACTCATTGTTATCGTTTGTATCAACTATGTAATCTGTAGGTTTGTTTGGCGCAAAACTTATTTATATCATCAGTAATAATCTTATCTTTGCATCAGCGTGCGCGTAGATGACTAACACTGAGCCGAGTCAGAGAGGCATTAGCATACTACTACTCTGTCTCAGAGACAGTATCAACCAGGTAGGCAATGCTAGATTACACCCGATTAATCTGGAATGAAAGAACATGGCACGTGTTTCATATGTTGAACTGGATCCGAGAAGTGTTGTGTGTTATCGTTCTGTAAAAAACTTGTTAGCATTTTAACTTTCGCAGAAAGAACGATCAACATCCGAGTGAAATACAGTTCACGCGATCCAAGGTGGAACTAAATGATTAGTGTCACTGAAGTAAGTGGCCTTATGACCCATATGAAAGAAGTCACACATACAGTCATGGTGAAAATGAGAATCAGTTTCCACTTCTGACGGTTTGGTCTGAGGTGGAGTGGGCGCTTTCTGAACTTACGTGCGCCCCTTGACCTGGTAAATAACTTTCTTCTCCCTAACTTGTTCCGAAGAAGCTCTTTCCGTTTTTACAACCGTTCGAGTCTTTATGACTGAGGTCGATTTCTGGTGCTTCTCGTTCACGATCTTTTCCCTCGTACGTCTAAAACGCTCCCTTCTCTCTTTCCTAAACTGTAGCTTAATGGAAGTTTCCTTCGAGGGACCAGAGCCAAGGTTATATGCATAATAGAATATGACTGGAACCGAAACTCAACCAGGAGCTTGCTTTGGGGTCGTACAAGAAGTGATGCATGATCTCGCTTCCGTAATGTCTTTTAGGAGGGACATGGCCGCAGTCAAGCATCTCTAGCATCATGTATATCACATGTAGGGGAGCGCGGGACGTCGCGAATCTGTCACGTTCATGTGTACTCACCCTATTCAAGATTACTGCTAAGACCCTCCATTGAATGAGGAAGGCATTAGAATTAATGTTAAAGCTAACTCGAAAGCCATCATCAGGGAGTGGTTCCCCGAGGTCTTCGGTCATGGTCTGTATATCCCGTAATGCACTCTGACTGATTATCAAAGGAAATGGGATTGCACATGAATCCCATTCCTCACTTAAAGCTGCTTTTAACTTTTTTAAAACCAACTGATTCTTCCAGACCATTCGGAAGATTAGGTTTAATGTCCAGACCAAATTTATTTAGATCTCACCGGATCTCATCACGGAAGGTCCGTGGTTTACCACCGTGGCTTGCAATAATTCCTCGGCGTTTCCAAATATGGCGTAGTTTCCAGCAGTTTCCGTTTTTGGTTGCCGTGTGAAGCACATACACTAAGTTACCTAGCTTATAGGAGTTCTTGTTCACTTACAGCATAATCTTGCTTCATTTTCTGACAGGATATTTTTAAATTTGCTCCTGCCAATTTATGACAGCGTTTCTCTTCTCTGACAAGTGACTGAACATACTCTGCTGCACTTTTTTTATTCATTGACCTTTGGCTAAAAATTAAGAACGTGCTCTGATGGATGGTTTCCCTCTCTACCTGTCATCACTTTGTTTGGTGTGAAGCCCGTAAGTCAGTTCACGGACGAGCGAATTGCATCCGAGAGTTGGTGCAAATTTTTATCCCATTTTTATGATATGTCACGTAACACCGAACTGCATTCATTAAGGTACGGTTTTGTCACTGTGCGGCGTGTTAGCCGATGGTTGGTATGGCATTGCGTGCATCCGGAGAATGCATAGTGCTTCGCACATTGCAGTAAACAACTTGGACTCAAAGCATGCACCTTGATCTGAGAATATTTGCAATGGGCATCCAAACCAAGAGGAAAATCGTCCACAGCGATGCAAGCAGCTGTTTCGGCCGTTTGATCGCGGAGTGCGATGACTCCGACTCATTTTGTAAATTGGCAACACATCACCAAAATGTACTTGTTACCTTCATACTTAAGTGGTAATGATCCCAGGAAGTCAATGTGGACTCTTCCCATGTGTGCACCAGCGTGGTGCGTGACTTGTTCCCACTAAGCATTTCTAACGCCCTTGCTACGTAGGCCTCAATGTGTTCTGAAATCCCATACCACTAGTAATGGTGCTGGCTGATTCGTTCCCTCGTTCTAGTCATCCCTAGATGTCCAAAAGCTGAAATATCACGAGCAAACATAAGAACATCAGTTGGGATGCAGTTTGGGATGACTGTCACCTGACTCCCACCCTTCGGGATCTTATAAAGCAGACAATGTTTAATGATGCATCTCTTTTGATTTATCCAAATGTATTTGGTCGCTTCACTACAGCAAAAAAAAAAAAAAAAAAAACACCCTCCTGAGATTTTCTCCGGTCTGTATCCCACTGACAGGAAGTAAGTCTGCATCGTGACGCTGAGCATCTGCTAGATTATTCAGGGTGCAGATATCTGACAGAAGAGGCTGGTGATTTGCTGGGGAGGTTTGTCTTACTCTAGGGCAGGTTGTTTACTTGGGATATACTCAAAATCCAAACCTGAATGAGTCCACCTTGCCGGAGAACATATTGAACACCCCTCCAGATCAGGATCACACCAGCCCAATCCTGATCCCAAAGGTATGTAAGGCACTTTGAAGATTTTCTGCAGTCTTGGTCACTTGACCTACTGTTAAAATGTTTTGATCTCGTTCAAAGTTGATCGTGCCTTTGGCAGCGTAACAATGTCATCCACATCTAAATCACATTTTAACCAGCTGTTATAAATCCTGGTGCAGTATCTACATCCATCACAGGGTAGCTTACTCAAACTACAATAACCAGCTGTTATAACTCCTGATGCCGTATCTACATCCAACATAGGGTAGCTTACTCAAACTACAATAACCAGCTGTTATAAATCCTGGTGCAGTATCTACATCCATCACTCAAACTACAATAACCAGCTGTTATAAATCCTGGTGCAGTATCTACATCCATCACAGGGTAGCTTACTCAAACTACAATAACCAGCTGTTATAAATCCTGGTGCAGTATCTACATCCATCACAGGGTAGCTTACTCAAACTACAATAACCAGCTGTTATAAATCCTGGTGCAGTATCTACATCCATCACAGGGTAGCTTACTCAAACTACAATAACCAGCTGTTATAAATCCTGGTGCATTATCTACATCCATCACATGGTATCTTACTCAAACTACAATAACCAGCTGTTATAAATCCTGTTGCATTATCTACACCCATCACAGGGTAGCTTACTCAAACTACAATAACCAGCTGTTATAAATCCTGGTGCAGTATCTACATCCATCACAGGGTAGCTAACTCAAAGTACAATAACCAGCTGTTATAAATCCTGGTGCAGGATCTACATCCATCACAGGGTAGCTTACTCAAACTACAATAACCAGCTGTTATAAATCCTGGTGCAGTATCTACATCCATCACAGGGTAGCTAACTCAAACTACAATAACCAGCTGTTATAAATCCTGGTGCAGTATCTACATCCATCACATGGTAGCTAACTCAAACTACAATAACCAGCTGTTATAAATCATGGTGCAGTATCTACATCCATCACAGGGTAGCTTACTCAAACTACAATAACCAGCTGTTATAAATCCTGGTGCAGTATCTACATCCATCACAGGGTAGCTTACTCAAACTACAACCAGGAGAATATTCTTCACAGGTATCCTCAGCGAGAGTGCAGTATCTACATCCATCACAGGGTAGCTTACTCAAACTACAACCAGGAGAATATTCTTCACAGGTATCCTCAGCTGGCATACGCGAGAGTGCATTTGCATTTCTGTGCTGAGCCCCTTTACGATGTTGCGTTCATCAAGCCATCTGGCCAACTGATTTTGTGGATCTTTAAAATTGTGTAGCCTCCTTAGGCTAATATGATCAGTCCTACCATATAGGTAAGGTTGGAACTGACGAGTGAATTTCGTCACCTTGAGTAGTTCACGATGTGTGAGGCAGTACCGTCGTTCCTGTGGTGATAGTACAAAACTGGCGTAATCTAACACTTTTTCTTTCCCATCTTGCCAATTTCAAAGTTGCTTTCATCTGCATCAAAGATAAACGTGTCAGTTGAGTTTGAAAAGCAAGAACAGGCGGCGACGTTAGGGCCTCCTTAAGCCTGTCAGAAGTTTTTTGTTGTTCCGCACACCAATTGTACTCATGCTTTCCAGTAACTTTGAACAGTGGCCTTGCCTGCTCGACGAAATTCGCAAAGAAAGAGCGATGGTAGTTAACAAGTCCACATAATTGTCCATATCTTCTGTACGTCAGGGTACATGCCAGTTTTGAGAAGCCTCAGTTGAAGATTCCAATATTTTCACTCCTTCTTAACTAATCATTCTTCCAAAAATTCCTGTAGTCATTTGAAAAAAATCACATTTGCGCGGCTTAAGTTTCAAGTTAATTTCCGAAATTTTGGAAATACTTTCTCATTGTCTACCAAATGTCTCAGACTCTCCCAATACAAGCAACTCATCTATGTAGCCTAATCAAATGTCCCAATTCAAACCTTAAAACACTAAATTAATCACCCTACACCATGTAAAGGTGATCTAGTGAGACATTTTGAGGGAACGAAATGTTCGATATTTTATAATGAATGCTATTTTGGGTCACCTTCTGGAACAGGAACCTGGTGATATGCGTTCATGCAGTCTGTCTTTCCAAGCCATGTATTTCCACTTCGCGTATCGAGGCAATCGTCAATTCGTGACAATAGGTAGACATCTTTACACATTGCTGCATTTAGAGATCGGCAGTCGATGCACCAACACATTGTTGAGTTGCGTTTTCTGACCAAGACACAAGGCAGGTGTTAACGCCCATTCAGACATTGAGGGCTCAATAAACTTTGACTACAAGAATTTCTTCAGATCGCTTTCCCGCTGATCAGCAAAGCATGCAGTTGGGCGATGCATCACTTGTTTAATAGGACTAGCACCTATAACCAATGGGATGCAATGTTCTATTTCATCAAATTTACCTAGATCAAACTCGTTATTACCAAATACGTCTTGTAACTCATATAGGAGTTGTCCCAACTGCCATGCATTTTCAGCTGAGAGTAATTTGGAGGTGCGTTCAAACAAATCACTAAGGTGATCCGGCAACTCGGGCATCTCAGGTGCTGGTCAGTCTGTAAGGGTTGCACCTACACCAGACTCCGAAATCGTCCAAGTCTTGCGTTATCCAGGGGAACAAGTCTCCTCAGTGGTCATATCGGAGGGTTTAAATCTACCAAACCTCGCATATGCCTGCTTATTACCATTGTAGACTGTACAGACACTATTGACTTTTCAAGCCTTAACAAATCACACCAGAATCGTTCGAGTTTAACATCATATTTGCGCAGAAACTCTATACCTAACACATCATACTCAATGGGTTCTACATACACCTTTGCCATAGATTCAAACTGAGCAATAATGATTCTCACAAATCGTACTAGACTACCAGTTATTTGTTTGTCCATCCCTAGCACAATTTTATCGTCTTAACCCTTTACCTAACATGAAAAGCAGACGACACTTGCAAAAAAAAATTCTTCAATAACAATTTTTTTTTCATTTTTTGTCTCAAAAACATAGGTTATGACCCCTCGTTGGAACGAGCTCGAAGAGCTCGTTCCAACGAGGGGTCATAACCTATGTTTTTGAGACAAAAAATGAAAATATTTTGAAAATTAATTGGCGATCTTTGAGAATAGCGCTGGCCGGTTTTGGCCGTTACGTTGGGTAAAGGGTTAAATATGAAAGCATCGTGAGCAGATCCGGGCATCGGGGAACAACATCATTTGTTTGTCCACCCCTAGCACAATTTTATCGTCTTAATAGTTGGCGGAATTTATTCAAATTTGCGGTAAAGTTTATCTGAGAGGATGGTGGCATCCTGTATCCGCTGCCATATCGATGCAGTGCTAACGATGGTGCCACCATGTGGTTCCTGTACATTTGTGCGTTCATGTTCCCGTCGGCTACCAAATGCACCTGTGATTCGTAAGCAGGGCATAACTATGGGGTGGGGGCTGTAGGATAATCTCCCTCCCCAATAATTTTGAAGTAGAGACATTTTCATTTGGATTGTGGTCTTGAGTATCAATTCTCTCGTGTTGGTAACCATGAATTTTCTCTTACGGACTAGTTTTACTTCCGGGACATATATCACACACACAGTCGGTCTCATGTAAATGGAAATTTGTGGATGATTGGAAATTTTGGAGTCCCAGCATGACCAATTCTGAGACTAGTACATATTATTTAATTTGTGTTTTAGTTAATAGTATTTCATCATCTCCACTAATATGGTTTCTTGTTAAACGGATTTTCCCTGACTCAATATTAGAATTAGCTTGATACAATGATCTTTTCTGTATATCTGGTGGTTTGTGTCTAATTTGGGATGCCGGAATCCCAGCATGTGCAATTCTGAGTCTGGTACGTGTTAATTAAGTAGGAAGTTGGGAAGCCTATGCGTCACGACTATTAGATATATTCATATATTTATCCACAAATAAATTTTTGGAGGTTTTAAACTATATTCACCATTAACAAGTTGTCCCTCTTGGCCTCATCTCGGTATTTGAGGATAGCTATGACATGGTGATGTACTATTTGAGGATATCATTTATAGGGTACCTACATGTATTGCATGATATCAATCAGAACATTATGGATACTATGCAGCAGCTTCTAGACCATCCATCACAGAAGGCATGCCTCGATGATGTAGTTGCAATTTTTGTTAATGGAAAATTCATTTGTGGATGAATATATGTAGCAGCTTCCCAACTTCCTATTTAATCATTTACCGAACACGAAAAGCAGACGACACTTGCAAATAAAATTCTCAAAGCACTATTTTTTGCGTCACAAACATAGCTTATGACCCATAATTGGAACGAGCTCGTTCCATGAGGGGGTATAAACTATGGTTTTGTGACAAAAATGAAAAAGCAATAACAATTGAATGGTGAATTATGTGAGTAGCGCTGGCCGGTTTTGGCCGTTAAGTTAGGTAAAGGGTTAATTAGCACGTACCAGACTCAAAGTTGATCATGTTGAGACTCAAAAATCTCCAATCATTCAAACATGTCCATGTGCATGAGACCTACTGCGTGTTTGATATAAGTCCCGGAAGCAAAACTAGTCCCCTGAGAGAAAGTTCATGATTTCCAACTAGTGAGAATTGATACTCAAGACTGCAGTCCAGATGAGAATATCCCGACATGAAAATTACTGGGAAGGAAGATCACCCTACAACCCCCACCACATAGTTGCGCCCTGCTTACGAACCATCGGAGTATACGACGGGAACAAGAACGCACAAATGCAAGGTACCACATTTCGGAGCCGATTACCATCCCCTGCGGGCGCCGTTTCCTTCAAGTCACTACCCGATTGTTTATTTGCTCGGTGACTCGATCGACCGTTAGATCAATCGATTAATAACGCGATCGACCATTAGAGCAATCGGAGAAACAGTACAGTCGCCGTGGATTGGTCGTTATCCACACGTGGACAGTTATGTCCACGCATCTGTTTACCAGGTAGTAAAAATCATCATCAGCAAAATTTTTATTAATGAAGCACCGGGTTGTCCCCGGTGCATCATTAATTAAACTTTTGATGATTATTCCTGTAATTAGTGTTTGGAATCTAATATTATTGCGTCCGTGGAAATATTCCCCATACGTGGAAAGTGACAAGTCCACGGCGGATGTACTGTAGTTAGCAAGACCGAAGTAATGGTACAAGTCAGCTGTAATCTTACAAAGCTGTGAGGGGTACAGAAGACTATAGCGTTGGTGGGGAACTAATTAGTGGAAGCTAGGAAAAGGACAGACAGCTTATGACGTAGTGGAAGGCGACGGTATATGAGCTGTATAATAGTTGTATAGGAGCTTGGAATCTCACCAATGGAATCCCTATGGAATTCTTTTTTGAGAAACATCTGTGGATAAGGGATCCTCTTTTTGTCGCATGATGCCATGCGGGATGGTAAATTGTACCTCATCGAGGAATTTTCTCATGGCCTTAATGGCCTCATACGATAAAAATGGATTTTATAGGCATAAACAGGGACCACGAGAAAGGAGTCCACGGGGCATGGTAGTTAAATGCCAAGCCGAGCTTAAGAGACCTATATGGAGACATTCGATTGTGTAACAGCTCTATAGCTCAGTTGTTCGATGGGATTCGAGTTGTTCATTCAATTACTTTTCAGTAATTTCTCGATAGCTTATTAGGGCAAATCATCAATCCTGTTTCTAGGTATCCCACTTACGGAATCCCCTTTTAAAAAGGACTGTGGTTTTGAAATCCTTTTTTTCAAAAATGAGTCGTAAAGCAGTGTGTAGAGTGACTTGATCGCGCCATTGTTCTTTAGCTTATTTTTTCTATGGAATTCGAGTCGTAACTGCTCGATTGTCTTTCTGGGTTCAAAATGTGCAAGAAAGGAAGTTGGTTATATTTTCCAATTCTTTTTTTCTCTTTGCTTGCTGTACTCAACCCAAAGTTGAAGAACTCTCTTATTTTGGAACGTCTTGAGAAGTCCAATACTCTCATGTCTGACCAATATGTTATCGTGTTTTGCTGGTTACCCGGAGGTGCAGGTAACCCCGGTAACACCAGAGCAGACACTGCAGCAAATCAGGCCTTAACCAAGCATCTCACTGATTTTAAAATTCCTTTTACTTATTTCAATCCACATACCTCGGATCTGGGTGGCAGGCGGATTGGGATGGAGCAACAAATAACAATCTCCATAGCACCCGACCAAATATCTTTGATAACTACTCATCTAGTTACCTTTGTAGAAAAGATCATTAAGTTTTGACATGATGTCATACAAGACGAACACATTCCTTTTTGTTAGAGGGTAATATGCGACCAGCGTGTGATCCTACCCAGCAAATGTGTCAGTGGAGCACATTCTTTTACATTTTAACTGATAATCATGTTAGAGGGCAGTATTTTACAGTTGGATCTCTAAGAGATTCATTTTATCATACGAGCCCGCACTCAATTCTCTCTGTTTTGAAAGTTGTCCACCTTGTTAATAAATTTTAAATTGTTTTTATTCTTTTAAGTTCTGATCAATGTATATCTATTTCAGATGTTGATTTACACAGCATTCTTAGAACAACTGGTTTCAATTTCTCATTACTGTATCCACTCCTTAGTTTTATTCCTCATATTTCATATTTTAACGAACCGTTTTTAATTACTTGGTAGATAATGATCTCTTTTAAAGTACATACTTTTCTTCGCCGCTTAGCTGCTGATGTGGTGTTAAGCTCTAATAAATAAATATATTGGGTTTGAGAATCGTAAAGGCCTTCATTGTACACAAGGGATGTAACTCTGTTTGACCAGGTACATTGCTGATGGAGAATCGTGTAAGCTGATTGGTTAGTTAGCTGCGGTACACAACTGGTTGGATGATCTGGATAAATGAAGCAAGAACAAGAGTACTTTGTACACCAGGCCAGAAAAGCTCAAACTAGTGACACAAACTGTTCCAACTGAGAGGTTGTACTGGATAATAGTCTGGAGCAAACAAGCAAGGTTAAATAGACAGAAACTAAAACATAGCTCAAAGATAGAAGTAGATAATTCCAAACGAATTCAAATAACAGGTAGAAACTAAGGATTTGAGGGAAATCCGAGCCATATAAACATTTGACGATAGGGCTGCACGATATTTAAAACTGAATACCAGTATCGGTATTCAGCAAAATACCGTGTTATACCTGTATATCGAAAACTGTTCAGATATATGAACACAAGTACCACAATCGAGACACGAGGCATCACAGTCGGGACGAATTAGCATGCCTTGATGACGCGATTCGAAAAACTTTACCGGACGCAGACGACATCAAGATTTTTTATTTTCAAAATTAGTTTATCAGATTTTCTCCAAAGATTTCAACAAAACTATATCATGTGACCCCCTCATTGGAACGAGTTCAACGACCTCGTTCCAGTGAGAGGTTACATGATACAGTTTTGTTGAAATGTTCAACTGCTGAATTTGTATATTACGAGGGCACAAGCAGATGATTCCTTGGATAAAGCGCTAATATTATTCATTCGGGACTATAGTTTAAAAACTCAAGACATCTTGAAAATTAAATTGTGGGTAAATAAATGATGACGATAAACCGATATTTTTTAAATTACATCGGTATTCAATCGATATTGATTTTGATGATTTGAAAGGATTGTCGGGTCGATTTGGCAATTAGATTGGCAATTCTATAAAGGAATGCTTCTTATAGCACTACGTGCTACTCTTATAATCCCACAATAGGCCTTCTCCATGTCCATTTCAAAAATATTGGGTGTTTTTGGGTGATTAGAGAAGATTGTTGGGTATATTTGGGTAATTATATGTACTCTTATACTCGCCTTTTATTAGAAAAATGGATTCTGGACAAATTCGTAGCAAACGAAGTAGTGTTGGCTGATTTGGAGAAATTGTTGGGTTGTTTGCGATAAATCTACGATGTAAGCGAACCGGGAAACTACCCCCATTCAACCAAACATACCCTTTTTGAGGCCTTTTGGCTTACCGATTGGAGACATACAGCTCGCAGATGCTTGTATCCTTTCCCCTAGTAACATGGGGTTACCAGTCTAATTTCGATCTGACTGTTTCTGGCATTGGTCCCTGCTACAAAACTGATTTGATCAGCATCATAGGACATTCTCATGGTGTCGAACATTTTGAGGGGTGACAGTAGGCGCCTGTGTCAAGGCGGTGACATAAATTTTCCCCTCCAACCAGACCTAAACCTGCCCTAGCCAAGTTTACACTTTGATCGGTAGTCACACCCTGTGCAACGTCAAGATCCCGCGGGATCCTATTATCTACCTGTCCATCTGGATCTGTCCGTGAATAATCTTTCACAATCCACGGATCCATTGAGCTCCTAAAATATGGTCTGCACAGTGAGAACTCCTATTTCTTTTCGCCGAACAATTATTTCAGCAGCTATTCCTGGCACAACTTATGGATTTGATAGTAATTCACTATATAACTAACAGAATTTAGTTTCATTCATTCAGACATTTTTACAATAATATAATTTAAAATAAAACCTGAAAACCTACCTCCCTGTATGCTCTTTTCTTCTGTTTGAAAACTTGAAATTGTCAAATTCAACAACTGAAATCAGCAAAATTCGGACATAAAAACAAGAAAGACATACAGCAACATAAAATAAAAACAGGCAATGGTTACAAGAAAATGTGGAAACACAACAATGCAATTGTGGTGAGTGATACGAGGAAAATGTGATCTCCACCAGACGATATTGCTAGTAGTCAGCACAGAAAGATCAAATTTAGTGTCCGGTTGACAACACGGCCATGCAAATAAAATTAATTCATCGACTGACAGCAGTGGCAAAATATGATTTCAAACCTTTTACGATAACAGGTGCAAAAAATGTTCACATAGGTATTGAAATACAATTCGCAATTGGGAATACAACAAAGATAAATATGTAGAAAAGTATGACAAAACGTCGTGGAACGCGAAATTAGTGTAGTCCCGCAAAAACACACAAAATATGAGGGGTGTATATTAATGTAAAGCAATGGGTTCTATATTAAAAATGAAAAGATAGCACATAATATATAAACGACACATATCTGAAATAAGACAATGAAAAAGGCAATGATAATGGATAAAACAATTAATCAAAATAAATGCGATCAAAACGCCAAGAATCTCGAGCATGCGTGTTTCTCTTTATATCCGGTCACTTGAGGGTGAATGTCACAGCTGGCGCTGTCTCTCTTAATGTGAACATTGACAATTTAACAACAAAGACTGGTGATGGCTGTGAAGAAGGAGTTGACATTGAAGGAGGTGGTGAATAGTGAGTGATACTATGATTATGAAAATGAAGAGGAGTTTGAACTTTGAGACGAATGAAAATCTAGCTGTTCAAGAGAGGATTTCTGCGGAACTGATTGAGAGCTTCAGTGATTCGTTGATGAAGGCTCTCCAGAAAGCACGATGGTAAAAAGTTCAGCTGTGAAAAGTCGTGGTGAAATCTTACAAAGTTGCAGTTTTTCGATTTAAAAAACTTCATTGTAACACCCAAACAGTGCCATGCATAATTCCCAGTTCCATGCTATAAATATCCTGAGTATCGTCTCCGGCTTTCGGAATCAGATATCCTGGAATTATCGTTCCCACGATTAAACCCTAAATAGAACTGATCATGCCAAAATGATGATCCTCGAGTAAGAAGAGTCCATACACCAACAGAAAACTTCGACAAGCTTAAAAATCTAATTGATCAAAATAAATTGTAGAATACAACACGTGAATTCCGCTGACAGTTTAACATTACAGACAAGTTAAGATAAACTGATAAAAATAATCTCGTTATATAAACTTACACCACAAGCATAGGGAAAAGAAATGTACTTCCTGTCAGAGAACAGAACAGAAAAGAATTTTATTCGAATAATGCAGTTATATACAAGTATAATGAATACAATACGATACCGATAGTTATTAGCATCTTCAGGAAGTGACGTGGCCTATTTAACCATTTCAGTCGCTTCACATGGCCGTGTAGATAGATTTCTCCATTTCTGAGCAGCGCTCCGAGTTTCCATGACAGCCTGAGAGCACTCGTGGTGCTTTTACATTGGAAATCAGTGTTTGTTTAATTTCATTTATTATTTGGAAAGGCTTATAAAAAGAGTTGGGTCTGAAGTACAATTTACTGACCATTGGCAAAACTGAACTATTTAGTTTTTTCCTTGGCCTAACCTATGTTTTGAGGTAAAAATTGAAAACACCTTTGTTTAACTTATTCAGCCTGTTTTCATGGTTTAATGTGTGAGTGAAATTCACAAGCATACTTTGCTACTTTTATTACATCCCCAGGCACATTTTCAACAAAATATTGCAAATTATGAAACATTTTCATTGTTGAATGGAAATCCTAATTTATTACTCATTATTGCAATCAGTTTTGACATAACCAATGTTTTTGAGTCGAAAATTGTAAAATAATAATGATTTAAATGACAATACTCTGGATGACTGTTTCGGCCATTGCCGTAAAGTAAACGTGTTAAGTCAACCTGTTTTGTTTTAACAGCTTTAGAAAGAATCAAGAGAAGTCTAACGTTTACGGGTAAGTACATTTACTTTGTAAAACTAGTCCACGTTTTGAGGTAACAATATGAAAAACAAAAACATCAACATCTTTGTGTTAACTTATTCAGACTCCCTGCAGGTATCCTTTGACCTGAAAGACCGCTTTTCCGGATGAAGATCGTGATCGTGATAAGGCCTGAATGCATAAAGTAGATAGCTGCTCAGTGAATTTGTGTTGTGGAAAACTTGGGACGTCCTCACCAAATATCAATATTTTCAGAATGACGTCCTCAATTCGATAGCAACGTGATTTAACCTTCGGTCTTTGTGCGTGACCTAGACTATTTTTAGATGAGAGTCAGGCAGCCAACACACATGTTGCGCACATCTTATTATTACTTGAGAAATATCGCAGTGTGGTTGGGGAAGAGATCAAAAACCAACTGGTATTTGTTACAGCTCAGTTTGATTACTGCGTTCACTCTGCTGTACGATTGAAAACGAACACTCTTTTCAAAGGCTTCAGTTTGTTCAAAACTGTGCAGCAGAATTATTTTAAGAATACAAAAGAGGCTTGTCATATCACACCTCTACGTTATTATCTTCACTGGTTCCCAATAAAAAAAAATTATATTGGGCATACAAGCAGTTTTAAAAAATCACCTAACGGTATGGATCCAAAGTATCTTACTGACTTGATTGAGCGTTACGTTCCGACAGTGCCTTTGCTCCCCCTTACAGGCTTATTCACGTTCCCAATGAACTAGTAACAGTAGATGGTTGGGAGTTCTCAGCGACCGGGCCATATCTATGAAAACAGTTACCTAATTATCCCCAAGCAGCTCAGAGCAACCAACAATTTAAATACACTTGTTGAAATCGCTTATCCAAATCTCACCTTCCCCTTTAATGACCTGAGGGCACTTTTGTAGATTCTTGTTTCTAAACTGCATTATTATTATTATTATTATTCATTTTCTATTTTTATTCTTATTCTTCACCGTCAATGTCAACGGTTATTATTTCACCCCAAAATACCACACTACTAATGGATTTTTTGGGTTATCGCTCTATACAGAAGTCAGGGAAGAAGGTAAAAAGATGCGAAAGGGGGAGATCGTGTAATCGCTTGATTTACTGGACGAGTTTCATAAATTTCAATATTAACTGGAATGAATAGAAGATATTATTTATCTCGTCACACTATGATCACAAAGGCGATCTTTTTCATGATCATATCGCGATTCGATCAGGGCATACTTACACAATATTTCAACACGAAATTCTACAAAATCAAGACGACATCGAAACAGGGCAAACGAAGATAGCAATTCAGATTCAATGCCCCGGATTTCCTTTTTTGAAAAGTGATGTTCTAGAACATTGCAATGAGGTAAGTGAACAAAGCAACTCGATCAGGTCGCATACCAATTGTGGGCCGACTTAGATCCTCAGTTCGTTTTTGTGATGACAGTACTATACAACAAGGCTCAAGAAACAAATAACAATGTGTTCACAGGCTGAACTCCATAAATACCAATAACAACGTGTTTACTGGCTGAGCACAATAAATACTAATAACAATGTGTTTACTGGCTGAGCTCCATAAATACTAACAACAATGTGTTTTCTGACTGAGCTCCACAAATATTATAATAACAATGTGTTTACTGACTGAGCTACATAAATACCAATAACAACGTGTTTACTGGCTGAGCTCCATAAATACTAATAACAATGTGTATACTAGCTCAGCTCTATAAATACCAATAACAACGTGTTTACTGGCTGAGCACAATACATACTAATAACAATGTGTTTACTGGCTGAGCTCCATAAATACTAATAACAATACGTTTAGTGGCTGAGCTCCATCAATATTAATAACAATGTGTTTCCTGGCTGAGCTCCATCAATATTAATAACAATGTGTTTCCTGGCTGAGCTCCATAAATACTACTAACAATGTGTTTACTGGCTGAGCTCCATAAATACTAATAACAATGTTTTTACTGACTGAGCTCCCTAAATACCAATAACAATGTGTTTACTGACTGAGCTCCATAAATACTAATAACAATGTATTTACTGGCTGAGCTCCATAAATACTAATACCAATGTGTTTACTGGCTGAGCTCCATAAATACTAATAACAATGTGTTTACTGACTGATGCCATTAATACTAATAACAATGTGTTTACTGACTGAGCTCCATAAATACTAATAACAGTGTGTTTACTGGCTGAGCTCTTTAAGTACTAATAACAATGTGTTTACTGGCTCAGCTCCATAAAAATTAAGAACAATGTGTGTACTGACTAAGCTCCATACATACTAATAACAATGTGTTTACTGACTGAGCTCCATAAATACTAACAACTGTGTGTTTACTGGCTGAACTCCGTAAATACTAATAACAATGTGTTTACTGGCTCAGCTCAAAAAATACTAATAACAATGTGTTTACTGACTGAGCTCCATAAATACTAATAACAATGTGTTTACCGACTGAGCTCCATAAATACTAATAACAGTGTGTTTACTGGCTGAACTCCTTAAATACTAATAACAATGTGTTTACTGGCTGAGCTCCATAATTACTAATAAGAATGTCTTTACTGACTGAGCTTCAATAATACTAATAACAATGTTTTTACTGACTGAGCTCAAAAATACTGATAACAATGTGTTTACTGACAGAGCTCCATAAATATTAAAAACAATGTGTTTCTGGACTGCGTTCCACAAATACTAATAACAATGTGTTTTCTGGCTGAGCTCCTAAATTACTAATAACAATGTGTTTACTGACTCAGCTCCATAAATCCTAATAACAATGTGTTTACTGGATGAGCTCCATAAATATTAACAACAATGCGTTTACTGACTGAGCTCCGTAAATACTAATAACAATGTGTTTACTGACTGAGCTCCATAAATACTAATAACAATGCATTTATTGACTGATCTCCATAAATACTAATGACAATGTGTTTACTGGCTCAGCCCGATAAATACTAATAACAATGTGTTTACTGACGGAGCCCCATAAATACTAATAACAACGTGTTTACAGGCTGAGCCATAAATATTAATAACAATGTGTTTACCGACTGAGCTACATACATACTAATAACAGTGTGTTTACTTGCTGAGTTCCATAAATACTAATAACACTGTATTTTCTGGCTGAGCTCCATAAAATCTAATAACAATGTGTTTACTGGCTTAGGTCCATAAATACTAATAACAATGTGTTTACTGGCTGAGCTCCATAAATACTAATAACAATGTGTTTACTGGCTGAGCTCCATAAATACTAATAACAATGTGTTTACTGGCTGAGCTCCAAAAATACTAATAACAAGGTGTTTACAAGTTGTGCTCCATAAACACTAATAGCAATATGTTTACTGGCTGAGCTCCATCAATATTAATAACAATGTGTTTCCTGACTGAGGTCCATAAATACTAATACCAATGTGTTTACTGGCTGAGCTCCATAAATATTAATAACAATGTGTTTACTGACTGGGCTACATACATACTAATAACAATGTGTTTACTGGCTGAGCTCCATAAATACTAATAACAATGTGTTTTCTGGCTGAGCTCCATAAATACTAATAACAATGTGTTTACTGGCTGAGGTCCATAAATACCAATAACAATGCGTTTACTGGCTGAGCTCCATAAATATTAATAACAATGTTTTTACTGTCTGAGCTACATACATACTAATAACAATTCGTTTACTGGCTGAGCTCCATAAATGCTAATAACAATGTGTTTATTGGCTGATCTCCATAAATGCTAATAACTATGTGTTTACTGGCTGAGCTTCATAAATACTAAAAACAATGTGTTTACTGGCTGAGCTCCGAAAATACTAATAACAAGGTGTTTACTGGCTGTGCTCCATAAATACTAATAACAATATATTTACTGACTGAGCTCCATCAATATTAATAACAATGTGTGTCCTGGCTGAGCTCCATCAATTGTAAAAACCATGTGTTTTTTTACTGAGCTCCATAAATACTATTAAGACTGTGTTTACTGGCTGAGCTTCACAAATATAAATAGCAATGTGTTTAATGGCTTAGCTTCATAAATGCTAATAACAATGTGTTTACTGACAGAGCTCCATAAATTCTAATAACAGCGTGTTTCATGACTGAGCTCCATAAATACTAATTACAATGTGTTTACTGTCTAAGCTCCATAAACAGTAATAAAAAGAGTGTATTTACTGGCTGTGCTCCAAAAATAATAATAACAAGGTGTTTACTGGCTGAGCTGCATGAATACTAATAACAATGTGTTTACTGGCTGAGCTCCATAAATACTAAAAACAATGTGTTTACTGTCTGAGCTCCAAAAGCACTAATGACAAAGTTTTTGCTGACTGAGCTCCATAAATTTATTCATTTATTTATTTATTGTTGCTTAACGCCACACCAGCAGCTAAGGCTATATCGTGGCGAGAAAACTACAGAAACAACAAGTATCAAGTGGGAATTAAAATTAATTCAATAAAATAAGAAATAATCACAACAATACTTAAAACCAAGAGCGGTCGAAATAGTAATGACTAAAGTTATAAAATCAACCTGGTGACATTTAGACTTGTGGAGTCTACGCTAAAAGAATAAAAACAATTTTAATATTTATTAAAAAGGTTGATGTCTTTCAAAAATGAGATTATTTTATGCGGGCATGTATGGTAAAATAAATCTCTTAGAGATAGTACTGTAAAATACTGCCCTCTAACAAGATTAAAATCAGTACAATATAAAAGAATGTGTTCCAGTGACAACACCTGCTGACAAGGAACACACTCTGGTGGTATATTACCCTCTAACAGAAAGGAATGTGTAAGTCGTGTGTGACCAATATGACACCGTGTCAGAATAACATGATCTTTTCTCCAAAGGTTACTGGATGGGTCGTGATCAAATATGTTTGGTCGGAAGCGATGGAGCTTATTATTTGTCGCCCCATCCCATTCCGCCTGCCACAGAGATTTGATGTAGTTACTAATATGTGGTTTGAAATCACTGAAAGAGATGTTAAAATCAGTGAGAGGCTTGGTTAAAGCCTGTTTTGCTGCACTGTCTGCTTTGGTGTTACCAGCGATACCTACATGTCCGGGTAATCAGTAAAACACGATATCATATTGGTCAGACATGAGAGTTGTTAACTTCTCACGAAGTTCCAAAATGAGAGGGTTCTTCAACTTGGGGTTGAGTAAAGCAAGTAAAGAGGAAAGAGAGTCGGAAAAAGTAATCGACTTCTTTTCCTGCACATTCTCGATGTGTTCAAGCGCGAGTTGAATAGCCTTAACTTCAGCTGTGAAAATAGAACTCTGACTCGGTATTCTAATTGAGGAGATATGATCACCAGTAACAGCAGCTGATGATACTTTATCACCATCTTTAGATCCATCTGTATAGATCCTTGTATATGTACTATACTTGGACTTTATTTCGGCATATTTTTGTTTGAACTGCAAGGAATTGGTATCAGATTTTTTGGTAGCATCAAGGTCCAAAACAACTGTAGTTTTTTTAAGATGCCAAGGACGAATATGTGTTTTACGATTTTCTTTTATTGTATGTGGTTCAATTTTGATAGACTCCATGTGGGGTTTAATTCTAATTCCAAATGGAGGAATATGTGTCTGGTGGCGGTTAAAGAAATCAACATTTTGAGGGTCTAAAACACAATTATAAGCAGGATTTGAAGGATTGGCCAAAAGTTAAGATACATACTGGAGAGACAGTTTAATTCTTCGCTTTTCGAGAGAAGGCTCCTCTGCTTCAACAAGCATTGAATTTATTAGGGAAGTTCGAAAGGCCGCTAGACTAATTCTAATACCACTATTGTGAATAGCATCAAGAGGTTTTAGGTATGACTTCCTTGCAGAACCGTAAACTATAGAACCGTAAACCAACTTTGATCGAACAAGTGATCTATACAGATGGAGCAAAGATTTTTGGTCAGCACCCCAATCAGTGCTACCAACGACCTTCAGTAGGTTCAGTGCTCTCTTACATTTAACTTTTAGTTGTTTTATGTGGGAAGTGACATTCAGTTTGCTGTCAAACAACAAACCTAAGAATTTCACTTCCTTTACAACTTTAATGGTATTTCCATCCATTTTCAACTCTGGATCAAGGAGAAGCTTCCGGAGCTTACAAAAATGAACACAATTAATTTTAGTCTTTGAAAACTTAAAACCGTTTTCTGTAGCCCATTTCTGGATTCTGTTCAACCACAGCTGAAGTTTACGCTCTATAGCATTCATTTTTTTTTTGCTGCTATAGCAGATTAAAAAATCATCAACATACAATGAGGAATCTACCATATTCTCAATTGCATCGATGATACTGTTAATTTTTATCGAAAACAGGGTAACGGACAAAATACTACCCTGAGGAACCCCCAATTCCTGTTCGTGCGGATCGGATAACGTTGATCCAACACGAACCTGAAATTGGCGGTCCTTTAAAAAAAATCAATAAAAAGAGGCATACGCCCTCTCAGCTCCATGTTAAAAATATCTTTTAAAATCCCATACGTCCACGTTGTATCATATGCCTTCTCCAGGTCAAAGAAGATGGCGACCACATGTTCTTTTCTGGCGAAAGCATTTCTAATAAACGTTTCAAGTCTGACCAAATGATCCACAGTACTTCTCTGGTTTCTTAAACCACACTGAACATCCGCAAGCAGATTGTTCGATTCCAGAAACCAGACAAGCCGGTCATTGATCATCCTCTCCATGGTTTTACATAGACAACTAGTTAGTGCAATTGGTCTGTAATTACTTGGATTACTGTGATCCTTATCATGCTTAGGAATGGGAATAACTGTTGCCTTTCCCCAGGAAGGTGGGAACTGGCCAGAAACCCAAATGTCATTAAAAACTGACAATAAAAGTTCTAGTGAAGTTTGAGGAAGGTGTTTTAGAAGTTTATAATGAATATCATCGGGACCAGTAGCAGTATCCTTTGCTCTATGCAAAGAGTTGCGTAACTCTTCCTTAGAGAAAGGTTCATTGTAATCCTCTAAATTATTGGATGTAAATTTAATCTTTTGTTTTTCTTTTTGTTTTTTAATTTTGATGAATTCTGGATTACAATTTTCTGACGACGAATGTTTAGAAAATGTGGATGCGAGTTTGTTTGAAATTTCTGTTTTGGATGTGATTAGTGTGTTGTTATCCTTCAGGTGTTGTACAGTTGATTTTGTTTCTTTTCCTTTAATCTTTTTAATCATTTTCCAAATTTTTGTGATTGGTGTGTTTTGGTTAATTTTAGAGACATAAGTTTCCCGAGAATTTTCTTTTTTTTTTTGTTTTATAAGTCGTCTTGTTTTTGCCCGATTAATACGCAGTTTATCCAAATTATGTGTTGTAGGTGACTTGTTAAATTCCCTTACAATTTTTTCCGATCTTTTATAGCCTGTTTACACTCACTAGCAAACCATGGTTTGGTGAAACGTTTTGGATTTGTCGAGGTTTTAGGGATGACGGTGTTTGCAATGTCAAGCAGCTCCTTTGTAAAATGTTCTATTTGGTCAGCACTATCTTGAAATTTCTCCCGTGTGAGGCGTTCAGAACAAAGCGATGAGAAAGTGTCCCAATCGGCCTTTTTAAAGTTCCACTGGGGTACTCTCTCATCATCCGCCGGAACTACACTCTCCAACACAATTGGAAAGTGATCACTCCCGCACAAGTCATCTTCTACCTTCCAAGAAAAATCTAGAAAGATAGAAGGGCATGCAATTGTAAGATCAGTTGATGTATACGAACCAGATGCGGGGTGCAGATAAGTGTCCGAACCATCATTGAACAAACACAAGTCATATTTTGTAATGAACTCCTCTAGAGTTTTGCCTTTTACGTCTTCTTGACTGCAGGAATTACCCCAAAGAGGGCTGTGTGCGTTAAAATCACCCAACAAAATGTATGGAGTAGGGAGTTGTTTAACCAGCAGCTCAAGCTCATTCAGCTGAAGTGGTTTATTTGGTGACACATAAATGGAGCATAATGTAACTGTCTTGTCTAAGGTCAGGCGTACCGCTACAGCCTGTAAATGTGATTGTAATGGAACAGAACTGTGAATAATGTCGTTTCTGACCAAGACAGACGTTCCATGTACATGAAGGTCATTTATTGTCGTCTGCCCAAGCATTATACGAAGTATAATGCTTAAAAACTGAATGATCCCGAGCCTCAGGTTTCTTGAGAAGAGTTTCCTGCAGACAAAATGCAACAGGTTTATATTTTTGACTGAGAAGACCCAGTTCTTTAAAATTCGCCTTGCAACCTCAACAATTCCATTGTATTATATTATGTTGGTTTGAATTATCCATACTTGTTCGGAGATTGAGATGGCAGACGTATGGATGAAATAGCCCCGCCAGCTTTCTTAGGTGAGATTTTTCTATGGGACCTATTCTGAGAAGAATTCGGGTGTAAGTGCCTGAACGTTTCATCAATGCAGTCACCGACTTCCATATCTTCAAGACCTTCAAACCTGTTACAAGTAACGGGGTTTTGAAGGGCCTTGGGTGTTCTGTCTGATGTCAGATTTTCTGCTTTCTTTTTGTTTTTTCTTGATTCTTTCACTGATTCTGACTAAGCTTCTGTGGATCTGGTTTCGATTTCGTTTGTAGATTTTTCTGTTCTGGTTTGGTATTATTGGATTTACTTTGCTGTTCTTCTGTTTTCTGTGCTGGTTTTGAATTTACAATTGTTTTTCAATTTGTCTGTGTCGATTGTGTTTGAGTTGATTTTGCTTCATTTTCTGTGGTTTGTGTGATAGTAAAAGGTTCTATCAATGTCGGAAAAACGCTGTCATGTAACCAAGTATATGGTGTCTGACATTGAACAGAAGCAGTTGGAACTTTCTGTTTTATTTTTGTTGCATATGTTGTTGATGAACTCATTCCAGGCATTGGTGAAACTATTTCCCTGGCCTCTTTAAAACTGATCTGGTTCTCACATTTAATTTTTTGGATGTAATTTTCGTTTCTCCATACAGGACAATCCCTAGAAGATGAAGTATGGGTGCCCTGGAAGTTACAACATTTGAAGGTATTATTACACGGCTCCTGTTGGCCACATCTATAACATATTTCCTGTCCCCTGCAGCTATTTTGTCCATGTCCATATTTTTTACATCTGAAGCATCGAAGTGGATTTGGGATATATAAATCAACCTTGATGTTCAGATAACCAACTTTGATCGATTTCGGTGGTTGTGTAGCTTCAAAAGTAAATATATATGTGTTGGTCTTAATAGATTTTCCTTCTTTGCGTATTTCAGTTCTTTTGACGTCAATTACACCTTGTGGTCTTAATTCATTTTTAATTTCTAGTTCATCAACTCCAGATAGTTCCTTTGTTCCTATGACTCCCTTGCTGCTACTTAGTGTTTTGTGGGGGGAAACATTGACCTTCATATCAACTATTTTTGTTGTTTGTAATAAATTTAATGCCTGTTTTTGTCTACTACATTCTATCAATAATCCACCAGATCTTAATTTTTTTATACTATTGACAGTGCCAGCTATTCCCTTTACAGCTTTTTCCAACGCAAAAGGATTAATATCAGTGACTTGTTTCCCTTCTTCATCGGAATAAACAATTACGAATTTAGGCCAAGAATTTAAAAGATTGTTTTGTATGTCATTGTCAGAATCAGAATCTGTGTCATGTCCTCGTCTTTGTAATTTGTTTGGTTTATCCATTTTGTTTTTTTAAAGTTTGATTCTTCTCCATATAGCTCCCACCCTTACTCTGAGCCCAAACTTGGGGGTTATATCGCGGTATATCCAGCGAACAGCACCAGGAGTATATATGAAGCATACTCGGCCAGCGTTGATGCAAAAGCATATCCGCTGACCGATTGACCCGTAGAACTTGAGAGAAGTGCCAGGTCGTGGTGGCCATTCAACCAACAATTTCCCTAAAAAAGTGCAGCAAAACTACCACTGACAACGAACGCAGACAGAGCAACAAAACGGAAGATGTTCGGAAAGTATTAAAATAACCAAAAGTCAGTATAGGGTAGTAATGGTAAAATCAAAGTAAAAGAAATAATTGATTGAATGACCATCAAATGCCCCCCGACGTGACACCCAATATTTTTGGGGTTGGGGGCTACCGATTGGCCAGACCGGGCCATCCGACCATCCGTCCACTTCCGAAATTGGGACCAAAGCAGTGTGTTGAACATTATCTCCGAAATGGAGACCAGGGCTCCATCCCGGAGACTGCCCTAACCGGGGCCCGAGTCCTCAACTACCAGGATTCCTTCTTCCGGGGCCTTCGGAACGCACATCACGGGAGAACAAGGTGCCTGCCAGATGGCATTAGCAGGATTGATCATTTTGGTCCGGGGCTGCGTATTTGTGTATTTCGCAGCGAACCAACTCAATTGAGCAAACCTGCAAATTAGAAATTAGCAAACCTACCCAATTGAGCAGGACGTCCTCTATCCGCCACCTGAGGACCCGCCTAGTAGGGGACGACCAACCCCCCTAGGAGCTCCATAAATACTAATAGCAACTGACGGATCACCATGAATATTAAAAACGGTGTTTTTCTGACTGAGCTCCATAAATACTAATAAGAATGTGTTTACTGGCTGATCTCCATAAATACTAATAACAATGTGTCTACTGGCTGAGCTCCATAAATACTAATAACAATGCGTTTACTGGCTCAGCTCCAAAAATACTAATAACAATGTGTTTTCTGGCTGAACTCCAAAAATACTAAAAACAATGTGTTTACTGGTTCTGCTCCATAAATACTAATAACAATGTGTTTACTGGTTGAGCTCCAGAAATACTAATAACAATGTGTTTACTGGCTGAGCGCTATAAATACTAATGATAATGTGTTTACTGGCTGAGCTCTATAAAAACTAATAACAATGTGTTAACTGGCTGAGAACAATAAATACTAATAACAATGTATTTACTGACTGAGCTCAATAATTACTAATAACAATGTGTTTACTGGCTCAGCTCCATAAATACTAATAACAATGTGCTTACTGGTTGTGCTCCAAAAATACTAATAACAATGTGTTTACAGACTGAGGTCCATAAATACTAATAACAATGTGTTTACTGGCTGAGGTCCATAAATACTAATAACAATGTGTTTACTGGCTGAGCTCCATAAATACTAATAACAATGTGTTTACTGGCTGAGCCCCAAAAATACTAATAACAATGTGTTTGCTGGCTGAGCTCCGTAAATACTAATAACAATGTGTTTACTGACTGAGCTCCATAAATACTAATAACATTGTGTTTACTGGCTGAGCCACTTCACCCCCATTGCCCACGTGGGAGGGGGGGGGGGCACGGTGACGTTGTGTACTAAGGCGTACTGCACGTCGATGGCGCACCTGTCTTCAACCAATGCTAACCCTGCTTGTGTAGAGTTGATATGTTGGGGAGCTGACAGTTGCTCGCCGTTGCTCGGTGGTTCTCTCCGGTTACTCCGGCTTCCTCCACCCGTCAAACTGTCACGGTCATGGTTAGCCATTGTGCAGAAATATGTGACCTTAAACACCAATAAATAAAAAATATAAATAAATACTGGCTGAGCTCCATAAATCTTCTTAAAATATGTTTACAGGCTAAGGTCCAAAAATATTAATAACAATGTATTTACAGGTTGAGCTCCATAAATACTAATAACAATGTGTTTACTGACAGATCTCCATAAATACTAATAACAATGTGTTTACTGGCTGATCTCCATAAATACTAATAACAATTTGTTTTCTGATTGAGCTCCCTAAATACTAATAACAATGTGTTTACTGACTGAGCTCCAAAAAAACTAATAACAAAGTGTTTAATGACTGAGCTCCAAAAACACTAATAACAATGTGTTTACTGATAGAGCTCCATAAATATTAAAAACAATGTGTTTTCTTACTGAGCTCCATAAATCCTAATAAGAATGTGTTTACTGGCTGAGTTCCATAAATACTAATAACAATGTGTTTACTGGCTTAGCTGCATAAATACTAATAACAATGTGTTTACTGGCTGTGCTCCATAAATACTAATAACAATGTGTTTACTGGCTTAGCTTCATAAATATTAATAACAATGTGTTTACTGGCTGAGCTCCACAAATACTAACAAGAAAACGTTTACTGGCAGAGCTCCACAAATACTAATAACAATGTGTTTACTGACTGAGATCCAAAAATACTAATAACAATGTGTTTACTGACTGAGCTCCATAAATATTAAAAACAGTGTGTTTTCTGACTGCACTCCATAAATACTCTAATAACAATGTGTTTATTGACTGAGCTCCATAAATACAAATAACAATGTTTTTACTGGCTGAGGTCCATAAATACTAATAACAAAGTGCTTACTCGCTGAGCTCCACAAATACTAATAACAATGTGTTTACTGGCTGAGCTCCATAAATATTAATAACAATGCATTTACTGACTGAGCTCCAAAAATACTGATAACAATGTGCTTACTGGCTGAGATCCATAAATACTAATAACAATGTGTTTACTGGCTGAGCTCCATAAATAATAATACCAATGTGTTTACTGGTTGAGCTCCATAAATACTAATAACAATGTGTTTACTGGCTGAGCTCCATATATACTAATAACAATGTGCTTAATTGCTTAGATCCATAAATACTAATAACAATGTGTTAACTGGATGAGCTTCATAAATACTAATAAGAATGCGTTTACTGGCTGAGCTCCATACATACTAATAACAATATGTTTAATGACTGAGCTCCAAAAAGACTAATAACAATGTGTTTACTGACTGAGCTCCATCAATATTAAAAACAATGTGTTTTCTTACTGAGCTCCATAAATACTAATAAGAATGCGTTTACTGGCTGAGCTCCATACATACTAATAACAATATGTTTAATGACTGAGCTCCAAAAAGACTAATAACAATGTGTTTACTGACTGAAGTCTATCAATATTAAAAACAATGTGTTTTCTTACTGAGCTCCATAAATACTAATAAGAATGCGTTTACTGGCTGAGGTACATAAATACTAATAACAATATGTTTAATGACTGAGCTCCAAAAAGACTAATAACAATGTGTTTACTGACTGAGCTCCATCAATATTAAAAACAATGTGTTTTCTTACTGAGCTCCATAAATACTAATAGGAATGCGTTTACTGGCTGAGGTCCATAAATACTAATAACAATGTGTTTACTGGCTTAGCTTCAGAAATACTAATAACAATGTGTTTACTGGCTGAGCTACAAAAATACTAATAACACTGTCTTTTCTGGCTGAGCTCCATAAATACTAATAAAAATGTGTTTCCTGGCCGATCTCCATAAATATTAATAACAGTCTGTCTACTGACTGAGTTCCATACATACTAATAACAATGTGTTTACTAGCTGAGCTCCATAAATATTAATAACAATCGGTTTACTGACTAAGCTCCATACATACTAATAACAATGTGTTTACTGTCTGAGCTCCATAAGTACTAATAGCAATGTGCTTACTGGCTGAGCTCCATAAATACTAATGACAATGCGTTTACTGGCTGAGCACCATGAGTACTAATAACAATGTGTTTTCTGGCTGGGCTCCAAAAATATTAATAACAAGGTTTTTACTGGCTGAGCTCCATGAATACTAATAACAAAGCGTTCACTGACAGATCTCCGTAATTACAGATGGCAATGTGTTTACTGTCTGAGCTCCATAAACACTAATAACAATGTGTTTACTGACAAGGCACCAAAAATACTAATAACAATATATTTACTGGCTGAGCTCTATAAATACTAATTACAATGTGTTTAATGGGTGGGCTCCAAAAAAATTAATAACAATGTTTTTGCTGGCTGAGCTCCATAAATACTAATAACAATGTGTTTAATGGCTGAGGTCCATAAATACTAATAACAATGTTTTTACTGACTGAGCTCGATAAATACTAATAACAATGTGTTTCCTGACTGAGATCCATAAATACCCCGGTACTAATAACAGTGTGTTTACTGGCTGAGCTCCTTAAATACTAATAACAATGTGTTTACTGGCTCAGCTCCATAAATACTAATAACAACGTGTTTACTGACTGAGCTCTATAAATACTAATAGAAATGTGTTTACTGGCTGAGCTCCGTAAATATTAATAACAATGCGTTTACTGACTGAGCTCCATAAATACGAATAACAATGTCTTTACTGACTGAGCTTCAAAAATACTAATAACAATGTGTTTACTGTCTGAGCTCCATATATACAAATAACAATGTGTTTACAGACTGAAGTCAATAAATTCTAGTAATAATGTGTTTACTGACTGAGCTACAAAAACACTAATAACAATGAGTTTACTGACTGAGCTCCATAAATAGTAAAACAATTAGTTTATTGGCTGAGCTCCATCAATATTAATAACAATGTGATTCCTGGCGAAGCTTCATAAATACTAATAACAATGTGTTTCCTGGCTGAGCTCCATATATACTACTAACATGGTGTTTACTGGTTGAGCTCCATAAATACCAATAACAATGTGTTTACTGTCTGAGCTACATACATACTAATAACAATGTGTTTAATGGCTGAGCTCCGTAAATATTAATAACAATGTGTTCAGTGGCTGAGCTCCATAAATACTAATAACAATGCGTTTACTGGCTGAGCTCCATACATACTAATAACAATGTGTTTACTGGCTGAGCTCCAAAAATACTAATAACAAGGTGTTTACTGGCTGAGCTCCATAAATACTAATAACAATATGTTTACTGGCTGAGCTCCATAAATACTAATAACAATGTGTTTATTGACAGAGCAACTGAAATACTAATAACAATGTGTTTATTGACAGAGCAACTGAAATACTAATAACAATGTGTTTACTGACTGAGCTCCATAAATACAAATAACAATGCATTTTCTGACTGAGCTCCATAAATACTAATAACAATGTGTTTACTGACTGAGCTCCATAAATGCAAATTACAATGCGTTCACTGGCTGAGCTCCATAAATACTAATAACAATGCGTTTACTGGCTGAAAGCCATAAATACTAATAACAATGTGTTTAATGGCTGAGCTCCAAAAAATACTAATAACAAGGTGTTTACTGGCTGAGCTCCATAAATAAATACTAATAACAATATGTTTACTGGCTGATCTCCATCAATATTAATAACAATGTGTTTCCTGGCTGAGCTCCATAAATACTACTAACAATGTGTTTACTGGCTAAGCTCCATAAATACTGATAACAATGTGTTTACTGACTGAGCTCCCTAAATACTAATAACAATGTGTTTACTGACTTAGCTCCATAAATACTAAAAACAATGTATTTACTGACTGAGCTCCATAAATACTAATAACAATGTGTTTACTAACTGAGCTCCATAAATACTAATAACAATGTGTTTACTGACTGAGCTCCAAAAATACTAATAACAATGTGTTTACTGATTGAGCTTCATAAATAGTAAAAACAATGTATTTTTTTACTGAGCTCCATAAATACTAATAAGAATGTGTTTACTGACTGAGCTTCATAAATACTAATAACAATGTGTTTACTGACTGAGCTCCATAAATACTAACAACAAAGTGTTTACTGGCTGAGCTCCATAAATACTAATAACAATGTGTTTACTGGCTGAGCTCCAAAAATACTAATAAAAAGGTGTTTACTGACTGAGCTCCATAAACACTAATAACAATGTGATTACTGGCTGAGCTTCGTAAATACAGATAGCAATGTGTTTAACGGCTTTGCTTCATAAATGAAAGGCTTTGCTTCTTAAATACTAATAACAATGTGTTTACTGACACTGCTCCATAACTATTAAAAACAATGTGTTTCCTGACTGAGCTCCATAATACCAATATCAATGTGTTTAATGACTGGGTTCCATAAATAAAAATAACAATGTGTTTTCTGGCTGAGCTCCGAAAATACTAGTAATAATGTGTATACTCACTTCGCTCCATAAATACTAATAACAATGTGTTTACTGGCGGAGCTCCGTAAATACTAATAACAATGTGTTTACTGACTGAGCTCCATAAATATTAATAGCAATGTGTATCCTGACTGAGCTCCATAAATACTAAGATCAATTTGTTTATTGACTGAGCTTCATAAATACTAATACAATTGTCTCTACTGGATGAGCTCCATAAATATTAATAACAATGTGTTTAGTGACTGAGCTCCATAAATACTAATGACAATGTGTTTACTGGCTCAGCCCCATAAATACTAATAACAATGTGTTTACTGGCTGAGCTCCATAAATACTAATAACAATGTGTTTACTGACTGAGCTCCAAAAACACTAATAACAATGTGTTTATTGACTGAGCTCCATAAATACTAATAAAAATGTATTTACTGACTGAGCTCCATAAATACTAATAACCATGTGTTTACTGACTGAGCTCCATAAATTCTAATAACAATGTGTTTACTGGCTGAGCTCCATACATACTAATAACAATGTATTTACTGGCTGAGCTCCATAAAAACTAATAACAATGTGTTTACTGGCTGAGCTCCATAAGTACTAATAACAATGTGTTTACTGACTGTGCTACATACATACTAATAACAATGTATTTCCTGATTGAGCTCCATAAATTCTAATAAAAACGTGTTTACTTACCGAGCTCCTTAAATAATAATAACAATGTGTGTACTGACTGAGCTCCAAAAAGACTAATAACAACGTGTGTACTGACTGAGCTCCATAAATAGTAATAACAATGTGTTTTCTTAATGAGCTCCATAAATACTAATAAGAATGTGTTACTGGCTGAGCTTCATAAATACAAATAGCAATGTGTCTCACGGCTTAGCTTCATAAATAAAAGGCTTAGCTTCATAAATTCTAATAACAATGTGTTTACTGACTGAGCTCCAAAAATACTAATAACAATGTGTTTATTGACTGTATTCCATAAATACTAATAACAAAGTGTTTTCTGGCTGAGCTCCATAAATACTAATAACAATGTGTTTACTGGCTGAGCTCCAAAAATACTTATAACAAGGTGTTTACTGGCTTAGCTCCATAAATACTAATAACAATGTGTTTCCAGGCTGAGCTCCATAAATACTAATTACAATCTCTTTACTGGCTGAGATCCATAAATAATAATAACAAGGTGTTAACTGGCTTAGCTCCTAAAATACTAGTAACAAGGTGTTTACTGGCTGAGCTCCATAAAAAACTACTGACAATGTGTTCACTGGCTGAGCTACATAAATACTAATAACAATTTTTGACTGGATGAGCTCCATAAATACTAATAACAATGTGTTTATTTGCTAACCTCCATAAATACTAATAACAATGTGTTTACTGACTGAGCTCCATAAATTCTAATAACAATGTGCTTACTGGCTCAGCTCCAAAAACTCTAATAACAAGGTGTTTACTGTCTGTGCTCCATAAATTCTAATAACAATGTGTTTACTGGCTGAGCTTCTAAAATCCTTGTAACAAGGTGTTTACTGACTGAGCTCCATAAATACTAATAACAATGTGTTCACTGCTGAGCTCCATAAATAATAATAACAATGTGTTTACTGGCTGAGCTCAATCAATATTAATAACAATGTGTTTCTAGGCTGAGCTCCATAAATACTAATAACAATGTGTTTACTTAGTGACCTCCATAAATACTAATAACAATGTGTTTACTGGTTGAGGTCAATAAATACTAATAACAATGTGTTTAGTGACTGAGCTCCAAAAATACTAATAACAATCCCTTTACTGACTGAGCTCCAAAAATACTAATAACAATGGCTTTACTGACTGACTTCCATAAATATTAAAAACAGTGTGTTCTCGGACTGAGCTTCATAAATACTAATAACAATGTGTTTACTGAATGAGCTCCAAAATAATATTAAGAAGGTGTTTACTAGCTGAGCTCCATAAATACTAATAACAATGTGCTTACAGGCTGAGGTCCATATAAACTAATAACAATGTGTTTACTGACAGATCTCCATAAATACTAATAACAATGTCTTTACTGGCTGAGCTCTATAAATACTAATTACAATGTGTTTGCTGACTGAGCTCCATAAATACTAATTACAATGTGTTTACTGGCTGAGCTCCAAAAACACTGGTAACAAAGTGTTTAGTAGCCGATCTCCATAAATACTAATAACAATGTGTTTACTGAATGAGCTCCATCAATATTATTAACAATGTGTGTCCTGTCTGACCTCCATCAATATTAATAACAATGTGTTTCCTTTCTTAGCTTCACAAATACTAATATCAATGTGCTTACTGATGAGCTCCATAAATACTAATAACAATGTGTTTACTGGCTGACCTCCATATATACTACTAACATGGTGTTTACTGATTGCGCCCCATAAATACTAATAACAATGTGTTTACTCCCTGAGCTACATACATACTAATAACAATGTGTTTAATGGCTGAGCTCCATAAATATTAATAACAATGTGTTCAGTGGCTGAGCTCCATAAATACTAATAACAATGCGTTTACTGGCTGAGCTCCATACATAGTAATAACAATATGTTTACTGGCTGATCTCCATCAATATTAATAACAATGTGTTTCCTGGCTGAGCTCCCTAAATACTACTAACAATGTGTTTACTGGCTAAGCTCCATAAATACTGATAACAATGTGTTTACTGACTGAGCTCCCTAAATACTAATAACAATGTGTTTACTGACTTAGCTCCATAAATACTAAAAACAATGTATTTACTGACTGAGCTCCATAAATACTAATAACAATGTGTTTACTAACTGAGCTCCATAAATACTAATAACAATGTGTTTACTGACTGAGCTCCAAAAACACTAATAACAATGTGTTTACTGATTGAGCTTCATAAATAGTAAAAACAATGTGTTTTTTTTTACTGAGCTCCATAAATACTAATAAGAATGTGTTTACTGACTTAGCTTCATAAATACTTATAACAATGTGTTTACTGACTGAGCTCCATAAATACTAACAACAAAGTGTTTACTGGCTGAGCTCCATAAATACTAATAACAATGTCTTTACTGGCTGAGCTCCATAAATAAAAATAACAATGTGTTTATTGACTGAGCTCCATAAATACTAATGACAATGTGTTTACAGACTGAAGTCAATAAATTCTAATAATAATGTGTTTACTGACTGAGCTCCAAAAACACTAATAACAATGAGTTTACTGACTGAGCTCCATAAATAGTAAAACAATATGTTTATTGGGTGAGCTCCATCAATATTAATAACAATGTGTTTCCTGGCTGAGCTCCATATATACTACTAACATGGTGTTTACTGGTTGAGCTCCATAAATACTAATAACAATGTCTTTACTGTCTGGGCTACATACATACTAATAACAATGTGTTTAATGGCTGAGCTCCATAAATATTAATAACAATGGGTTCAGTGGCTGAGCTCCATAAATACTAATAACAATGCGTTTACTGGCTGAGCTCCATACATACTAATAACTATGTGTTTACTGACTGAGCTCCAAAAATACTAATAACAAGGTGTTTACTGGCTGAGCTCCATAAATACTAATAACAATATGTTTACTCGCTGAGCTCCATCAATATTATCAACAATGTGTTTTCTGGGTGAGCTCCATCAATATTAATAACAATTAGTTTCCTGTCTGAGCTCCATAAATACTACTAACAATGTGTTTACTGGCTGAGCTCCATAAATACTAATAACAATGTGTTTATTGACAGATCAACTGAAATACTAATAACAATGTGTTTACTGACTGAGCTCCATAAATACAAATAACAATGTATTTACTGCCTGAGCTCCATAAATACTAACAACAATGTGTTTACTGACTGAGCTCCATAAATGCAAATTACAATGCGTTCACTGGCTGAGCTCCATAAATACTAATAACAATGTGTTTACTGGCTGAACGCCATAAATATTAATAACAATGTGTTTAATGGCTGAGCTCCAAAAAATACTAATAACAAGGTGTTTACTGGCTGAGCTCCATAAATAAATACTAATAACAATATGTTTACTGGCTGATCTCCATCAATATTAATAACAATGTGTTTCCTGGCTGAGCACCATAAATACTACTAACAATGTGTTTACTGGCTAAGCTCCATAAATACTGATAACAATGTGTTTACTGACTGAGCTCTCTAAATAGTAATAACAATGTGTTTACTGACTTAGCTCCATAAATACTAAAAACAATGTATTTACTGACTGAGCTCCATAAATACTAATAACAATGTGTTTACTAACTGAGCTCCATAAATACTAATAACAATGTGTTTACTGACTGAGCTCCAAAAACACTAATAACAATGTGTTTACTGATTGAGCTTCATAAAGAGTAAAAACAATGTGTTTTTTTACTGAGCTCCATAAATACTAATAAGAATGTGTTTACTGACTGAGCTTCATAAATACTAATAACAATGTGTTTACTGACTGAGCTCCATAAATACTAACAACAAAGTGTTTACTGGCTGAGCTCCATAAATACTAATAACAATGTGTTTACTGGCTGAGCTCCAAAAATACTAATAAAAAGGTGTTTACTGACTGAGCTCCATAAACACTAATAACAATGTGATTACTGGCTGAGCTTCGTATACACAAATAGCAATGTGTTTAACGGCTTTGCTTCATAAATGAAAAGCTTTGCTTCATAAATACTAATAACAATGTGTTTACTGACTGAGCAATATAAATACTAATAACATTGTCTAGACTGACTGAGCTTCAAAAATACTAATAACAATGTGTTTACTGACACTGCTCCATAAATATTAAAAACAATGTGTTTCCTGACTGAGCTCCATAATACCAATATCAATGTGTTTAATGAGTGGGTTCCATAAAGAAAAATAACAATGTGTTTTCTGGCTGAGCTCCGAAAATACTAGTAATAATGTGTGTACTCACTCCGCTCCATAAATACTAATAACAATGTGTTTACTGGCGGAGCTCCGTAAATACTAATAACAATGTGTTTATTGACTGAGCTCCATAAATACTAATAACAATGTGTTTACTGACTGAGCTCCATAAATACTATGATCAATGTGTTTATTGACTGAGCTTCATAAATACTAATAACATTGTCCTTACTGGATGAGCTCCATAAATATTAATAACAATGTGTTTATTTACTGAGCTCCATAAATACTAATGACATTGTGTTTACTGGCTCAGCCCCATAAGTACTAATAACAATGTGTTTACTGGCTGAGCTCCATAAATATTAATAACAATGTGTTTACTGACTGAGCTCCAAAAACACTAATAACAATGTGTTTATTGACTGAGCTCCATAAATACTAATAAAAATGTATTTACTGCCTCAGCTCCATAAATACTAATAACCATGTGTTTACTGACTGAGCTCCATAAATTCTAATAACAATGTGTTTACTGGCTGAGCTCCATACATACTAATAACAATGTGTTTACTCACTGAGCTACATACATACTAATAACAATGTATTTTCTGGCTGAGCTCCATAAATACTAATAACAATGTGTTTACTGGCTGAGCTCCATAAGTACTAATAACAATGTGTTTACTGACTGTGCTACATACATACTAATAACAATGTATTTCCTGATTGAGCTCCATAAATCCTAATAACAACGTGTTTACTGACCGAGCTCCATAAATAATAATAACAATGTGTGTACTGACTGAGCTCCAAAAAGACTAATAACAACGTGTGTAATGACTGAGCTCCATAAATAGTAAAAACAATGTGTTTTCTTAATGAGCTCCAAAAATACTAATAAGAATGTGTTACTGGCTGAGCTTCATAAATACAAATAGCAATGTGTCTCACGGCTTAGCTTCATAAATAAAAGGCTTAGCTTCATAAATACTAATAACAATTTGTTTACTGACTGAGCTCCAAAAATACTAATAACAATGTGTTTATTGACTGTATTCCATAAATACTAATAACAAAGTGTTTTCGGGCTGAGCTCCATAAATACTAATAACAATGTGTTTACTGGCTGAGCTCCAAAAATACTTATAACAAGGTGTTTACTGGCTTAGCTACATAAATACTAATAACAATGTGTTTCCAGGCTGAGCTCCATAAATACTAATTACAATCTCTTTACTGGCTGAGATCCATAAATAATAATAACAAGGTGTTAACTGGCTGAGCTTCTAAAATACAAGTAACAAGGTGTTTACTGGCTGAGCTCCATAAAAACTACTAACAATGTGTTCACTGGCTGAGCTACATAAATACTAATAACAATTTTTTACTGGATGAGCTCCATAAATACTAATAACAATGTGTTTATTTGCTGACCTCCATAAATACTAATAACAATGTGTTTACTGACTGAGCTCCATAAATTCTATTAACAATGTGTTTACTGGCTGAGCTCCAAAAACTCTAATAACAAGGTGTTTACTTGATGTGCTCCATAAATTCTAATAACAATGTGCTTACTGGCTGAGCTCCATAAATATTAATAACAATGTGTTTACTGACTGAGCTCCATAAATACTAATAACAATGTGTTTACTGGCTGAGCTTCTAAAATCCTTGTAACAAGGTGTTTACTGGCTGAGCTCCATAAATACTAATAACAATGTGTTCACTGCTGAGCTCCATAAATAATAATAACAATGTGTTTACTGGCTGAGCTCCATCAATATTAATAACAATGTGTTTCTAGGCTGAGCACCATAAATACTAATAACAATGTGTTTACAGACTGACCTCCATAAATACTAATAACAATGTGTTTACTGATTGAGGTCAATAAATACTAATAACAATGTGTTTAGTGACTGAGCTCCAAAAATACTAATAACAATCCGTTTACTGACTGAGCTCCAAAAATACTAATAACAATGGGTTTACTGACTGACTTTCATAAATATTAAAAACAGTGTGTTTTCGGACTGCGCTTCATAAATACTAATAACAAAGTGTTTACTGAATGAGCTCCAAAATAATATTAAGAAGGTGTTTACCAGCTGAGATTCATAAATACTAATAACAATATGCTTACAGGCTGAGGTCCATATAAACTAATAACAATGTGTTTACTGACAGATCTCCATAAATACTAATAACAATGTGTTTACTGGCTGAGCTCTATAAATACTAATTACAATGTGTTTGCTGACTGAGCTCCATAAATACTAATAACAATGTGTTTACTGGCTGAGCTCCATAAATACTAATAACAATGTGTTTACTGGCTGAGCTCCAAAAACACTAGTAACAAAGTGTTTAGTAGCCGATCTCCATAAATACTAATAACAATGTGTTTGATGAATGAGCTCCATCAATATTATTAACAATGTGTGTCCTGTCTGAGCTCCATCAATATTAATAATAATGTGTTTCCAATCTTAGCTCCACAAATACTAATATCAATGTGCTTACTGATGAGCTCCATTAATACTAATAACAATGTGTTTACTGACTGAGCTCCATAAATACTAATAACAATGTGTTTACTGGCTGAGCTCCAAAATAATATTAAGAAGGTGTTTACTAGCTGAGCTCAATAAATACGAAAAAACAATGTTTTTACTGGCTGAGCTCCATCAATACTAATAACAATGTGTTTACTGGCTGAGATATATCAAAATTAATTACAATGTGTTTCCTGTCTGAGCTCCAAAAATACTAATAGCAATGTGTATACTGGATGAGCTTCATAAATATCAATAGCAATGTGTTTACTGGCTGAACTCCATAAATATTAATAACAATGTGTTTACTGACTGAGCTCCATACATACTAATAACGATGTGTTTACTGGCTGAGCTCCCTAAATGATAATAGCAATGTGCTTACTGGCTGAGCTCCATAAATACTAATGACAATGTGTTTACTGTCTGAGCACCATAAATACTAATAACAATGTGTTTACTGGCTGAGCTCCAAAAAATACTAATAACAATGTGGTTACTGTCTGAGCTCCATAAATACTAGCAACAATGTGTTTAATGGCTCAGCTCCATAAATACTAATGACTATGTGTTTACTGGCCGCGCTCCATAAATATTAATAACAATGTGTTTACTGGCTGCGCTCCATAAATACTAATAACAATGTGTTTACTGGCTGAGCTCCAAATATACTAATAACAATGTGTTTGCTGGCTGAGCGCCATAAATTCTAAAAACAATGTGTTTACTGGCTGGGGTGGGGGGGTGGGGGGGGGTGCTGTAGGGTAATCTCCCTCTCCAATAATTTTGAAGTAGGGACATTTTCATTTGGATTGTGGTCTTGAGTATCAATTCTCTCGGACTGGTAACCATGAATTTTCTCTTACGGACTAGTTTTACTTTCGGGACATATATCACACACACAGTCGGTCTCATGTAATTGGAAATTTGTGGATGATTGGAAATTTTGGAGTCCCATCATGCCCAATTCTGAGACAAGTACGTGTTAATTAATTTGTGTTTTAGTTAATGGTGTTTCATCATCTCCACTAAGTTGGTTTCTAGTTAAACGGATTTTCCCTGACTCAGTATTAGAATTAGCTTGATGCAATGATCTTTTCTGTACATCTGGTGGTTTGTGTCTAATTTGAGATGCCGGAATCCCAGCATGAGCAATTTTGAGTCTGGTACGCGTTAATTAAGTAGGAAGTTGGGAAGCCTATGCGTCACGACTATTAGATATATTCATATATTTATCCACAAATAAATTTTTGGAGGTTTTAAACTATATTCACCATTAACAAGTTATCCCTCTTAGCCTCATCTCGATATTTGAGGATAGCTATGACATGGTGATGTACTATTTGAGGATATCCTTTTATAGGGTACCTACATGTATTGCATGATATCAATCAGAACATTATGGATACTATGCAGCAGCTTCTAGACCATCCATCACAGAAGGCATGCCTCGATGATGTAGTTGCAATTTTTGTTAATGGAAAATTCATTTGTGGATGAATATATGTAGCAGCTTCCCAACTTCCCATTTAATCATTTACCGAACACGAGATGTAGACGACACTCGCAAATAACATTCTTAAAGCACTATTTTCTCGCGTCACAAACATAGCTTATGACCCATAATTGGAACGAGCTCGTTCCATGAGGGGGTATAAACTATGGTTTTGTGACAAAAATGAAAAAGCAATAACAATTGAATGGTGAATTATGTGAGTAGCGCTGGCCGGTTTTGGCCGTTAAGTTAGGTAAAGGGTTAATTAGCACGTACCAGACTCAAAGTTGATCATGTTGAGACTCAAAAATCTCTAATCATTCAAACATGTCCATGTGCATGAGACCGACTGCGTGTGTGATATAAGTCCCGGAAGCAAAACCAGTCCCCTAAGAGAAAGTTCATGATTACCAATGAGTGAGAATTGATACTCAGGACTACAGTCCAGATGAGAATATCCCGACATGAAAATTACTGGGTAGGAAGATCACCCTGCAACTCCCACCACTTAGTTACGCCCTGCTTACGAACCACCGGAGTATACGACAGGAACATGAACGCACAAATGCAAGGTACCACATTTCGGAGCCGATTGCCATCCCCTGCGGTCGCCGTTTTCTTCAAGGCACTACCCGATTGTTTATTTGCTCGGTGACTCGATCGACCGTTAGATCAATCGATTAATAACACGATCGACCATAGAGCAATCAGAGAAACAGTACAGTCGCCGTGGATTGGTCGTAATCCACACGTGGTCAGTTATGTCCACGCATCTGTTTACCAGGTAGTAAAAATCATCATCACCAAAATTTTAATTAATGAAGCACCGGGTTTTCCCCGGTGCATCATTAATTAAACTTTTGATGATTATTCCTGTAATTAGTGTTTGGAATCTAATATTATTGCGTCCGTGGAAATATTGCCCACGCGTGGAAAGTGACAAGTCCACGGCGGCTGTGCTGTAGTTAGCAAGACCGTAGTAATGGTACAAGTCAGCTGTACTCTTACAAAGCTGTGAGGGTACAGAAGGCTATAGCATTGGTGGGGAGCTAATTAGTGGAAGCTAGGCAAAGGACAGGCAGCTTATGACGTAGTGGAAGGCGACGGTATATGAGCTGTATAATAGTTGTATAGGAGCTTGGAATCCCACCAATGGAATCCCAGTTATGGAATCCCCTTTTTGGAATCCGTATGGAATTCCTTTTTAGGAAACAGCTGTGGATATGGAATCCTCTTTTTGTCGCATGATGCCATGCGGGATGGTAAATTGTACCTCATTGAGGAATTTTCTCATTGCCCTAATGGCCTCATACGATAAAAATGGATTTTATAGGCATAAACAGAGACCACGAGAAGGGCGTCCACGGGACATGGTAGTTAAATACCAAGCTGAGCTTAAGAGACCTATGTGGAGACATTCGATTGTGCAATAGCTCTATAGCTCAATTGTTCGATGGGATACGAGTTGTTCATTCAATTACTTTTCAGTAATTTCTCGATAGCTTATTAGGGGAAGTCATCAATCATGTTTCTTGGTATCCCACTTACGGAATCCCCTTTTTAAAAAGGACCTTGGTTTTGAATTTTTTCGAAAATAAGTCGTAAAGCAGTGTTTAGAGTGACTTGATCGCGCATTTGTTCTTTAGCTTATTTTTTCGATGGAATTCGAGTCGTAACTGCTCGTTTGTCTTTCTGGGTTCAGAATGTGCAAGAAAGGAAGTTGGTTGTATTTCCCATTTTTTTTCTCTTTGCTTGCTATCCTCAACCCAAAGTTGAAGAACTCTCTTATTTTGGAACGTCTTGAGAAGTTCAATACTCTCATGTCTGACCAATATGTTATCGTGTTTTGCTGGTTAGCTGGAGGTGTAGGTAACCCCGGTAACACCAGAGCAGACAGTGCAGCAAATCAGGCTTTAACCAAGCATCTCACTGATTTTAAAATTCCTTTTACTTATTTCAATCCACATACCTCGGATCTGGGTGGAAGGCGGATTGGGATGGAGCGACAAATAACAATCTCCATAGCACCCGACCAAATATCTTTGATCACTACTCATCTAGTTACCTTTGTAGAAAAGATCATTAAGTTTTGACATGATGTCATATCGGTCATACAAGACGAACACATTCCTTTTTGTTAGAGGGTAATATGCGAGCAGCGTGTGATCCTACCCAGCAAATGTGTCAGTGGAGCACATTCTTTTACATTTTTACTGATAATCATGTTAGAGGGCAGTATTTTACAGTTGGATCTCTAAGAGATTTATTTTATCATACGAGCCCGCACAAAATTCTCTCTTTTTTGAAAGTTGTCCACATTTTTAATAAATTTTAAATTGTTTTTATTCTTTTAAGTTCTGATCAATGTATATCTATTTCAGATGTTGATTTACACAGCATTCTTTGAACAACTGGTTTCAATTTATCATTACTGTGTCCACTCCTTAGTTTTATTCCTCATATTTCATATTTTAGGAAACCGTTTTAATTACTTGGCAGATAATGATCTATTTTAAAGTACACACTTTTCTTCGCCGCTTAGCTGCTGATGTGGTGTTAAGCTCTAATAAATAAATATATTGGGTTTGAGAATCGTAAAGGCCTTCATTGTACACAAGGGATGTAACTCTGTTTGACCAGGAACATTGCTTATGGAGGAGAATCGTGTAAGCTGATTGGTTAGTTAGCTGCGGTAAAGTGAACTGGTTGGATGATCTGGATAAATGAAGCAAGAACAAGAGTACTTTGTATACCAGGCCAGAAAAGCTCAAAATAGTGACACAAACTGTTCCAACTGAGAGGTTGTACAGGATAATAGTCTAGAGCAAACAAACAAGGTTAAATACACGGAAACTAAAACATAGCTCAAAGATAGAAATAGATAATTCCAAAAGAATTCAAATAACAGGTAGAAACTAAGGATTTGAGGGAAATCCGACCATATAAACATTTGACGATAGGGCTGCACGATATTCAAAACTGAATACCAATATCGGTATTTAGCAAAATACCGTGTTATAACGATATATCGAAAACTGTTCAGATATATGAACACAAGTACCACAATCGAGACTCGAGGCATCACAGTCGGGACGAATTAGCATGCCTTGGTGACGCGATTCGAAAAACCTTTACCGCACGCAGACGACATCAAAATTTATTATTTTCAAAATTATTTTATCAAATTTTCTCCAAAGATTTCAACAAAACTATATCATGTGACCCCCTCATTGGAACGAGTTCAACGACCTCGTTCCAGTGAGAGGTTACATGATATAGTTTTGTTGAAATGTTCAACTGCTGAATTTGTATATTACGAGGGCACAAGCAGACGATTCCTTGGATAAAGCGCTAATATTATTCATTCGGGACTATAGTTTAAAAACTCAAGACATCTTGAAAATTAAATTGTGGGTAAATAAATGATGACGATAAACCGATATTTTTTAAATTACATCGGTATTCAATCGATATTGATTTGAATACCGGTATATATCGAATTATCGATATACCGTTCAGCCCTAATTGACGAGTTGTATGTTGTAATTAGATGTACTCCCACTGAATTGAACGAACTCAGTACCACTACCTGTTATTCATATAAGCCCAAAATAGGGCTTTGCCAACTCCGTTTCAGAAGTTAAGGGATGATTTCGATGATTTGAAAGGGTTGTCGGGTCGATTTGGGCAATTAGATTGGCACTTCTGTAAAGGAACGCTTCTTATGGCACTACGTGCTACTCTTATAATCCCACAATATGCCTTCTTCATGTCCATTCCAAAAATGTTGGGTGTTTTTGGGTGATTAGAGAAGATTGTTGGGTATATTTGGGTAATTATATGTACTCTTATACTCGCCTTTTATTAGAAAAATGGATTCTGGAGAAATTCGTAGCAAACGAAGTAGTTTTGGCTGATTTGGAGAAATTGTTTTGTTGTTTGCGATAAATCTAGGATGTAAGCGAACCGCAAAACTACTCCCATTCAACCAAACATACCTTTTGAGGCCCTTTGGCCTTTTGGCGTACCTATTGGAGACATACAGCTCGTGGATGCTTGTATCCTTTCCCCTAGTAACATGGGGTTACCAGTCTAATTTCAATCTGACTGTTTCTGGGATTGGTTCCTGCTGCATAACTGATTTGATCAGCACCATAGGACATTCTCATGGTGTCGAACATTTTGTGGGGTGGCAGTAGGCGGCTGTGTCAAGGCGGGGACCCTCCAACCAGACCTAAACCTGCCCTAGTCAAGTTTACACTATGATCGGTAGTCACACCCTGTGCAACGTCAAGATCCCGCGGTACCCTATTATCTACTTGTCCATCTGGATCTGCCGGTGAAAAATCTTTCACAACCCACCGATAATTTGAGCTCCTAAAATATGGTATGCACAGTGAGAACTCCTATTTCTTTTCGCAGGACAATTATTTCAGCAGCTATTCTTGGCACAACTTTCGGATTTGATAGTAATTCACTATTTTTAGTTTTATTCATTCAGACATTTTTACAATAATATAATTTAAAATAAAACCTGAAAACCTGCCTACTATATGCTGTTGTCTTCTTCTGTTTGAAAACTTGAAATTGTCAAAGTGAACACGTGAAAACAGCAAAATTCGGACTAAAAAACAAGAAAGACATGCAACAACATAAAATAAAAACAGGCAATGGTTACAAGAAAATGTGGAAACACAACAATGCAATTGTGGTGAGTGATACGAGGAAAATGTGATCTCCACCAAACGATATTGCTAGTAGTTAGCACAGAAAGATCAAATTTAGTGTCCAGTTGACAACACGGCCATGCAAATAAAATTAATTCATTGACTGACAGCAGTGGCAAAATATGATTTCAAACTTTTTACGATAACAGGTGCAAAAAATGTTCACATAGGCATTGAAATACAATTTGCAATTGGGAATACAACAAAGATAAATATGTGGAAAAGTATGACAAAACGTTAGTGTAGTCCCGCAAAAACACACAAAATATGAGGGATGTCTATTAATGTAAAGCAATGGGTTCTATATTAAAAATGAAAAGATAGCACAGAATATATAAACGACACATATCTGAAATAAGGCAATGAAAAAGGCGATGATGATGGATAAAACAATTAATCAAAATAAATGCGATCAAAACTCCAAGAAACTCGAGCATGCGTGTTTCTCTTTATATCCGGCCACTTGAGGGTGACTGTCACAGCTGACGTTGTCTCTCTTAATGTGGACATTGACAATTTAACAACAACGTCTGGTGATGGCTGTGAAGAAGGAGTTGACATCGAAGGAGGTGGTGAATAGTGAGTGATACTAGTGATTATGAAAATGAAGACGAGTTTGAACTTTGAGACGAGTGAAAATCTAGCTGTTCAAGAGAGGATTCCTGCTGAACTGATTGAGAGCTTCAGTGATTCGTTGATGAAGGCTCTCCAGAAAGCACGATAGTAAAAAGTTCTGCTGCGAAAAGTCGTGGTGAAATATTACAAAGTTACAGTTTTTCGATTTAAAAAACTTCATTGTAACACCCAAACAGTGCCATGCATGATTCCCAGTTCCATGCTATAAATATCCTGAGTATCGTCTCCGGCTTTCGGAATCAGAAACCCAGGAATTCTCGTTCCCACGATTAAACCCTACTTAGAACTGATCATGCCAAAATGAGGCTCCTCGAGAAAGAAGAGTCCACACACCAACAGAAAACTTCGACAAGCTTAAAAATCTAATTGATCAAAATAAATTGTAGAATACAACACGTGAATTCCGCTGTCAGTTTAACATTACAGACAAGTTAAGATAAACTGATAAAAATAATCTCGTTATATAAACTTACACCACAAGCATAGGGAAAAGAAATGTACTTCCTGTCAGAGAACAGAACAGAAAAGAATTTTATTCGAATAATGCAGTTATATACAAGTATAATGAATACAATAGGATACAGATAGTTATTAGCATCTTCAGGAAGTGACATGGCGTATTTAACCATTTCAGTCGCTTCACATGGCCGTGTAGATAGATTACTCCATTTCTGAACAGTGATCCGGGTTTCCATGACAGCCTGAGGGCACTTATGGTGCTTTTACAGTGGGAATCGGTCTTTGTTTAATTTCTTTTATTATTTGGAAAAGCGTATAAACAGAGTTGGGTCTGAAGTAAAATTTACTGGCCATTGGCAAAACTGAACTATTTAGATTTTTCCTTGGCCTAGCCTATGTTTTGAGGTAAAAATTGAAAACACCTTTGTCTTAACTTATTCAAATGTTTTCAGGGTTTAATGTGTGAGTGAAATTCACAAGCATACTTTGTTACTATTATTACTTCACCAGGCATATTGAAAAGCAGACGGCATACGTGATGACAACATTTTTCAACAAAATATTGCAAATTATGAAACATTTTCATTGTTGAATGGAAATCCTAATTTATTACTCATTATTGCAATCAGCTGTTTTATCTCTCTCCAATCAGGGGACATAACCAATGCTTTTGAGTCGAAAATTGTAAAATAATAATGATTTAAATGACAATACTCTGGAGGCCTGTTTCGGCCATTGCCGTAAGTAAACGTGTTATGTCAACCTGTTTTGTTTTAACAGATTTAAGAATACTATCGATGATGGGTCAGAAGAAACAATCGTTTGTGGGTAAGTACATTTACTTAGTAAAACTAGCCCACGTTTTGAGGTAACAAAATGAAAAACAAAAACATCAACACCTTTGTGTTAACTTATTCAGACTTCCTGCAGGTATCCTTTGACCTGAAATACCGCTTTTCCAGATGAAGATCGTGATCGTGATACGGCCTGAATGCATAAAGTAGATAGCTGCTCAGTGAGTTTGTGTTGTGGAACAATCAAGATTTTCAACGTGCAGCCCCAAATAAAAACACAAGTTGAAAACTAAGAACGTCCTCACCAAAATCAATATTTTCAGAATGGCGTCCTCAATTCGATAACAACGTGATTTAACCTTCGGTCTTTGTGCATGACCTAGAATATGTTTAGATGAGTGTCAGGCAGCCAACACACATGTTGCGCACATCTTATTATTACTTGAGAAATATCGCAGTATGGTTGGGGAGGAGATCAAAAAGGAACAGGTACTTGTTACAGCTCAGTTTGATTACTGCATTCACTCTGCTGTCCGATTGAAAACGAACACTCTTTTCAAAGGCTTCAGTTTGTTCAAAACTGTGTAGCAGAATTATTTTAAGAATACAAAAGAGGCATGTCATATCACACCTCTACGTTATTATCTTCACTGGTTCCCAATGAAACAAAGAATTATATTGGGCATACAAGCAGTTTTAAAAAAATCACCTAACGGTATGGATCCAAAGTATCTTACTGACCTGATTGAGCGTTACGTTCCGACAATGCCTCTGCTTCCCCTTACAGGCTTATTCACGTTCCTAATGAACTAGTAACAGTAGATGGTTGGGAGTTCTCAGCGACCGGGCCATATCTATGAAAACAGTTGCCTAATTATCCCCAAGCAGGTCAGAGGAGCCAACAATTTAAATACACTTGTTGAAATCGCTTATCCAAATCTCACCTCCCCCGTTAATGACCCGAGAGCTCTTTTGTAGATTCTTGTTTCTAAATTGCATTATTATTATTATTATTCATTTTCTATTTTTAGGATCAGGTCGCACCCCAGTTGTGGGCCGACCTAGATCCTCAGTCCGTTTTTGTGATAACAGTACTATACAACGGAGGCCCAAGAAACAAATAACAATGTGTTTACTGGCTGAGCTCCATAAACACTAATAACAATGTGTTTACGGACTGAGCTCCATAAATACTAATAAGAATGTGTTTACTGGCTGAGTTCCATTAATACTAATAACAATGTGTTTACTGGCTGAGCTCCATAAATACTAATAACAATGTGTTTACTGGCTGAGCTCCAGAAATACCATTAACAAGGTGTCTACTGGCTGAGCCCCATAAATACTAATAACAATGTGTAGATTCTTGTTTCTAAACTGCATTATTATTATTATTATTATTATTCATTTTCTATTTTTAGGATCAGGTCGCACCCCAGTTGTGGGCCGACCTAGATAATCAGTTCGTTTTTGTGATGACAGTACTATACAACAGACGCTCATGAAACAAATAACAATGTGTTTACAGGCTGAGCTCCATCAATACTAATTACAATGCGTTTACTGGCTGATCTCCATAAACACCAATAACAATGTGTTTACTGGCTGAGCACAATAAATACTAATAACAATGTTTTACGGGCTGAGCTCCACAAATACTAATAACAATGTGTTTTTTGGCTGAGCTCCATAAATACTAATAACAATGTGTCTACTAGGTCCGCTCCATCAATACCAATAACAACGAGTTTACTGGCTTAGCTCCATAAATACTAATAACAATGTGTTTACAGACTGAGCCCCATAAATACTAATAACAACGTGTTTACTGGCTCAGCTCCATAAATACTAATAGCAATGTGTTTACTGGCTGAGCACAATAAATAATAATAACAATGTGTTTACTGACTGAGCTCCATAAATTCTAATAACAACGTGTTTACTGGCTGAGCACAATAAATACTAATAACAATGTGTTTACTGGCTGAGCACCATAAATACTAATAACAATGTGTTTAGTGGCTGAGCTCCAGAAATACTAATAACAATGTGTCTACTGGCTGAGCTCCATAAATACTAATAACAATGTGTTTGCTGGCCGAGCTCCATAAATACTAATAACAGTGTGTTTACCGACTGAGCTCCATAACAACAATAACAATAAGTGTTTACTGGCTGAGTTCCAAAAATACTAATAACAATGTGTTTACTGGCTGAGCTCCATAAATACTAATAACAATGTGTTTACTGGCGGAGCTCCATAATACTAATAAGAATGTGTTTACTGGCTTAGCTCCCTAAATACTAATAACAATGTGTTTACTGGCTTACATCGATAAATACTAATAACAATGTGTCCACTAGCTGAACTCCATAAATACTAATAACAATGTGTTAACTGGCTGAGAACCATGAATACTAATAACAATGTGTTTACTGACTTAGCTCCATAAATACTAATAACAATGTGTTTACTGACTGAGCTCCAAAAACACTAATAACAATGTGTTTACTGACTGAGCTCCAAAAATATTAAAAACAATGTGTTTTCTCAGTGAGCTCCATAAATACTAATAAGAATGTGTTTACTGGCTGTGCTCCATAAATACAAATAACAATGCGTTTAATGGCTTAGCTCCGTAAATACTAATAACAATGTGTTTACTGACAGAGCTCCAAAAATACTAATAACAATGTGTTTGCTGACTGAGCTCCGTATATATTAATAACAATGTGTTTAATGGCTGCGCTCCATAAATACTAATAACAATGTGTTTACTGCCTGAGCTCCAAAATACTAATAACAGTGTGCTTACTGGCTGAGCGCCATAAATTCTAAAAACAATGTGTTTATTTGCTGAGCTCCATAAATGCTAATAACAATGTGTTTACTGGCTGAGCTCCATAAATACTAATAACAATATGTTTAGTGACTGAGACCCATAAATACTAATAGCAATGTGGTTGCTGAATGAGCTCCATAAATACTAATAACAAGGTGTTTACTGGCTTAGCTCCATAAACACTAATGACAATGTGTTTACTGGCTGAACTCCATAAATATTAATAACAATGTGTTTACTGGCTGAGCTCCAGAAATACTGATAACAATGTGTTAACAGACTGAGAACCATAAATACTAATAACAATGTGTAGATTCTTGTTTCTAAACTGCATTATTATTATTATTATTCATTTTCTATTTTTAGGATCAGGTCGCACCCCAGTTGTGTGCCGACCTAGATAACTGGCTGATAACTGGCTGAGCTCCAAAAATACTAATGACAATGTGTTTACTTGCTGAGTTCCATAAATTTTAATAACAATGTCTTTACCGACTGAACTCCATAAATACGAATAACAATGTATTTACTGGCTGAGCTCCATAAATTATAATACCAATGTGTTTACGGGATCAGCTCCATAAATACTAATAACAATGTGTTTACTGCCCGAGCTTAATAAATACTACATGTGTTTACGGGCAGAGCTCCATAAATACTAATAACAATGTGTTTACTGGCTAAGCTCCATAAATACTAATAACAATGTGTTTACTGGCTGAGCTCCATAAATATTAATATCAATGTGTTTACTGGCTAGGCTCCATCAAAGCTAATAACCATGTGTTTACTGGCTGAGCTCCATAAATACTAATAACAATGTTTTTACGGACTGAGCTCAATAAACTGAAATAACAATGTGTTTACTGTCTGAGCTCCATAAATACTAATAACAATGTGTTTACATGCTGAGCTAAATACTAATGTATTTACGGACTGAGATCAATAAACACTAATAGCAATGCGTTAACTGGCTGAGCTTCAAAAATGCTAACAACAATGTTTTTACTGGCTGAGCTCCATAAATACTAATAACAATGTGTCTACTGGCTCGGCTCCATAAATTCTAATAACAATATGTATACTGGCTTAGCTCCATAAATACTAATAACAATGTGTTTACTGGCTAAGCTCCATAAATACTAATATCAATGTGTTTACTGGCTGAGCTCCATCAATACTAATAACCATGTGTTTACTGGCTGAGCTCCAAAAATACTAATAACATTTTTTTTTTCTGTCTGAGCTCCATAAATTCTAATAACAAGGTGTTTAATGGCTCTGCTCCATAAATACTAATAACAATGTGTTTAATGGCTCAGCTGCACAAATACTAATAACAATGTGTTTGCATGCTGAGCTCCATAAATACAAATGTGTTTACGGACTGAGATGAATAAACACTAATAGCAATGTGTTTACTGGCTGAGCTTCAAAAATGCTAACAACAATGTTTTTACTGGCTGAGCTCCATAAATACTAATAACAATGTGTCTACTGGCTCGGCTCCATAACTTCTAATAACAATGTGTATACTGGCTTAGCTGCATAAATACTAATAACAATGTGTTCACGGACTGAGCTCAATAAACACTAATAACAATGTGTTTACTGGTTCAGCTCCATAAATACTAATAACAATGTGTTTACTGACTGAACTCCATAAATACTAATAACAATGTGTTTACAGGCTGAGCTCCATAAATTCTAATAACAATGTGTTTACTTACTGGGCTAAATACATACTAATAACAATGTGTTTACTGGCAGAGCTCCATGAATACTAATAATATTGTGTTTACTGGCTGAGCTCCATAAATTCTAATAACAAAGTGTTCATTGGCTGTGTTCCATAAATACTAATGTTTACTGACTGAGCTCAATAAATACTAATAAAATGTGCATTGTGTTTACTGGCTGAGCTCCATAAATACTAATACCAATGTTTTTACGGGCTGACCTCCGTAAATACTAATAGCAATTTGTTTCCTGGCTGAGCACCATAAATACTAATAAGCATGTGTTTACGGGCTGAGCTCCAAAAATATTAATAACAATGTGTTTACTGGCTGAGCTCCATAAATACAAAGAAGAATGTGTTTACGGGCTGAGCTCCATAAATACTAATAACAATGTTTTTACGGGCTGAGCTCCATAAATACTAATAAGAATGTGTTTACTGGCTGAGATCCATAAATACTAATAACAATGTGTTTACAGGCTGAGCTCCGGAAAATATTAATAACAATGTGTTTACAGGCTGAGCTCTGGAAAATACTAATAACAATGTGTTTAAAGGCTGAGTTCCATAAATACTCATAACATCGTGTTTACAGGCTGAGCTCCATAAATACTAATACCAATGTGCTTATGGGCTGTTTTCCATAAATACTAATAACAATGTGCTTACTGGCTGAGCTCCATAAATATTAATAACAATGTGTTTAGTGACTGAGCTCTATACATTCTAATAACAATGTGCTTACTGGCTGAGATCCATAAATACTAATAACAGTGTGTTTACTGGCTGAGCTCCATAAATACTAATACCAATGTGTTTACAGACTGAGCTCCATAAATACTAATAACTATGTGTTTACTGGCTGAGCTCCATAAATATTAATATCAATGTGTTTACTGACTGGGCTCTATACGTACTAATAACAATGTCTTTACTGACTGAGCTCTATACATCCTAATAACAATGTGTTTACTGGCTGAGATCCATAAATATTAATAACAATGTGTTTACTGGCTGAGATCCATAAATATTAATAACAATGTGTTTACTGGCTGTGCTCCATAAGTACTAAAAATAATGTGTTTACTGGCTGAGCTCCATAAATACTAATAACATTGTGTTTACTGGCTGTCCTCCATAAATACTAATCCCAATGTGTTTACGGACTGAGCTCCAAAAATACTAATAACGATGTGTTTAGTGACTAAGCTCCATAAATACTGACAATAATTTGTTTACTGTCTGAGCTCCAAAAATACGGATAACAATATGTTTAAAATACTGATAACAATGTGTTTACTGACTGAGCTCCATAAATAATAAAAACAATGTGCTTTCTGACTGAGCTCCATAAATACTAATAACAATGTGTTTACTTGCTGATCTCCATCAATACTAATAACAATGTGTTTACTGGCGGAGCTCCATCAATACTAATAACACTGTATTTACTGGCTGAGCTCCATAAATACTGATAACAATGTGTTTACTTGCTGAGCTCCATCAATACTAATAACACTGTGTTTACTGGCGGAGCTCCATCAATACTAATAATAACAATGTGTTTACTGGCTCAGCTCTATAAATATAATAACAATGTGTTTACTGACTGAGCTCCATAAATAATAATATCAATGTGTTTACTGACTTAGCTCCATAAATACTAATAACAATGTGTTTACTGACTGAGCTCCAAAAACACTAATAACAATGTGTTTACTGACTGAGCTCCAAATATATTAAATACAATGTGTTTCTTACTGAGCTCCATAAATACTAATAACAATGTGTTTACTGGCTGAGCTCCATAAATACAAATAACAATGTGTTTAATGGCTTAGCTCCATAAATATTAAAAACAATGTGTTTTCTTACTGAACTCCATGAATACTAATAAGAATGTGTTGACTGGCTGAGCTCCATAAATACAAATAGCAATGTTTTTAATGGCTTAGCTCCATAAATACTAATAACAATGTGTTTACTGACTGAGCTCCAAAAATACTAATAACAGTGTGTTTACTGACTGAGCTCCATAAATATTAAAAACAGTGTGTTTTCTGACTGAGCTCCATAAATAATAAAAACAATGTGTTTTCTGACTGTGGTGTCACATGGTATGGTTTTGTTTTGTTTTTCGAAAATAATATTTTTTCAACTGCTGAATTTGCATATTACGCGGGCGGATGCGGGCGATTCGTTGGGTGATGGGTTAACGAGAGAGAAACACACCAATCAATCTTTACGTTTCAATATTAAAAGAGAAATGATGGTAATTATGATCGAAACATCTGTGGATTCCCCGTCTTGTCAAAATCCTAAATTATCAATATCAGGTGTTTTTTCGATGCCATGTGGAGTTACCTCCCTTATACCATAGTACGTTCGGAATCATGTCGTGTTTAACCTTGACCAATATTGCAAAACAAGTGTCAATTCTTGGTAAATAAGGCAACATATTGCCATTAAATACGTTGATGCAGTTGTAACGGGTTGAAGTACACACACCTGCCGCGTTTGAAGTCGATCATACCTGAAGAGGCTGAGGTGATAGAGCACACCTCGACAAAAACAAACGACAATCAGCATAACTCAAATTATACTAAGATTTCGCATTGTCCATCTCCAATAAAGAGAAGATCTACTTTCAGTCGAATCTCGATTTCCGTGGCTCCCTTCTAGTCTGGTCACACACACTCATCACCAAACAAGTTTGATTCCTGTACGTGCGGTTGTTATTGAACATATCAACTATCGATCCACAGTCCCTGACCCACTACTGCACAATCAGACATTGAATGACAATTTCATCACAAACTCATGATTTACGTCCAAGACTTCTAGTTTTAACTGTATCAACAATATCTTATACTATTTTATGTCATGATTTACGTCCCTGCTTCCTAATAACCATTCAGGACTCTGTTGTAAACACAACTTTGAAATCAAGGAGAGGTCCGACAACAGGGTATTATGTTTTAGTTGAAGTCATTCAGTGGCGTCACTGAGGAGGCTTTAAGGGGTGTGACACGTCAATTAAAAAGGAACGTGACAACCGTTACTTATTCCCGGTTCCTTCTTCGACATTCGCTATCAACCTATTTTCGCCAAATAAACTGCATTGTGGGGTGGCACAAAGAGATTCATGAAGATTGCCACCAAAATTGGGCACCTGACTTTTCCAAAATTGGGCACCCTAGGAGCCCAAAAGTGCTGAGTTGCTCCAAATCGCATCTATCAACCGATTTTCGCCAGTAAACTACATTGAGGGGTGGCACAAATAGATTAATAAAGATTGCCACCAGAATTGGACACCAGACTCTCCCAAAAAGTGCTGAGTTGCTCCAAATCGCATTTATTAACCGCTTTTCGTCAAATAAATTGCATTGTGGGGTGGCACAAATAGATTCATGAAGATTGCCACCAAAATTGGCACCTGTCTCTCTCAAAATTAGGCACCCTAGGAACCCAAAAGTGTTGAGTTGCTCCAAATCCATTTATCAACCGATTTTCGCCAAATAAACTGCACTGTGGGGAGGCAGAAATAGATTCATGAACATTGTTACCAAATTTGGGTACCTGATCCTCACAAAATTAGGCACCCAGGGAGCCCAAAAGTGCTGAGTTGCTCCAAATCGCATGTATCAAACGATTTTCGCCAAATAAACTGCATATGGGGAGGCACAAATAGATTCATGAACATTGTTACCAAAGTTGGGCACCTGACCCTCCCAAATTAGGCACTCTAGGAGCGCAAAAGTGCTAAGTTGCTCCAGATCGAAATTATTAAACGATTTTGCGCCAAATAAACTGCATTGTGGGATGGCACAAATAGATTCCTGGAGATTGCCACCGAAATTGGGCACCTGACCCTCCCAAAATTCGGCACCCTAAGAGCCCAAATGTGCTAAGTTGCTCCAAATCTCATGTATCAACCGATTTTCGCCACATAAACTGCATTGTGGGGTGGCACAAATAGATTCATGAAGATTGTCACCAAAGTTGGGCACCTGACCTTCCCAAAATTATGCACCCTAGGAGCCCAAATGTGCTAGTTTGCTCCAAATCGCATTAATCAACCGACTTTCGCCAAATAAAATACATTGTGTGTGGTGGGGGGGGGGGGGGGGAGCAAATAGATTCATGAAGATTGTCACCAAAATAGGGCACCTGACCCTCCCAAAATTAGGCCCCTAGGACCCCAAAAGTGCCTAGTTGCTTCAAATAGCATTTCGCAAACAATTTTCGCCGAATAAACTGCATTGGTGGGGTGGCATAAATAAATTCATGAATATTGCCACCGAAATAGGGCGTCTGGCCCTCCCAAAATTCGGAACCCTAGGAGCCCAAATGTGATAAGTTGCTCCAAATCGTATGTATCAACCGATTGTCGCCAAATAAACTGAATTGTGGGGCGGCACAAATATATTCATGAAGATTGCCACCTAGATTGGCCACCTGACCCTCCAAAAATTATCCACACTAGGAGCCTAAAAGTTCTGAGCTTCTCCGAATCGCATTGATCAACCATTTTTCGTCAAATAAACTGTATTTTGGGGTTTAACAAATAGATTCGTGAAGATTGTAACCAAAAATTGGCACCAGACCCTCCCGAAATTAGGCACCCTAGGAGCCAAAAAGTGCCTAGTTGCTCCAAATCGCATTTGTCAACCGATTTTCGCCAAATAAACTGTATTGTGGCATTACACAAATAGATTTATGAAGATTGCCACCGAAATTGGGCACCTCACTCTCCCAAAATTCGACACCCTAGAAGCACAAATGTGCTGTATTGCTCCAAATTCCAAATTGCATTTATCAACAAATTTTCGCCAAATAAACTCATTGCGGGGAGGCACAAATAATTTCAAGAAGATTGCCACCAAACTTAGGCTCCTGACCCTCACAAAATTCGGCACCCTAAGCGTCCAAAAGTGCTAAGTTGCTCCAATTCGCATTTATCAACCGATTATCGCCAAATAACCTGCACTGTGGAGTGGTACAAATAGATTCATGAATATTGTTACCAAAATTGGGCTCCCCACCCCGCCAAATTAGGCACCTTAGGAGCCCAAATGTGCCTAGTTGCTCCAAATCGCAATCATCAACCGACTTTCGTCAAATAATCTGCATTGTGAGGTGGCACAAATAGATTCGTGAAAATTGTAACCAAAATTGGGCACGTGACCCTCCCTAAATTAGGCACCCTAGGAGCCCAAAAGTGCCTAGTTGCTTCAAATCGCATTTATCAACTAATTTTCGCCAAATAAACTGCATTGGTGGGGTAGCATAAATAAATTCATGAATATTGCCACCGAAATAGGGCAGCTGGCCCTCCCAAAATTCGGCACTCTAGGAGCCCAAATGTGATAAGTTGTTCCAAATCGCATTTATCAACCGATTGTCGCCAAATAAACTGCATTGTGGTGTGGCACGAATATATTCATGAAGATTGCCACCAAGATTGGCCACCTGACCCTCCAAAAATAGGCACACTAGGAGCCTAAAAGTGCTGAGCTCCTGAATCGCATTTTTTAGGATGAAAGACTCTAACCCCGATGGGGATCGAACCACTGCCTTGATGAGAGTACACTTCTGCGGCACCAATCCCTAGCGAAACTGGACCAGCGCCATAGACCATAGATCAAGGCAGTGGTTCGATCCCCATCAGCGTCAGACTCTTTCATCCTAAAAATTGCATAACAGAATTGCCGAATTCTGCATTCTGTACCTTGAGCAGGAAATTTGAAAAAGAGATTTCACTGATTTCATCTGCATTACATGGTATAATTCATTGAAAACAACTAATTCTGGGGGATACCGAGTAATTCCGTGTGGACTGTGCCAGATGCATTGACGCTCGATCTGCTAGCATGCCTCTTTTGGGGCTTGTCGGTGGTCGAGTGGTCTATGGCGCTAGTCCAGTTTCGCTGGGCGGTTGGTGCCGCAGAAGTGTACTCTCATCAAGGCAGTGGTTCGGTCCCCATCGGTGTCAGAGTCGTTCATCCTATATATATGTACCGAAGGTCTGCATATTACCAGGCAATTTGATTTTGTTCATTTTTTCATAAAATTGCGGTATTTTGAACTTGGTAATGTTTTGTGAAATTTTGAATATAAGGTACTAGTGTTGCCTGCCTAACTCCTCCCCAGGGTTTTAAGCTAGATAGTTTTTTTTATTTTACGGAGTTCATTTCATATACCAAAGTTGAACATATTGGCAGGAATTTGATTTTGTTCAATTAATTTCAAACAAGCCGGAACAATCTTATTCCATAGGGTGTTTAAATACGTACAGTACAGTCGCCGTGGACTGGTCACTTTCCACGGATGGGCAGTAATTCCACGGACGCAACAGTATTAGATTCCAAACACTAATTACAGGAATAATCATCAAAAATTTAATTAAAATTTTGCTGCTGATGATTTATAGTACATGGTAAACGCATGCGTGGACATCATTACCCACACGTGGATTACGGCCAATCCACGGCGACTGTACTGTACTAAACGTGTGCATATTCCGGAAATTTAATTGTGTTCAGTTTTCCGCAACATTACGGATTTTTTAACTTCACAAATTTTTAATGAAATTGCAAATATAAGGTACAAGATTTTTCCACCTAACTCCACCCTGAGGTTTCAAGCTAGAATTATTTTTTATTTTAGAGGGTATTTATGCATATATCAGTGGTGGGCAAATTTCCAGGAATTCGATCTTGTTCAGTTCGTAACGCACCCTGGTGCCACGTAACTGCAATAAGAAAACAAAATTTTAAAATAGCTGCTAAAAAATATAGGTGTCTCGGGAGAGGCCCCAAAATAATCTCGAACAAAAACGCAGCCCTGTGTAATCATTTTTTTTTCTTTTCAACTCCGCTCTTATTTAGTTTTTTGTTAGTTTTGTTCTTGCTTTTCTTTCTCTTACTTTATTGACGATAGACTCTTAAAAAGTTACTTAATCTCTACGCTCCTGAAGTTGTAGTTCTTTCTCTTTCACAGCTAACAAGAAAGGGAGAAAAAAGGGTAAGCATCTTTAATTTTTTCAGTTTTGGGTTAATGAGAAGAGATATTGTGTACAGTTAAAACTGGAAGTCCTGCCACGATCTGTGCGCTTATGCAGGCTTAATTGCGTGTGGGAATTGCGCGCAATTGCCATATCGAATGACATCCAAAGCACTGCAGGTTCTCCTGGTTACTCAGAGCAAACACAGGCAATGTTTCTGCAAATGGACCTCCGGGTTAGCCAGAGGTCCATAGGCTGAAACATTGCTTGTGCACAAGCCATATGTACAGACTTTGATATGGTCATAACCCGTAGATTAACGTGCAGCTGGATGTGCTATTTGTGCGCATTTCGTGACAAGACTTCTAGTTTTAACTGTATCAACAATATCTTATACTATTTTATGTCATGATTTACGTCCCTGCTTCCTAATAACCATTCAGGACTTTGTTGTAAACACAACTTTGAAATCAAGGAGAGGTCCGACAACAGGGTATTATGTTTTAGTTGAAGTCATTCAGTGGCGTCACTGAGGAGGCTTTAAGGGGTGTGACACGTCAATTAAAAAGGAACGTGACAACTGTTACTTATTCCCGGTTCCTTCTTCGACATTCGCTATCAACCTATTTTCGCCAAATAAACTGCATTGTGGGGTGGCACAAAGAGATTCATGAAGATTGCCACCAAAATTGGGCACCTGACTTTTCCAAAATTGGGCACCCTAGGAGCCCAAAAGTGCTGAGTTGCTCCAGATCGCTTTATCAACCGATTTTCGCCAGCACACTACATTGAGGGGTGGCACAAATAGATTAATGAAGATTGCCACCAAAATTGGACACCAGACCCTCCCAAAATTGGGCACCATAGGAGCCTAAAAGTGCTGAGATGCTTCACCTAGCATTTATCAACCGATTTTCGCCAAATACACTGCAACGTGGGGTGGCACAAATAGCTTCATGAAGATTGCCACCAAAATTGGGCACCTGTCCCTCCCAAAATAGGGCACCATAGAAGTCCAAAAGTGCTAAGTTCCTCCAATTCGGATTTATCAACCGACTTTACCCAATAAACTGCATTGTAGGGTGGCACAAATAGATTCATGAAGATCGCCACCAAAATTAGGCACCTGACCCTTCGATAATTGGCATCCAAGGAGCCCAAAAGTGCTGAGTTGCTCCAAATCGCATTTATTAACCGCTTTTCGTCAAATAAATTACATTGTGGGGTGGCACAAATAGATTCATGAAGTTTGCCACCAAAATTGGTCATCTGACGCTCCCAAAATTCGGCACCTTAGGAGCCCAAAAGTGCTCAGTTGATCCAAGTCGCATTTATCAACCGATTTTCGCCAAATAAACTGCAATGTAGTGTGGCATAAATACATTCATGAAGATTGCCACCAAAATTGGGCTCCCGCCCATCCCAAAATAGGCACCCTAGGTGCCCAAAAGTGATGAGTTGCTCCAAATCGCATTTATGAACCGATTTTCGCCAAATAAACTGCACCGTGAGGGGAGGGGGGGGGGGGTGGCACAAACAGATTCATGAAGATTGTCACCAAAATTGGACACCTGGTTCTCACAAAATTAGGCACCCTAGGAGCCCAAAAGTGCTGAGTTGCTGCAAGTGGCATGTATCAACCGATTTTCGCCAAATAAACTGCATGTGGGGTGGCACAAATAGATTCATAAAGATTGTCACCAAAGTTGGGCACTTGACCCTCCCAAATTAGGCACTCTTGGAGTGCAAAAGTGCTAAGTTGCTCCAAATCGAAATTATCAAACGATTTTGCGCCAAATAAACTGCATTGTGGGATGGCACAAATAGATTCCCGGAGATTGCCACCGAAATTGGGCACCTGACCCTCCCAAAATTCGGCACCCTAGGAGCCCAAATGTGCTGAGTTGCTGCAAATGGCATGTATCAACCGATTTTCGCCAAATAAACTGCATGTGGGGTGGCACAAATAGATTCATATAGATTGTCACCAAAGTTGGGCACTTGACCCTCCCAAATTAGGCACTCTTGGAGTGCAAAAGTGCTAAGTTGCTCCAAATCGAAATTATCAAACGATTTTGCGCCAAAGAAACTGCATTGTGGGATGGCACAAATATATTCCCGGAGATTGCCACCGAAATTGAGCACCTGACCCTCCCAAAATTCGGCACCCTAGGAGCCCAAATGTGCTAAGTTGCTCCAAATCGCATGTATCAACCGATTTTCGCCGTATAAACTGCATTGTGGGGTGGCACAAATAGATTCATGAAGATTGTCACCAAAGTTGGGCACCTGACCCTCCCAAAATTATGCACCCTAGGAGCCCAAATGTGCAAATTTGCTCCAAATCGCATTTATCAACCGACTTTCGCCAAATAAAATACATTGTGTGTGTGTGGGGGGGGGGGGGGTGGGTGGGGGGGAGTAAAATAGATTCATGAAGATTGTCACCAAAATAGGGCACCTGACCCTCCCAAAATTAGGCCCCTAGGCGTCCAAAAGTTCTGAGTCGATCCAAATCGCGATCGCATTTACCAACCAATTTTCTCCAAATAACTGCATTGGTGGGGTAGCATAAATATATTCATGAAGATTGCCACCAAAATTGGGCACCTGACCCTCCCAGTATTAGGCATTCTAGGAGCGCAAAAGTGCTCAGTTGATCCAAATCGCAATTATAAAAAGATTTTGAGCCAAATAAACTGCCTGGTGGGGTGGCATGAATATATTCCTGGAGATTTCCACCGAAATTGGGCACCCGACCCTCCCAAAATTCGGCACCCTAGGAGCCCAAACGCGCTTAGTTGCTCCAAATCGCATTTATCAACCGATTGTCGCCAAATAAACTGCATTGTGGGGTGGCACAAATAGATTCATGATGAAAGGCATTTATCATCGAATTTTCGTCAAATAAACTGCATTGTTGGGGTGGCATAAATAGATTCTTGAAGATTGTAACCAAAATTGGGCACCTGACCCTCCTAAAATTAGGCACCCTAGGATCCCAAAAACGTCCAGTTGCTCCAAATCGCATTTATCAACAAATTTTCGACAAATAAACTGCATTGGTGGGGTAGCATAAATATATTCATGAAGATTGCCACCAAAACTCGGCAACTGACTCTCCCAAAATTCGGCAATCTAGGAGCGCAAATGTGGTAAGTTGCTCCAAATCGCAATTATCAAACGATTTTGCGCCAAATAAACTGCATTGCGGGGTAGCACGAATAGACTCCCGGAGATTGAAACCGAAATTGGGCACCTGACCATCCCAAAATTCGGGACCCTAGGAGTCCAAATGTGACAAGTTGCTCCAAATCGTATTTATCAACCGATTGTCGCCAAATAAACTGCATTGTGGGGTGGCACAAATATATTCATGAAGATTGCCACCAAGATTGGCCACCTGACCCTCCAAAAATTATCCACACTAGGAGCCTAAAAGTGCTGAGCTCCACCGAATCGCATTTATCAACCATTTTTCGTCAAATAAACTGTATTTTGGGGTTTCACAAGTAGATTCGTGAAGATTGTAACCAAAAATTGGCACCTGACCCTCCCAAAATTAGGCACCCTAGGAGCCCAAAAGTGCCTAGTTGCTCCAAATCGCATTTGTCAACCGATTTTCGCCAAATAAACTGCATTGTGGCGTTTCACAAATAGATTTATGAAGATTGACACCGAAATTGGGCACCTCACCCTCCCAGACTTCGACACCCTAGAAGCACAAATGTGCTGTATTGCTCAAAATTCCAAATCGCATTTATCAACAAATTTTCGCCAAATAAATTCATGAAGATTGCCACCAAAATTAGTTTCCTGACCCTCACAAAATTCGGCACCCTAAGCGTCCAAAAGTGCTAAGTTGCTCCAATTCGCATTTATCAACCGATTATCGCCACATAACCTGCACTGTGGGGTGGTACAAATAGATTCATGTACATTGTCACCAAACTTGGGCACCCCATCCCGCCAAATTAGGCACCTTAGGAGCCCAAATGCGCATAGTTGCTCCAACTCTCAATTATCAACTGACTTTCGTCAAATAAGCTGCATTGTGAGGTGGCACAAAAAGATTCGTGAAAATTGTATCCAAAATTGGGCACGTGATCCTCCCAAATTTAGGCACCCTAGGAGCCCAAAAGTGCCTAGTTGCTTCAAATCGCATTTATCAACCAACTTTCGCCAAATAAACTACATTGGTGGGGTAGCATAAATAATTCATGAATATTGACACCTAAATAGGGCATCTGGCCCTCCCAAAATTCGGCATCCTAGGAGCCCAAATGTGATAAGTTGCACCAAATCGCATTTATCAACCGATTGTCGCCAAATAAACTGCATTGTGGTGTGGCACGAATAGATTCATGAAGATTGACACCAAGATTGGCCACCAGACCCTCCAAAATAGGCACACTACGAGCCTAAAAGTGCTGAGCTCCTCTGAATCGCATTTTTTAGGATGAAAGACTCTGACGCCGATGGGGATCGAACCACTGCCTTGATGAAAGTACACTTCTGCGGGACCAATCGCCTAGCGAAACTGGACCAGCTCCATAGACCATAGATCAAGGCAGTGGTTCGATCCCCATCGGCGTCAGAGTCTTTCATCCCAAAAAATGCATTACAGAAGGGCCGTATTCTGTATTCTGTACCTTAAGCAGGAAATTTGAAAAATAGATTGATTCTCACTGATTTCATCTGCATTACATGGTATAATTCATTGTAAACAACTAATTCTGGGGGAAACCGAGTAATTTCGTGTAGACTGCGCCAGTTCCATGGACGCTCGATCTGCTAGCATGCTTCTTTTGGGGCTTGTCGGTGGTCGAGGGGTCTATGGCGCTGGTCCAGTTTCGCTGAGCGATTGGTGCCGCAGAAGTGTACTCTCATCAAGGCAGTGGTTCGGTCCCCATCGGCGTCAGAGTCTTTCATCCTATATACATATATGTACCGAAGGTCTGCATATTACCAGACAATTTGATTTTGTTCATTTTTTCATAAAATTGCGGTATTTTGAACTTGGTAATGTTTTGTGAAATTTTGAATATAAGGTGCTAGTGTTGCCTGCCTAACTCCTCCCTAGGGTTTTAAGCTAGATACTTTTTTTTATTTTAAGGGGTTCTTTACATATACCAAAGTTGAACATATTGGCACGAATTTGATTTTATTCAATTAATTTCAAACAAGCCGGAACAATCTTATTCCATAGGGTGTTTAAATATGTACAGTACAGTCGCCGTGGACTGGTCATTTTCCACGGATGGGCAGTAATTCCACGGACGCAATAGTATTAGATTCCAAACACTAATTATAGGAATAATCAACATGAATGTAATTAAAATTTTGCTGCTGATGATTTATAGTACATGGTAAACACATGCGTGGACATCACTGCCCACACGTGAATTACGGCCAATCCACGGCGACTGTACTGTACTAAAGGTGTGCATATTTCAGGGAATTGAATTTTGTTCAATTTTCCGCAACATTACGGATTTTTTAACTTAACAAACTTTTAATGAAATTGCAAATATAAGGTACAAGATTTTTCCACCTAACTCCTCCCAGAGGTTTTAAGCTAGAATTCTTTTTTTGTTTTAGAGGGTCCTAGGCGGGTTTGATCATCCGCTACTAGGCGGGTCCTCAGGTGGCGGATAGAGGACGGCCTGCTCAATTGGGCAGGTTTGCTAATTTCTAATTGGCAGGTTTGCTCAATTGAGCTGGTTCGCTGCGAAATACACAAATACGCAGCCCCGGACCAAAATGATCAATCCTGCTAATGCCATGTGGCAGGCACCTTGTTCCCCCGTGAGGTGCGTTCCGAGGGCTCCGGAAGAAGGAATCCTGGCAGTTGAGGACTCGGGCCCCGGTTCGGGCAGTCTCCAAGGATGGTGATCAGGTCGTAAACTCTGTTTGGCCCTGGTCTCCATTTTTTCAGATAATGTCCAACACACTGCTTTGGCCCCAATTTCGGGAGTAGACGGATGGTCGGAGGGCCCGTTCTGACCAATCGGGAGCCCCAACCCCCAAAATATCGGGTGTCATGTCGGGGGGCATTGGGTGGTCATTCAATCAGTCATTTCTTTTAATTCAGTTTTATCATTGATACGGAGTGTTGATTTTCAATGTCATTTTTTAACTTTTTTAACATCCACTGTTTTGTTGCGCTGTCTGCTTCAATTCTTCGTAGCCATTGTCATAGCTCAAGTGATACAATGATTGGTTGAATGGCCACCACGACATGGCAGTTCTCAAACACTCTACGGGTCAATCCCCTGGCGGTATGCATTAGCATCAACATCGGGGGAGTATGCTCTTCATGTACTTCTGGTTTTGTCACCATCTCTTGTTAGGCTGGGGCATACCCTCTAAGTTGGGCTTGAAGTAAGGGTGGGAGGCATGAAGTGAAGAAATAATAAAAACTACAACATGGAAATACCACACAAAAGATCAAAACGAGGTTTCGACATACTGGAAAACGACTCTGACAAAGATACTGATAATGATTCAACAAATGTTAAAAGGAACTGGCCAAAATTTATAATAATTTATGCAGCAGATGAAGGAAAAAATGTTTCAAATATTAACCCGTTTGCACTGGAAAAAACAATCAAAGGAATAGCTGGAACGGTAAAAGATGTGAAGAAATTAAGATCAGGGGCATTTCTCGTTGAGTGTAACTCGGAATTCCAGGCCATAAATCTTCTAAAACTCGACAAAATTCTTGATATGGAAGTTAATGCCTCTCCTCATCAGAGGTTAAACAGCAGTAAAGGGGTCGTAAGAACGAGGGAGCTTTCTGGCATTGATGTACTTGAAATACGAAATGAACTATCATCACAGGAGGTCACTGATGTTAAAAGGTTAGAAATTAAAAAAGACAACTATACAAACGAACACATACTTTATTACATTTAATTCGCCTCAACCACCAAAGTCAATCAAAGTAGGGTTCATGAACATCAAAGTGGATCTGTACATTCCAAATCCACTTCGATGCTTCAAATGCCAAAAATATGGTCATGGGCAATCGAATTGTAGAGGTCAGTCAATTTGTTACAGGTGTGGTCAGCAACATCCAGAACCATGTACCAATGATATCAAATGTGCAAAGTGTAAGGGCAATCACATTTCATCATCAGAGGATTGCCCTATTTGGAAACAAGAGAAAATGATTCAGAAAGTTAAATGTGAAAAACAAATAAGTTTTCAAGAGGCAAGGGAAATTGTTACATCAATGCCAGGAATGAATACATCAATACCACCATACGCTTCACAGGTTAAATCAAAATTACAAGTAAAATCCGTGGAATGCCAGACTCCATGGACTTGGCTCAATGACAACACCATTCCATCATTATTACAAGCCTTCACGATAGAACACTCAAGTGATCAAGTAGAAACGAAAGAAACTCAAACAGCAACAACCTCACAAACAGCAGAGAAATTAAAAGCCGAGCAAACACAGGGGCGAACCAAAAATATAACTAAATTTGAACAGAATAAAGAGCAAAATCCCAAACCAGAGCCATCATTTTTAAAAACAACTGAGAAAAAAGCAGAACTGGAACTACGAAAAGATACGCCTAAACCGGTACAAAATAAGGAACATATCACTAATTCACAGCAAAATACTGAACAAAACCAAGCAAAGCCTAAACCACAGCGAGAGCAGGGATCGCAGCAGCATACCCTGAGTCAGAGTCAAATGAGAAAATTGGAAAAGGAAGAAAAGAAAAAAGAAAAATTTAAACAAAAACAATTATCGGACAGATTACCTAAGGTCCTTCAAAACCCCGTTGTTCGCAACTGAATGATCTTGAGCTGCTGGTCCAACAGCTCCCAACCCCATACATTTTGTTGGGTGATTGTAAAGCACATAGCCCCCTTTGGGGTAATTCCTTCAGTCAAGAAGATACAAAAGGTAAAACTGTAGAAGAGTTTATTACAAAATATGACTTGTGTTTGTTTAATGATGGTTCAGACACCTATCTGCACCCCGCATCTGGTTCGTATACATAAATTTATCTTTCAATTGCATGCCCTTCTATCTTCCTCGATTTTTCTTGGAAGGTAGAAGATGACTTGTGCGGAAGTGATCACTTTCCAGTTGTGTTGGAGAGTGTTGTTCCGGTGGACGATGAGAGAGTGCCCCAGTGGAACTTTGAAAAGGCTGACTGGGTCACTTGTTCATCGCTTTGTTCTGAACGCCTCACACGGGAGAAATGTCAAGATAGTGCGGACCAAATAGAACATTTTACAAACGAGCTGCTTGACATTGCAAACACTGTCATCCCTAAAACCTCGGCAAATCCAAAACGTTTCACCAAACCATGGTTTGATAATGAATGTAAACAGGCTATAAAGGATCGTAAGAAAGCTGAAAGGGAATTTAACAAGTCACCAACTACATATAATTTAAACAAACTTCGTATAAATCGGGCAAAAACAAGACGACATATAAAACAAAAAAAAAGAAGGTTCTTGGGAATCTTACGTTTCTAAGATTAACCAAAACCCTCCCATCACTAAAATTTGGAAAATGATTAAAAAGATTTAAGGAAAAGAAACAAAATCAACTGTACAACACTTGAAAGAAAACAACACCTTAATTACATCTAAAACAGAAATTTCAAACACTTTGGCCTCCACATGTTTAAAACATTCGTCGTCTAAAAATTGTAATTCAGAATTTATCAAAATTAAAAAACAGCAAGAAAAACAAAGGATCAAATTTAACTCCAACAATCTAGAGGATTACAATGAACCTTTCTCTATGGAAGAGTTACGTAACTCTTTGCATAGAGCAAAGGATACTGCCACTGGTCCCGATGACATACATTACAAACTTTTAAAGCATCTGCCACAAACATCACTAGAACTTTTATTATCAGTTTTTAATGGCATTTGGGAGACTGGCCAGTTTCCACCATCCTGGCGTAAAGCAACAATAATTCCCATTCCTAAGCCTGATAAAGATCACAGCAACCCAAGCAATTACAGGCCTATTGCCTTAACCAGATGCCTGTGTAAAACCATGTAGAGGATGATCAATGATCGACTTGTCTGGTTTCTGGAATCGAACAATCTGCTTGCGGATGTTCAGTGTGGTTTCAGAGGCCAGAGAAGTACTGTGGATCACTTGGTCAGACTTGAAACGTTTATTAGAAATGCCTTCGCCAGAAAAGAACATGTGGTTACCATCTTCTTTGATCTGGAGAAGGCATATGATACAAAGTGGACGTATGGGATTTTAAAAGATCTTTTTAACATGGGGTTGAGAGGGCGTATGCCCCTTTTTATTGAAAACTTTTTAAAGGACCGCCAATTTCAGGTTCATGTAGGTTCAACGTTATCAGATCCTCACGAGCAGGAATTGGGGGTTCCTCAGGGTAGTATTTTGTCCGTTACCCTGTTTTCTATAACAATTAATACTATCATCGATGCAATTGAGAATATGGTAGATTCCTCATTGTATGTTGGTGCCTTTTTAATCTGCTATAGCAGCAAAAAAATGAATGCCATAGAGCGCAAACTTCAGCCGTGTTTAAACAGAATCCAGAAATGGGCTACAGAAAACGGTTTTAAGTTTTCAAAGACCAAAACTAATTGTGTTCATTTTTGTAAGCTCCAGAAGCATCATCTTGATCCAGAGTTGAAAATGGATGGAAACAGCATTAAAGTTGTAAAGGACTTGTTGTTGTTTGACAGCAAACTGAATTTCACTTCCAACATAAAACAACTAAAAGTCAAATGTAAAAGAGCACTGAACCTACTGAAGGTCGTTGGTAGCACTGATTGGGGTGCTGACCAAAACACTTTGCTCCATCTGTATAGATCACTTGTTCGATCTAAATTAGATTACGGTTCTATAGTTTACGGTTCTGCAAGGAAGTCATACCTAAAACCACTTGATGCCATTCACAATAGTGGTATTAGATTTAGTCTAGGGGCTTTCCGAACATCTCCAATAGAATCGATGTTTGTTGAAGCAGATGCACCTTCTCTTGAGATGCGCAGAATTAAATTGTCTCTCCAATATGTGTCTAAACTTTTGGCCAATCCTTCAAATCCTGCTTATAATTGTATTTCAGAATCTCAAAATGTTGACTTTTTTAACCGACATCAAAACATATTCCTCCATTGGGAATCAGAGTTAAACCCCACATGGAGTGTGCAAAAATTCATTCTGAATCTATAAAAGAAAACCGTAAATCACACATTCCTCCTTGGCAACTTAAAAAGCCTACAGTTATTTTGGATCTTTCTTCTACCAAAAAATCTGATACCAATTCCTTGCAGTTCAAACAAAAGTTTTCCGAAAGTCCAAGTATAGTACATATACAAGGATCTATACCGATGGATCTAAAGATGGTGACAAAGTATCATCAGTTGCTGTTACTGGTGATCATGTCACCTCAACCAAAATACCGATTCAAAGTTCTATTTTCACAGCTGAAGTTAAAGCTATTCAACTCGCACTTGATCACATCGAGAATGCACAGGAAAGAAAGTCGATCATCTTCTCCGACTCTCTTTCCTCTTTACTTGCTTTACTCAACCCCAAGTTGAAGAACCCTCTCATTTTGGAACTTCGTGAGAAGTTAACAACTCTCATGTCTGACCAATATGATATCGTGTTTTGCTGATTACCCGGACGTGTAGGTATCGCCGGTAACACCAAAGCAGACAGTGCAGCAAAACAAGCCTTAACAAAGCCTCTCACTGATTTTAAGATCACTTTCAGTGATTTTAAGCCTCATATTAGTAGTTACCTCAAATCTATGTGGCAGGCGGAATGGGATGGAGCGACAAATAACAAGCTTCATCGCTTCCGACCAACTATTTCAGATCACTACCCGTCTAGTAACCTTCGTAGAAAGGATCTTGCAGTTTTGACGCGGTGTCATATTGGACATACACGACATACACATTCCTTTTTGTTGGAGGGTAACTTGCGACCAGAATGTGTTCCCTGCCAGCAGGTGTTGGCAGTGGAACACATTCTTTTGAATTGTACTGATTTTAATCATGTTAGAGGGCAGTATTTTACAGTCGGATCTTTGAGAGATTTATTTTATCATACGAGCCCGCAAAAAGTCATCTCATTCTTGAAAATAATCAACCTTTTTAATAAATTTTAAATTGTTTTTACCATATTAATTTTCATCTATCTATATTTATTTCACAGGTTGATTTACACAGTATTTTTGTACTACTGGTCTCACCTTCTCATTATGTTTCACACTCATCATTTTTAAACCTCTTATTCAATTTGTTTCATATTTTAATCAATGGTCTTTTTGAAATATACACTTTCATCGCCACGATATAGCCTAAGCTGCTGATGTGGCGTAAAGCACCAATAAATAAATAAATAAATATTTTAGAGGGGATTTATGCATATATCAGTGGTGGGCTAATTGCCAGGAATTCGATCTTGTTCAGTTCGTAACGCCACCTGGTGCCACGTAACTGCAATAAGAAAAGAAAATATTAAAATAGCTGCTAAAAAATATAGGTGTCTGGGGAGAGGCCCCAAAATAATCTCGAACGAAAACGCAGCCCTGTGTAATCATTTTTTTTCTTTTCAACTCCGCTCTTATTTAGTTTTGTGTTAGTTTTGTTGTTGCTTTTCTTTCTCTTACTTTATTGACGATAGACTCTTAAAAAGTTACTTATCTCTACGCTCCTGAAGTTGTAGTTCTTTCTCTTTCACAGCTAACAAGAAAGAGGGAAACAAACAGTCTCCGAGGACGGGTAAGCATCTTTAATTTGTTCAGTTTTGGGTTAATGAGAAGAGATATGGTTTACAGTTAAAACTGGAAGTCCTGCCACGAACTGTGCGCTTATGCAGGCTTAATTGCGTGTGGGAATTGCACGCAATTGCCATATCGAATGACGTCCACAAAACTGCATGTTCTCCTGGTTACTCAGAGCAGACACAGGCAATGTTTCTGCTAATGGACCTCCGGGTTAGCCGGAGGTCCATAGGCTGAAACATTGCTTGTGCACAAGCCTTATGTACATACTTTGATATGGTCATAACCCGTAGATTAACGTGCAGATGGATGTGCTATTTGTGCGCATTTCGTGACAAGGCTTCTAGTTTTAACTGTATCAACAATACCTTACATTATTTTATGTTACACTGAAATGATTGAAATCGAACTGTATCATCAGAAAGTTGAGTGTATTTCTGAATTCGAGATGTGGGTCAACTAACTTTACACTACATATACTGCTAATATCTGTAATTGATAACTAATCCGGAAAGAATATTTCGGCTCGATCGCGAGTAGATCCTGACTGACACGCGATTTCGTCGAAAGTTTCAGTCCGCGTCCTCCTCAGCCCCAACACACTGTAATGTCGGGTAACACCTGTGAAAAGCGATCGACAAAAAATCTCTTTAGTGAACCCCATTTTAAACTAAGGTCTCCGCTTATATTTTCACCTTAAAAAAATTGAAAAAAATTGGCTCAGTTCCATGTTTCTGTCTCTGGTAAACATCAACAGTTCCTTCCGTTGAGTTTTCTTTCCACGTTTTCAACTCGGTGCACATAAATTTGTGAATTCAGAAAGTTGATCAATCTGTTAAGCGAACAACGTAAACAACAAATACCTTAAGAGGATCAACAAACTTTTTAACCCTTTACCCAACGTAACGCTTAAAACCGACCAGCGCGAACCTTAAAAATCGCCGATTAATTTTCATTATTTTTTCATTTTTTTTTGTCTCAAAACATAGGGTATGGCCCCTCATTGGAACGAGCTCCACGCGCTCGTTCCATTGAGGGGGCCATAACCTATTTTTTGAGACAAAAAATTAAAAAAATATTGTCATTCAAGAATTTGTTTTACAAGTGTCGTCTGCTTTTCATGTTAGGTAAAAGAGTTAACCTTCATACTACCAACATATTTTATGCACTAATCATACAAACATGGGTCCATTTGGGCCCCTTGTATAATTTACCTGTTTAGCAACAAATATAATTTAATATCAACAAAATTCAAGCTTAGGGATATTATTTGAACAAACGTACAACATATAACTAAAAATTTGACCAGCTAGAGTCTTCGCTGGAAACGGAAAAATTCGACAGAATATCGCCGATACTAAAAAAAAGAGAAAAAGAAGTTCAGCCCTGAACTTGCGCAAACAGAACAATATGTACTTGAGTTTTCCAACATCTCAGATACAAGCAGAGCAAGCCACACTCAAAAGTCAACACTTTGCAATAGTTATGATAGACTGTATGTCCCTATAGGCACTGTTCGCAAACTGTCTGCGGGATGCTGTGGGCTTGACACTCTGGACGTTTGCACATATCACATCTCACACGAACTATTTTATCATCACTGCAGAGACAGAAGGCACACCGCTTTCTTTTATTGCTACCTGGAGAATCGGTGTGGCTCGCTGGGATACTCATATTGACACCAACCATCTTCATGGCCATCCGGATTGGAGCTTGTACGGTCGGTGTTGTGGTGCCCCGCTTGATCTGAGACATCACCATCTCTTCACCTAATTCGTGGAGGAAGAACCTGCGGCGGCGTTTCCTTTCTGACATTCTCCAATCGGGAAATTTGTTCACCCAGATGATAAAGGCAGCAACAGCAGCTACATGAACACAGTTACAGAACAAAACAACTGGCCAACGACTGACCTTCCGTCTGGCAGTATATATTGTGGTCAAGTGGGCAAAGTTATCCACCCAACTCTTAGTGGCGTTGCAATGCAAAATTACTTCAGATTTTCGATCAACACCATCACCTTTATCATCGTGATGCATTGCGAACAAGAGCAAAACTGTTTTGATCTATTTTGGCATTAATGAGACGATTGTCCACTGGCCCGTGAACCCAAATATTAAGCTATGAACCTCCCTGCTTGTGTCTCCAGGCCGCATTATATCTGGCACATCTTTTTTTTTATTTGAGCAGATAGTTCCAACATATGTGAGTCATTTCTGCAGAAGATCATCGACTAATGGAACGGAAGTGAAAAGGTTATCAGTTGTTACATTCCGGTCACTCCTAATCCAAAGAGAAACAAGGTCTTTGACAACACGTGCTCCTTGCCCAACCTCGCGCTTCCTAAGTATACACCCGCTTTCAGTGGATAACTGGTATCAGAATCACAACACCTCTAGATTTTGATACCATAATTAGCAGGTTTTGACGGAATGCATTGGCGAAACCCACACCGTCCGCGAGGAACCAACTGCTCGTCAACACAAATATCAGTTCCGGGAATTTAGAACTTCGGGAGCTGTTGTTGAAAAAGGATCCAGAACTCCCGAAAAAGCTGCTAGCTTGTCTGTTGCTTGTCTCTCTGGTTCAGTAGCTCGATTGTCGAAACTAAGATAGTCAGTATATCTGTGAATCTGGTTCTCGACATTGTTGCTGAAAATATGGGATGGCCGTCCATTCGACAGCAACAAGGAAACTGACTCATGGTTGTATCCGTGAACTCCAGCAAACAAGCACAGGTCTATAAAAGACTCATTTCAACATCATCAGTATTTTTCCAAGTTATCGGACTTTCAGGATGAGCAGCGTTCCATTCAGCTATTTTCCGCCTTGCTCCGCGGTTGGTTTCAAGGACAAGAATAATTTTCATAGCGGGGGTGATAAAGGAAGTGAAGTCATTCGTATGATTGTCACAATTCATAGAATTGGTGATGCCTGGATGCTCTCTGAATATGTCTTGTGGCTGCCTCCTCCCAACATTTGGGGGTTGTTTATCCCAATCTGCCCCATTCCGGCCAACATAAGTTCCTAACAGAGCATCTAACGGATTACTGGACGCGGCTGTGGACCTCACCTGACCCTACCACGGGCCCTGCCTCTGGCTCTACCCCTACTTCTGACAAGTCCTTGACCCGACGTCTCACAGGTTGTGATTCAGTATTGTCAGCCACTGAAATAGATCGATTGTCTGATTGAATATCTACCACGTCTGTATCTTCGTGGTCCGATGAACCAGATGCATGGCCAACTTCACTTTCAGACGAGCTAGAATCTTCCACATCTGATTCATCATTCTCCAAAATTGCCTTCAAAGCTTCTGTAGCAGTATACCCCGTTTTTCGTGTTGTTTCAGTCATGACTCATTGCAAAAGAGATAAGAGAATTAAAAATAAATCACATCAGAAGTTGGGATCCGATTGGACCCCAGCAGAACGTTTTTTCAGTGACATTGCAGTAAAAGGTTAACAACGTCGCAGAAATGTGTTTTACGATGAAGATACATATCTATACTGACAAAGTCATAAAAGCTCGAAACTGAGGCTTAGTAACTTTAGGAATGCCAACCGAAAAATATACTCAGGGGGTCCGATTTGACGATATGGATGAAGGTTAAACTCTTTGCACGATATCTTGTCCACAAACATGCAACATTAGAACTATTATATTTCATTCTTTATGCTATTTTTTCACATTTGTTTCTATTATACTTACTTTTTGACTCAGTATATATGAAGAAATGTATTTATATTTTCACCAAAAAGACAGTCGAGGCCTTGCACTGTGACATCAAGTGAATGATTTCAGCGATAGTTGGACGTCTGACAAGAACTCATTCCACGCACTGAGCTGTAGAAGACATGGACGGTCAGTCAGGGGATTTACCTCATTCATTCCAAGACCTCAATATCTTGTAAATCCTACTTGGTTCGTGAGACAAGCCCGGGTCCGACGTGGTATACTCCACACCAAACGTCCAATATCAGCTTGGATGATGTGTTATTCCATTCTTCCTGTAGTGCCGCGGCGAGTTCCTGGACATTGGTAAGGGGTTGTTGGCGTTGTCGTAGGCGCCTGCCAAGCATATCCCAGACGTGCTCGATTGGTGAAAGGTCAGTAGCCAAGGAAGTGTAGTGATGTTTTGCTCCTGGAGGAACTCTGTAGCGGCACGGTTCCTGTGTGTTCTTGCACTGTCATCTTGGAAAATGAATCGACGACCGTGACGTCGCGCAAATGGCACCGGATGAGCTGCCACCATGTTGTCACGGTAGAACTCCCCTGTGACACGCCCTTGGATTACATATAATAATGTCCTGCTTTTTGTGGTTATGCCTTCCCACACCATAACCGATCCATCACCAAAACAATTGAGCAGCCTAACGGTTACGGCATGGTATCGTTCGTTCCGCCGCCGCCACATTCTGCTTCGCATGTCGTGGAAGTAGAGAGTGAACCCCGATTCATCGGAAAACATGACGTTGCTCCACCGACGATTATCACAGCACTGTCGTGCTCCACACCGATTACGCCTTGTTGCGATGTGACGTTCAGTGAAACGTGGAATTATTCGAGGTAGTGGAGCGTACAAATTCCAGCTATGTAGGCGATTTCGGAGAGTCTGACCACTGACTCGCACATCTGTCGCTCGGTGCAGTTACCGTCCATCTTGCACTTTGATGACGGTTACGTAATGCAGTGGTTCAGATGAAACGATGCTGATTAGCAGTTGTCACCGTTGGATGACTTGACTGACGTCTGTCATCAATATTGCCTGTCTAACGGTTACTTGATCACAACCTGCTAATCACAGATTGAGTAATGTTGAGAATTTGAGCAACAGCAGTCTGTCTGTTGCCAGCTTCCAGAATGCCAACGGCACGTAAACGTTCGTCACGTGTCAGTCTCCGCACACCTCAAAAGTTGATGAACGGGTTTATATCAATAAAAGAACGATGAGACCTCCGAAAAAGTCAGACATTAACGTGGCGCTCGCGAGAACAACCCGCACGAAGTTTTCGACGGCCGGTGATATTCATGATCCACACTAAACTTGGTAACATATCGATGTGTCCAATCAGGCGTATCCAATACCATTTTCAGAAAATATGAACATCAGTTTGGATATCCCCTACTTGTTTGAATAGTATAGGTCTACTTTTAATATTACACGGCTTGCAGTTGACTTTAACAAAATAGTGGCTCTCCCGGAAGAAAAGTCCATGCGTGGGAGGCGACATTTATTTATTTATTTATTTATTTATTTATTTATTTATTTATTTATTTATATTTGTTTTATTTATTTCGATTTTAACGACACTTTCGAAAGCCAGGTTCACCACTTGTGGGGCAGTCTTATGGGTGTAGGAAGTCGGTTTTCCTGAAGAAAAGCAGGATTAGCTTTAATTGAAGCCTAGTGCATCATCGACATACAGTATGCCTCACTCTTCAGTGCCTTATAATAGTACAGAGCGAAATAATAGTACAAGTTGGAACATTTCTGAAAATTAATAATAGTATAGGGTCGAATAATAGTGTAGGGTGGCAAATTCCCAGATGTGAGCCAACCGCTATGCCCAGAGCCGTTTTTTATAACACAGGTGCCTGATACTCTTGAAGTGGTGAACTGAAGGGCTAAATTACTTTCGGTTATCATAATTTTCACATGGATTTGACTTGTTGCAATTTATGGGAGAGTGCCTACAGGCGCTCTCCCATAAATTGCACCAAGGCAAAACCTTACAGACTATTTAATTCTGTTTCCCTGATGCTATGAAACACATCCACTGAGGACTAGGTCTTAAAGTTATGGTAACAATACTTCAGAATAAAGACCTAATATATGCTTCCAGATCTCTACCAGTTAACATTTCCATTGCATCCTGTGTTTGCTTGTACATGTACCTTACAGGTTTGTTTTGGTGAACATCTTGAGATATGCGGCTGCTCTGCACATTCTTTTGCTGAAAATTAATAATCATACAGGGCCAAATAAGGATCATACAGGCAGGGATTTTGTTCGAAAATAATAATCATACATGTATGATTATTAGTCACTCAAGAGAAGTACACTGCGCCGTCGTGCCCCCACGGACTACTGCACAGTTAGTTTTTGAACGCTCGATAGCTAAAAACCATTGGATATAGTCTAGTACCTCACAGCTAACCAGAGGCCGAGAGCGCCATGCGAGAGTTAATATATGAAAATATTCTTCTTTCAGAAAAGTATCTTGGCTGTTTCGACGACAATAGTCCAAGTGATATGAAGAAACTTGTCTGGCAACGCGTCCACAAAGTAACGAACGAAAAATGCAAAAACAAATGCAGGAGCAAAGGATACCGTTTCGCAGGAACTCAGGTACGTTCACATAAATAGAGACCACTGAGTTACAAGTAATAATAATAACACCTTGACCATCCGCCGGGTTATAGCGGTTACTGTATGAGAAGGCCGTAATTTAATATTTGACTGTTTATTTACCTTGATCACTTTTTACCACAATAAAACAGGTGTCCCAACATGTAGACTTGGGTAAACTTGCAAGTTACATTCTTAGTACGTTGCCCGTTCCTTTTAGCAAGTATTGGTTGCCTGTGTAGGCAGCCTTGACATACTAGAAACAGTTGTAAGGGTACATGATGTAGACCGTCCGCCAGTGTGAAGCAACCCTGAACATTTTCAGGTGTTTAAGGAATCCGTGAGAATTGCCTTCTTCATTTTAGAGGCAGAGTCGTTTACAATCCGGTACACAGCCACGAAAATTCTTAAATAGCGACTTTTTGTTATATTTGTCTTTGGTAACACGAGATCTGCTGCTACAGTGACGGTTCACTGCGGGAAACGTTTGTCGTAGCTGCACAAACCAAACGGAACCTCTTTTTTTCGTTCAATATTCACTCTGCCTGGTGATATTGGTGGACTTGTTGGTCATATCACCGGTACACTACAGTTTAACAACCGGTTATCCACATGTCTTGTAAAGTCGCCGACCGGTTATCTGTAATATCGACAGCAACCTGCATATCATTAATAAAACAGATTATATTTAATTTTAAGAAAAAAATATTTCTTGTGACACGAATCTCATCAAACTAATGAGCTATAGACCAATTACTCGAACGAGCGACTCCCAATACTGCTCTATGACTTATTTCAAAAAAGGAATTCTGTAGCCACAGACATATCCTTAAAGAGGGCTCCGTGAGTAGGATTCCTATCCGACTCCGTGAACGTGAGATTTGAGTCGCAAGAGCATTTGCCCATGGAACCTATTGACTGAGTTGTTCTGGAAAAGACTTTGCAGTAGTTGAAATCTACAGTTAAAACTAGAAGTCCTGTCATGAACTGTGCGCTTATCTAAGCTTAATTGCGCATAGGAATTGCGCGCAATGGCCATATCGAATGGCATCCAAAGCACTGCGGGTTCTCCTCGTTACTCATAACAAACACAGGCAATGTTTCTGTCAATGGACATCCGGGTTACCGGGATGTCCCTTGGCTGAAACGCTGCTTGTGCACATGCCATATGTACAGAAAGTGATTGTCTTACTATGGTCATAACGGGTAGATTAAGGCGCTGATCGACGTACTATTTGTGCGCATTTGATGACAGGACTTCTAGTTTTAACTGTACAGCATGTTTATATCAGAGTCTCGCCCTTCATTCTAAGGCCATGTCTCCACCTTGTTGAGATAGATAAGACCTTAGAAACAACCAGCCAACATTGCTGAGCATGACCGATATGGTGGAGGGTCAATCATGGTCTGGTGCAAAGGTCATATGTACAGAATTTGATAGCCTTACGATGGCCATAAGACGTAGATTAATGCGCAAATCGGCGTGCTATTTGTGCGCATTTCATGACAGGACTCTTAGTTTTAACTGTAGTGATATGAACTGGGGTCCTTAGCGGTATTAAGGAACTAAGAGTATTGCCACAAGTTAGTAATGGTGAAGACACACGACAGAATAGTGATAGACAATAGAAATTACACAATGGCTTAATGGTACAAGTAATGTAGGAAGAACACTATAGTATTGAGTCAATACAATACTGGCTGATTACTGGACAGATGATAGCGACTATGGACAAGTAGTGACCTTGGAGCTATGAAGGTGATGGATGTTTCTGAAGCTGTGTGGGAGCTAACAGTAGACGTAACTATCTTCGGATAGATATCATGCAAAAGGTATCCTCAGAAGGTACCCTCAAATAGTACAATAGCATGTGATAGGTATTCTCAAATACCGAGATGAGTTGAAGAGCAGTATTTGGAGTCACACTTTCGAGCAAATGCTCTCTAGCTCATTGGCTCCTACGTGATTCGAGACACAAGAGCATTTGTTCACGGAACACCTGCTCGATAGGTCATTTGTTCGATGCGGGTCGAGTCGTTCGAGTATTTGTTCATGGAGTAACTGATCGATGGCTTATTGGTGGAACTTGGAATGGGTATGAAAAAGTTGTTGAACAAGTAGTGAAATGCTAGCGAACTAAACCGAGACTAGTAGTAGCAGTAATGTACTAAGATCTCAGCAGTACCACAAGTTAGTAATGATTGAGACACCGAACAGAATAGTGGTATCCAATAGGAATGTTACAGGGCATTAGTGATAAAAGATTGCGAGGTTGGTAGAACACTATATTATTGTATTGGGTAAGTACAATACATACAGTTAAAATCAGAAGTCCTGTCACGAACTGTGCGCTTATCTAGGCATTATTGCGCGTAGGAATTGCGCGCAGTTGCCATATCATGGTGGAAGTCGATTGATGGTCTAAAAGCTGTATAGGAGCTAGCAGCCATACCTATCTTCAGATAGATATGCAAAACAAATACCGAGTCATCGAGCGGTGTTTGGAGTCACTTTTTACTCGATATTATTTGAGTCGCAAGAGACTCATGGAACAATTACACTATAGGTAATTTATTAGATGGGATTCGAGTCGTGTGGTGGAACAATTGCACTATAGGTAATTTATTAGATGGGATTCGAGTTGTGTGGTGGAACAATTGCACTATAGGTAATTTATTAGATGGGATTCGAGTCGTGTGGTGGAACAATTGCACTATAGGTAATTTATTAGATGGGATTCGAGTTGTGTGGTGGAACAATTGCACTATAGGTAATTTATTAGATGGGATTCGAGTCGTGTGGTGAAACAATTGTACTATAGGTAATTTACTAGATGGGATTCGAGTCGTGCGGTGGAACAATTGCACTACAGGTAATTTATTAGATGGGATTCGAGTCGTGTGGTGGAACAATTGCACTATAGGTAATTTACTTGATGGGATTCCAGTCGTGTGGTGGAACATTTGTACTATAGGTAATTTATTAGATGGGATTCGAGTTGTGTGGTGGAACAATTGCACTATAGGTAATTTATTAGATGGGATTCGAGTCGTGTGGTGAAACAATTGTACTATAGGTAATTTATTAGATGGGATTCGAGTCGTGTGGTGGAACAATTGCACTATAGGTAATTTATTAGATGGGATTCGAGTTGTGTGGTGGAACAATTGCACTATAGGTAATTTACTAGATGGGATTCGAGTCGTGTGGTGAAACAATTGCACTATAGGTAATTTATTAGATGGGATTCGAGTCGTGTGGTGAAACAATTGCACTATAGGTAATTTATTAGATGGGATTCGAGTTGTGTGGTGGAACAATTGCACTATATGTAATTTATTAGATGGGATTCGAGTCGTGTGGTGGAACAATTGCACTATAGGTAATTTACTTGATGGGATTCGAGTCGTGTGGTGGAACAATTGCACTATAGGTAATTTATTAATGGGATTCGAGTCGTGTGGCGGAATAATTGCACTATAGGTAATTTACTAGATGGGATTCAAGTCGTGTGGTGGAACATTTGCACTTTTCGTAATTTATTAGATGGGATTCGAGTCGTGTGGTGGAACAATTGCACTATAGGTAATTTACTTGATGGGATTCGAGTCGTGATGCGGGACAATTGCACTATATGTAATTTACTAGATGGGATTCGAGTCGTGTTGTGGAACAATTGCACTATAGGTAATTTACTAGATGGGATTCAAGTCGTGTGAGCAATGCTTGGACCTGTTACTGCTCGATTAACTCTTGGACTTAGTACCACTTGCATTAAACAACGATGTGACAGTGGGTGGGGGTTTAGATGAATCGGGTGGTCTGATTGGTCAGTTGCAGTAAAGTGAACTGATAACCCGATCTGGGTAAATGAAGCATACTGTTTGAAACAGGAACACAAGTACGGGGAATGGGGCTAGAACTAGCCGGAGCAGAGCGGAAAAGCTAAATATAAGAACAATATGCAAAACTGTTCCAACTGACAGGGCTACTCTACTCTACTGGAGTATACTTCAAAACAAACGAACATGGATGAATAGACAAAAACTCTAGCATAGCGTAAAGATATACAGATAGAAGCAGAGAATTCTAAAAAAAAATTCGAACCAGATAAATAGGTGCATGTAGGCAAACGAGGATTTTGCAGGAGTCCGAACTTGCAAAACGTGTCGGGTCTGTTTGGGTAATTAGGTTGACTCTTATACAAAGAAACGCACTGGTTATTGAAGAAAGAAAAATTGTGGGAGAAATCTGTACCAAATAAGGTCTGTTCCGGTAGTTTTGGGTGTTATTTGGCCATTCGTTGTTATTGCCGGGTTGTTTGTGGTAATTAGATTTACTTCCATTGAATCGAACATACCATTCTCTTTCCTATTAGGGGGTTTTCGCATACCAACCACATGCTACACAGAAACCTAGATAGCAGCCTGCAGTATTCAAAATAGACGACAGAAACACATATCACCCTACCAACTCGCGTTGCTAATACTCACTAAGACCTCGTACCACTATGGAATGACGTCAAAACATGGCCGCTCGCTCAGTCTACCGTGACAACCCAACACGATGTAACTCGGTCGCCTGACATGACGTCACTTTCGGTGTCAACCGCCGGGCTCATCCAGATGGTGGTGAAAACCACATTACATACTACTCACGACGTACTCTGCTGATGGTGGTGGACTTGTCTTCAACCAATCCTAACCCCGCTTTTGTGGACTGGGACGTTCAAGATTTGCTCGCCGCTGCCTAGTGGTTATCTTCGGGTTATCCAGCTTTCCCTACCCGTAAAACTGCCTGACACGAGGTCACCCTCTTTGTAGGATGTGGCTTTAAACGCCAATAAAAAAAAACTCTCAAGAGGGTAAATATGCATGTACTCTTAGAAAAGAAATGAGAATTACATTGAACAGTTTTAAAGGATTTATAAACCTCTTGTCGAATGACACTTCGATTCGAAAAACCTATTAATTTAGTGATAGTGATGAAATATTGCCTTATGGTATGAAGGTGTGCCTTGACAACCCTCTACGTCTACGCATGGTAACTCCGAATCCTGTACTTTGTGCTCTAATTGGCTGCGTGGACTCCACTCGACAGCATCTTAAATTTAACTGGTGCCATATGATAGTCGCCTCTCCTGTAATAACTTCTTTATTATCACCTGGGAGTGAAGGTTGGATGGTTCCTATCATGGGTGTGTCAAAAGTCGGAGTTGCCAATTGAGATGGGTGTGGGCGGAATTTGTGAATTCGAACTACTTTCTAACGTGCTGCTTTGATACCAAACAGTGTAGCTGAGAGGCCTTACGGCACAATGCAGTTTGTTCATATTCATAAATGTCAACAGTGAGGTTGGTAACGGAAGTACACCGACAACGTTCCGTCTTCTATTATACCCAAATGTTGCAATCAAGAAGTCAAGTTATCGAGATGACAAATGTATGACACGATTTATGGCGAAATAATTTAATCATTTGCCCCGCCTCTGCGTTTGATTGGTTGAAAGCAGACAGCGTGAAAGTCGTCAAAATCGTAAAAAAAACAATCACGTAATGATTTGGAATGTCCTCACGGTCGCACACATCCGATCCAACTTTGAAGACTCTGGGATCCCCGCCCGCTCAATCCATTTGTCACCGTGACGGCAGACTGATAGATGCATAACAAGCTTGTAAACAAAGATCAATGATCGATTTTTCATCGTCTCCAGTCAGCGAGAATATAATGATGATTTCTCGGGAACAAATGAATTTAATAAAATATACCGAAGTGGGAGACCAATAAAAGATCATACACCCAAACATGATTTCGGGGGAACTTAAACACATGTTTTTAATGATATTATTACTTGACTTGCTAAATATCTGTCGTCTGCGATCGACAATCAAAACAATAAACAATGTGACAATGACTGACGTGACCTGTTTGTGGCACACTTTCCTGAGTTTGACTGTTGTCTTTTGCGAAAATTAAAACTTTTTCGTTCACGTACACATAGTTCTTATATTTTAATATTACAGCCGGATTAAATTATAAGAAATAACTGTTGTTTTCCTTCGGTTTATGCGATATAAAACGAAAATTTTCAGCACAAGCTTAATCATAACTCGCTACGCATGTTGTGAAGCTTGTGCTGAAAATTTTCTGTTTATATCGCATAAACCGAAGGAAAAGAACAGTTATTTATTAAATAATCAGGACACGAAACAGTTTTGAGGAAAATGGCTATGTCATCAAATGAATCATTTCGTCGAACACTACAACTGAAAGCGAGATTGTCCCCAACAACTCTTTGCTATGGAGCCCGGTAGGTGACAGGTTTCACTGTAATTCTATTTCGTTTCAACGAAATACTATTTCGAAATAACGAAATGGTATTTTGTTTTAACAAATAGCATTTCCAAATAACGAAATATTATTTCGTTTTAACGAAATAATATTTCGAAATAACAAATTAATATTTCAATTTAACGGAATAATATTTTCGTTTGAAGGAAATAATTATTTCGTTTTAGTACTTTCCAAAGTATGATTTACTGGGATTTCCAGGTTTGATTATAAACGATAACTTCACAAGTGAAATATGTAATCAACAATTGGGCCATGTATCCATGCTCGCAAACGAAGTCGCTTTGCCGTGGGTGTAATGGGAACTTCATTGTTTTTGTAATATTTTACCTAAAATGAAAAGCAGACGACACTTGCAACAAAAAATTATTGAATAACTATTATTTTCATTTTTTCGCAAAAACATAGGTTATGACCCCTCATTGGAACGAGCTCGGCGATTTCGTTCCAATGAGGATTCATAACCTATGTTTTTGCTGACAAAAAATGAAAAAAATAATGAAAATTAATTGGCGATTTTTAAGAGTAATCGCTTGACTGGGCTGGTTACGTAAAATAATTCATTCGAGGCTAGGGACAATATTGTAAAACACTCGTGTGCATTCGCGCACTCGTGTTTGTACAACGTCCCTCACCTCTCATGAATTATTTCACGTAACCAGACCAGTCAAACGGTTACTCTCCATTTAACGAAATAAGTATCTGTTGCGGTAAACGCGGCCAGACTACACCGCTTCTCTGCATTTTGGTTGCAAATTCTGCATATTTAGCTAGTAACTCGGTTAAGTGTTTTCAAAAAATATGAAATCTAATCATTAAAATAAATGACTTCACTTTATTGTTGAATAAATGTAGTGGTATTCACTTGAAACATTCGCCATTCAATTAACGTTGTGATCTTTCTGATCATAGTGACATGTGTACGAAGGAATATTCCCAGTGCCTGTTTCGTGCTGTTCCGTACTTCAAAGAGTAGTTTATCGGTGGCGGAAGGTCCATGGGTGCCGCCCCCGCTCTTCATGGTTTGTCGTCCATCCCCTCCTAAAAACATTCTGACTGCAGGCCCGATACCCATAGACTATAAATGAACGAAATATTAAAATGAATTTTTCTTCACTTCCATTATCTGAGATAGAAAAATTATTATGAACAATCAGACTCCCGAAAATAACGCCTTTTAAACAACCGTTTTGATTTTTTTCCAAACTTTATGGGGAAACATCATTTTATCAGACGCGTACGGGCATTTTGTTTAGAACGGTTTTGACAGAAAAGTGATGCTGCAGGCATCATTGAGGCACGTGGAACTGAAGTGGGTGAGTGAGAGCTGGCGGCCCACTCCCACATATCCGAAGCCATCCGTAATTAAATTTCCGTCGTGGGGGAAGGGGGCGGTGTGGGCAGAAGGAATTGTGTGTGTCCTGAAGGCATACTCGAGGTGTCCAACACCGAGGAGCGAGAGTTTATGGTAGGGGTGACCCCTGCCGTTGGTGGGGATTGTGGTCCTCTCTAGAGAAATTGTTTAAGGCTGACCCTCTGGGGTGCATCCGTTGTGATTTGTCCAGTTGCTGATTTTAGTTAATAACTATAACAATATATTGTTTGACATTTCAAACTCCGAAGCTGGTTGCTTTCGATTCATACAAATTCAACAATTATTTTCTGACAAAATGTGAAAATGTCCGACAGAAATGCTTATAGGCGGCGGTCCTCACCCCTATCCCCGGTCGCATGCCCAACAGCACGGGGCATGCCCTCTTGCGATTTTTTTTTTTTTTTAACTTTAGGCCTGTGGAGCTAAAGCCATGAGACGCGTTATCACCCTGATAAGACTGTGTTCCAAACTAGCACCCAAAATCCGTAATATAATTTTTTAGGTGTGACACGTCCTGCGAGGCGTGCCACCCCCAAAAAATATATTTTCGACTTTGGTTCCAAGTGTGGTCTCATAGGGCGGTGTCCCTTATTTAAAGACACTACTTTGAAAGTTTGACACTACAGGTAGGTCAGTGAAGCCCCCCCCCCCCCAAAGAAAAAGAAAATTTCGAAACATTACAGAAAAATGTGCCCCCCCCCCCCCCCCGTACCCTCTCCAAAGCTTGACTTACCATGGCCTGTACGCCTGTGCATCTTATAATGCCATTCTCTGCTTTCCATTACTAGTTTTGTCGGCCATTTATAGTCTATAGGTATCGGGCCTGCAATTAGTTTTTTTAAGGGTGGGGGGCGGCGAGAAGCCATGTGGGGGAGGGGTACCTATGGCCTTTCCGCTGCTTTATTTTCTTTCTGCACCGATAAACCACGCTATGATATACGGAACAACACCAAAAACTCTGGTAATACACATTTCGCGAAAAAGGGAGAGATCGTAACGTTAATCGACTGGAGAGTGTTTCAAGTGAATACAACTAAATTTATTCCATAATAAAGAGAAGTCACTAATTTTAATGAGTCAAATTCGTATTTTGCTAGAATACGTAACCGTGTTAAGTGAGCTGAGTTAGCAGAATTTGCAATCCAAAAGTAGAAGGCGGTGTAATCTAGCCCTGCGTATCGCTATAAATACTTATTTCCTTAAAACGAAATAATTATTTTGTCAAAAGGAAATATCATTTCGTTAAAACTAAATTTTATTTCGTTAAACGAAATAATATTACGTTATTTCGTTAAAACGAAATATTATTACGTTATTTAGAAACAATATTTCGTCAAAACGAAATAATACTTCGTTAACACGAATAATTATTTCATTAAAACGAAATAATATTTCGTTATGTCTAATATTATTTCGTTGAAACAAAATATTATTTCGTTATTTCGAAAAATTATTTCGTTAAAACGAAATATTATTTCGTTTTTTTCGAAACCTTATGTCTTTAAAACAAAATAAAATAAGAGTGAAACCTGTCACCTACCGGGATCCATACCTTCCACTCTCTCTGTTTAATGTTTTGATTTTTTTAAAGCAGACAGATGCCCTTCTGTTTCGACAGCGAATGACCAAACAAAGAAGGGTTTCGTTTCTGCGTTTATGTGGCTTTATTTTAGAGCATAAAACTGCTGTTGTAAATTATCATTTACCACACTCTAAAACCGGTTGCATTAAAACCCAACCCAACTCAACTGGGCTGAGTGAATATGAACCCAATTGGGTTCATATTCACTCAACCCAGTTGATTTGGGTTCATTTCGAGCCCTTTTGTCTTTTAAGAACAATGTTGAATGTGAGTAAAAAGACGTATGTGTCACATAATTTTCGAAAACCTGAATATATAAAAAATAAAATGTTAGCACTTGATTTTATATTGGTGTAATAAATCATTCTAGCCATGTTTAAACAATTCCCTGGTATTCTGTGTGAAAAACTTTAATCCCAGCACTTATCTGTGAACAGAGTATTTTCTCAAGTTGTAAATTTGTTCATGAAATCTTCTCAATTTCAGTGTCGTGTCTTCGCCTCAAAATGGGAACCACTTTACAAGAGCCCTAAGTCTGAAAATGCACTTGGTCCAGGGATTGTTTTTTTTTTTTTTTTTTGGGGGGGGGGGGCGAAGCCTGCAACCCCTACCATGCAGAATACATTAGCATCATTTATTATTCTTTACAGAATTTGCCCGAATGTTTTGCAGAGATTGTCGAGAGATATCAATTGACACTTTATTTTGGGCTGAAAATCTTTCGCGTATCTGGGTAAGAGTTGTGCACGGAATGGGTTCATAGAAATGATTACACTTCTCGAAAGGCCAGACATGCAAAGATATTTTTGAAACATACACTTTGTCATCACTATTTGTTCATTTGGCGTTATTGTTCTGTCAAATGTTGTTTATTTCATTTGTAAATTTAGACAGGGAGCGGACTCACAGAATACTTTCCACTGAATCAATAAATTACAGACTGCTTTTAAAGCAGTGCATATTGAGTGGACGATGCAGAAAGATGTTACGATTCCAAAGAAGAAAGGTTTGGTCTGGCTTGTAATTGTGACATTTTCACAAATGTTTTTCAGTATAACAACTTCAATATTATTTAATTACCTGTTTTTCGCTTTTTTAGCGTTCCTCTCTATGTGCTTGTAGCAACCATTTCAAATACTTTGGAAAACGAGTTTCTAATAGTCGTTGCAGATGGATATGTAAAGGAGGAAGTAAGAGAATGAAGTGTGGAGGTAAAAAAGCGTTTTCTGCATACTCAGTAGTAGGTAAGTGCGAGAATTATATTGTACAGAGTATCTCAAGCGAGTCCCCTGTTTGTATAGAAATTTACAGGAGTTAAAAAAGTTACGACTTACCGTGTTTACCTAGGCCCAGACTTAATTTTTACAAATTTTGATATAAACTGGGTATGAGTGGACGATTTTATTTATTATATGATGCCCTCTCAATACAACACTTATCCCATTTACCTAACACGAAAAGCACACGACACTTGCAAACAAATCTTGAATAACTATTTTTTTTTTCCTTTTTTGTCTCAAAAACATATGTCATGACCCCTCGTTGGAACGAGCTCGAGGGGTCATGACCTACGCTTTTGAGACAAAAATGAAAAAAATAATGAAAGTTAATTCGCGATTTTTGAGAATATCGCTGCCCGGTTTTGGCCGTTACGTTGGGTAAAGGGTTAAATGGAACGCGAAACAAGCATTGACTTCTATAAGGCCTGTGATTATGTTAAAAGTTTAGATACGTTGTGTGTTCGACTGTAGTGTGTGCACCACGAAACGAAACGATATAACAGACAACAAATATTGACCATTCCTCATCCCTCGAGACTGAATCCACAATTATTCTCTGTTGCTTGATGGACAATGTATTACTATTTTCATATCTAAAGGCTCGTTAATCAGCTTCACTCTTTCTGAAACTACACCCTGAATGGTATCGTTGTTCCCCCATCCTGACAGTTTCTAACCTGATACCCCAAATGGCGCCATCTTCTATGAACCTTTCTCGTCTGACAACACGAATGTATTCGTATTCAACAAAACCAACCATTTGTAACTTGATACCTCAGATTGTATCGTATTTCACGGACCTAACCTTACACCCTGAATTATACGATCATTCAACATCTTAAACCTTTTTACCAGACATCCCTAAAGATGTTATCTCATAGGATATAACTTTTTAAGTATGTTCATACAAGACTAACATCTTCGCTCTCTGATTGGACGATAGCTCGCTTAGTGTTTTCAATGTTTACCGCTTCTGTAGCATATGTTATTGCTTGGCTTCACCAAGCGAAATACTCAAATGAGAAGAGATTCAAAATGCATATTGTATTTTAGATCGTATTTTTTGAGGCCAGCGATCAGTCTACGAATGTATACTCGCAACCCATCAATGGCCAATAACGTCACGCGACAGAGCATAAATGATCCCAATTCTCAGCAGATGCACAATAAAAGAATCGCAATATCACCATAAACAAAAACTTAACACGCCTTATCCGAATGAAGTGGTGTTTAACCCTTCACCCAACGAATAGCCCGCATCCGCCCGCATAATATGTAAATTCAGCATTTTTCAAACAATTTCAAGAAACCCATATCGTGTGACCCCTCGTTGGAACGAGAGATGTCACATATCAACTATGAAAAGATTTTGCCTGGTGGATCTGAAAAAGAAGATTTAAAAAAAAAATTATCTCATACTGCACTAAGTTAAAATTTGAGCTACAATTCAGAGCCCAAATATTAACCCAGGGATATAATTTTAACAAACTTGAAACTGACTGCCATAGAGATGCTGTTTACCAAATATAAAGAAGATTCTTACTGATGGTTCTGGAGAAGATTTTTTTTAATTTTGGAAAACAATTTATGCACGCTATCAGTGTTCCGACCCCTGTGATTCCCCCTGTGGGCGTGCCAACTTTATTTTAACAAGTTTGAATTGGCATATGATAAGGAACAGGCATATCAAATTTGGTTTAATTTGCCCAGTGGCTTATGAGAAGTTAGTTCTGCGGCTCTGCCAGACGAATGGACAACAGACAGAATGACAGAAAGTGATCACTAACTTTCTGTCAGGTGTATTAAAAAATGCTGGGTACAGTTTTGCATGTAAGCTTATGTAAAATCATTCAAAGGAGTGAATTAAACACCAAAGTGAAGAAGATGATTTGGGACTAGGGTGGGGGGAGGGAGGGAGGAGGGGCCAATGGTGTTATATGCACCACACATTTCAAATGTACAGTACATATACTACAAGTAATACTAAATCACACTTGAAGAGATTTTCCTTGCCAGTCATGGAGTTCATGAGCTGCAAAATTGCTATTGCCTCTATTTTTTATCTTGGGAATCTTGCAGGGTGGGAAACCTATGACACTATGACTTGGTGGTAAACCATCCTCCATGTACTGTAAAACGACCTCAACTATGACAACTTTCCATTGGCCACAGGATCGAGTTTTCTCAAAACAATAGAATGTTTCTGATTGCTCAGAAGGTAATTTTAGCTCATGGGGGGGGGGGGGGGGGGGGGGGAGGGGCTTACTTGCCATCCGCCATTTCCATATTGACCATTACATTACTGACTTCTCCAAAAAATACAGGACCAAATTTGGTATGTATGAAAAAATAAATAATGTTCCTTATCATGTGGCAATTCAAGTTTGTTTTAAATACAGCTATCAACATGCCACAAGGGGCACCACAGGAGATCATACATGTATAACTCTGTTAGCACCCAATATTTAACACTGAAAAATATCTTATTCAGAAGCAAACATCTAAATCTTTCAATATTTGGTCTGAGCATCCTTAATGGGACCAAGTTTGTTCAAATCAATTTCCCGCATTCATATTTCCATATTGGAATCCAGGGAAATAGAAGGAAAATTATTTTTTCTAGCCCACCACACAGAATCTTAAACTATTTGGAATGCAATATCCTTTGGCCAGGAGTGTGTGTGTGTGGGATGGGGGGGGGGGGGGGGAGATTCTACTTTTTTTTAAAGTGGGCTTCTTATGGGAGTACACATTTTAACTTAGTACAATGAAGAATATTCTTTAAAAATCTATTCATTTTCTCCTTCATATTCACTAGTCAGAACCTTTTCATATTTGGTATACATGTACATTATTATAAGGGGATCAGATTCCAACTTGTTCAAACTGAGTTGCTGTGAACATTTTTGGGCTCCTTATAGGGGCTGAGTTTAAACCCAGAGCAATAAGAACCCTAGATAAAAATTCTCTGAAGATCTTCTTCAGATCTACATATACCAGTTAGAATCTTTACTTTTAGATATTTAGAGTACATCCTTACTATTGTGATCCCAATACTGTAACAGTATAGGGTGTAATAAGAGTACAGGTTGGAAAATTAGATGGAAAGAAATAATAATAATTTGGGGTGGAATAGTAGTAGAGTAGTACATGGTGGCATACTATTGTCCTATCTTGAAGTTGATCTGACTTTAAAATATTTCAATATACTACATCCGGAATAAGTTACCACTAAGTTTTCAAATACATGTAGCTGAAGACAAAGATCATAGTAGTCCATTTCTAGTTCTGATGAAATTTAAAACTGATTAAATTTCATCAGAAAATGTATTTTTAATATTTTCATAATCTCAACCCATGATTTTGGCTCACTTCTCAGTCAAAGATGACCTGAACAGTATGAATAAAATCTAAACCCTCTTGTACTGAACTAATTTCTCCTATTTCATCTGGAGCCAAAATATAATTCAAATTCAGTTCAATTAATTATTTAATAATAAATATGCATATTTATTCATTATTTACTAATTTATTTATTGGAGTTTAAGGTCACATATTTAAGCACACTGTGACAGTTTTACGGGTGGAGGAAACCAGGGAGAACCACCAAACAACTACTAGCAACTGTCAGCTCCCCAACATAGTAATGCCACACAGGCAGGATTAGCATTACTTGAAGACAGGAGCACCATCGACGTGCAGTACTCCTTAGTACAGAGTGTCATCGCACTCCCATGTACGCAACCAGGATAAAGTGCCCTGCCCAAGGACACAGCGTGTATCGTTCCGGATGGAGATTGAACACAGGACCTCTATCATAGAAGTCCAACAGTCTACCACTGAGCCACCGAACTCCCTTATTTATTAATTTGTTTCATTTTTAGTACATGTGTTAGTCATTACTTAAACCAATGTTTTTTCTTCTAATCTCATGCCGACCTCGGGCAGAACAGCAAGGAAGAGAATGTTGAAGGTATGTGTACGTGTAGAAAGTACTCAAAGGCCATTCTGGCTACCTGTCTTTCAGCTAGCCAGACTGTCCATGTGTACAAGAGTAGTATTATGCTGCTTGAAATGTGTAACTCTCACTGTATGAGAATGTTTTATAGCTTTGATAAGCCGTGCAAAGTTCAAAAGAGGCAACCAACTGGGGCAGAAAATAAATCTCTTGAGTGAAAAAAACCACAGAAGAATGAAATGACGCATCAGTCAGTATAGAAGTACTTGATTCCTACTCCTGTGTTCCATATAATCATTCTGCTTTTTTCTACATGTACCTTTCTTTCAGCTAGCCAGACTGTCCATGTGTACAAGAGTAGTATTATGCTGCTTGAAATGTGTAGCTCTCACTGTATGAAAATGTTTTATAGCTTTGATAAGCAGTGCAAAATCCAAAAAGAGGCTACCAACTGGGGCAGAAAATAAATCTGTTGAGTGAAAAAGCCCACAGAAGAATGAAATGACGCATCAGTCAGGATAAAAGTACTTGATTCCTACTCCAGTGTTCCAAATAAACATTCTGATTTTTTTCTACATGTACTCCATATTCTGATTTGAACATCCTATTTTATTCATTTTCACCAGGTTGGACTGCGAGCTAGGGCCTAAAAAATTATATGTTTGTTTCAGTTATCAGTATGAAAAAAATAGGGTCAGTTGGTCGGAAAGACATTTCATTTTTATTTTTCTTCTCCCAGAATGCAGTTCCCTCAGCCTAGTTTATAACTTCAACATAAAATACATGTAAACTAGCATTTTAAGGCGGCTGGACCAAAAACAGATGACAAGAAGAATAAAATACCGGTGCTTTTTCTCCAATCATGCAGGTCACATCCATATTTGCCACTGTGCCCAAATTAGACTGATCTAAATGTCTAACTGGCTTTGTTCTCGGATATGTGAAGCACATTTGGCCAGAAATTGTTTTCAGAAAATATAATTTTATTATCAGTTCTGGTATGAATATGGTAGCAGACTTCCAGGAACTAGTGGTGCCTGCTGTCAACTCTATAAGTTAATTTCATATATTGTTCGTGTTCTATACCTCCCAACCTTCATTTTGAGGTATAATTTGTGTATATTTAATTTGAAGTGATGGAATATCAGAGGTGGGAATTTCAAAATAAACAAAATTCTATTAATTATTTAGAATAGCACTCAAACCGTCCCCACCTAAGCAACCCAAACCGTCCCCACCTAAGCACACAAACCGTCCTCAAACCCCGAAACCCAAACAGCCCCACTTCATTATTTTTATTATTATTATTATTATTATTATTATTATTATTATTATTATTATTATTATTATTATTATTATTATTATTATTATTATTATTGTTACTATTATTATTATTATTTTCATACAGATTTATTTTTATGCAAAACCACTTACCCAAAAAAGAATCATCAAATCCAACAAATTATATGCAAATGAATAAAATTATATCCGATTGTGAATTACATTAAATCCAACAGAATGAATGGGATACAGTTAAAACTTGAAGTCCTGTCACGAATAGTGCGCTCATCTAGGCTTAATTGCGCGTTGGAATTGCGCGCAATTGCCATATCAAATGACATTCAAAGCACGTCTGGCTCTCTTGGTTACTCATAGCAAACACATGCAATGTTTCTGCCAATGGACCTCCGGGTTACCCGGAGGTCCATTGGCTGAAACATTGCTTGTGCACATGCCATATGTACAGAATTTGATAGCTTTACTTGGGCCATAACGCGTACATTAACGCGCATATCAACGTGCTATTTGTGCGCATTTCATGACATGACTTCTAGTTTCAACTGCATGAACTTTATCACTTACATATCTGATTCAGACGTATTGGAAATTGAAATGAATGAAAAATACAAACCTAGTTGATTTATGTAACGGTGACAGGTCTAACTCATCTGACATGCTATCAGCATGTTTTAAGAAGAATAACACTGATTACTCCATTCGGCTTCAAAGAATGTTTTAATTTAATTAATGTTATTATGTAAAATATGTACTATGTAATGTAAAATGATCAATGTTTTTAATGTTTATTATTTTTAATTTTGTACTGAAATAAATCAAATCATAAAGTTCAGCCTTGCTTGTCATTAATTACTAGTAGACCGAAATACAGTAACTTCGCCATGTATTCAACTGGGGATGGTTTGGGTATAATAGTGGGGATGGTTCGGTCTTGGGACGGTTCGGGTTACGTCTGCCGACTGGAGTAACTGACCCAGGAGACGGTTTGGGTAAAATAGTGTGGGGACGGTTCGGCTTGGGGACAGATTGGGTGGATCCCATTATTTAGCACCTTAACCACCACAGGATAACAGTTCCATGGCAAATTTCATTTTCCACATGTTCTATGACCATGGTTTTTATATATAATTTACTGTGGTTATTTGTTGCTAACCTTTTTCTGAACTTTGGGAAAAATTATCTGAAATTTGAGGCAAAAGTTAGGTTGCATGTCTGGCCCCTCGTCATCTTCTTCATAATCGTATTAATCGCATCAGCGCCCACGTTTTGCCTTTTACATTACAAGGACTGCACTGCAGTCTGCTGTTCATTAATTTGATCCAATGCGTATTATGTCTCTCAGGTAGTGCAACATTGTTTATCCTGAACCCCAGTGTTGTCATGGGAAAAAACAAGTGTTTCTTTTAGATAGCTATTATTGCGCATGCGGCACGCATGCGTATATCGAATGGACCCAGGAAATTAACATTAACAAAGCCTATTGTTCTCTGTACCACTTCTGTGCACTCTAGTGTAATTTTGTAAGTGTTTATCTTTAACTCTCTCTATTTTATGTCTGTTTTTCTCTGTTAAAACTAAATATACTTTAACGAAATATTTTACCAATAATATGCTGATAACTTAGACAAATACTAATAACAGAAAAGAGTGACATGGCAACTAACTCCACCACTGAACCCACTTCGGGAATGGATTTAATATCGATGATGTCTGGTTTTCATAATGAGAGAGCCAGATTGAACGACACTATAGAGGGTTTGCGCTTGGACCGTAGGGTTCAAAAAGAACAGTTCAAGAAAGAAAAAATGGAATTAATAAAAGTTTCGACGGAATCAAAAAAGGAAAATAAGTCGGCATCTGGAAAAAAGGGAAAAAGGTAGAAATAATTCAGGTTGGGTTCGTGCCCCAGCAACGAAAACTCTAAACAAGAGGGCAAGGGTGTGGAGTCCAACTCGTTGGGCCCTAAAACGAACACAGTTACAGATATCGCTTGTGCTTCTGAACCAGTTGATACAACTCAGCAGTTTTCGAAAACTAATCCTAGCAGGGGGATGGTGGGCAAAACTAATCCTACACCTGTTTCGCCCTTCATAGATGATATCGTTGAGATGGGGAGACCTATGCATGCCATCTCTTTGAGGTACCACAAAATCAGGGCTCGGACCTCGTTACCGCCAGTCAAGACAGCTGGTTGCGTTCGCTCATAGAGCAAGAGGCAACTACTGTCACCACCTGTAATGTGGTCAATCAGATTACGCCGCGACCGAAAATGAAATTGGATACAGACTTCCAGGAAAATGGTGAGTCTCTGGAAATAGAAACGGTGGCTAAGAAAACCCGGAGAGTGTCGACACACACCGATCACCCGGGTGTTGTTGTCGTTGAGACCTCGGACACCATGGATGTTACAGTAGTAACAGCCAGTGCGGAGATCCATAAAGATGGGAAATCAGCAGACAGTAACGCAACGGAAACGATACCGGCGACGCCAACATTCACCACTGACAGTGGTGTATCATTTGCCGACAAGAAAGAGCCCTTTCTAAACAACCTCAAAAGGATAATACGGCCAAACACCAGACGAATAAACAACCGCATCAGCCGCTGCAAAACCCTTGCGTAGTCGTCACAAGGGTTCCCACAAAGATCAATAATGGGGATATTAATGAAGCCCTGTCGGGATACTCGTGGGGCAGACTAATATCTAAGACTACAGGCAACCCTACGTGGAAAATTAAATTAAAATGCCCCAATAGAGCCATAAAACGTAACTTCATTAACAAAGGTGTTTGCATAAACGGACAAAAATATGAGACTGAGGAGTATCGCGTTTTGCCTCAGCCCACACAGTGTCATACATGCCAGAAATTTGGCCATATGTCGAACATATACAAAAGTGAGTTGTGTTGTATGAAATGCGGCGAAAAACATATAACAAAGTCATGCAAGGTTTCAACACTCAAATGCCCGAATTGTAACGGGCAACACCCAAACAATTATCAGGGGTGTCCCCACTACAAAAATGTTAAAACCGACATAGAACTCAAAGCTATTAATGCCAACAGCGTAGAAAACACAACCTCTCCATATTCGATGTGCAGCCTAATGGCTGGTTCAATTTTTAATATAATGAACAAACACTTCGACGTCAGTCTTTCCGACATATGTAAAGAAGTTGGGAAAACAGCATCCAAGCTATATCGAACTCAAATCTCTTCCTCGCTAATAGAAGCCGCCATAAACAGAATATAAATCACACCCACAACACGTTAACTAGTACAATTACGTCAGGTACTGAACACTTATGGATAAGTTGAAAATACTTCAGTGGAACGCTCGAAGCGTAAATTGCAAAAGCTCACAGATGTCCGGTTACTCCACAAACGCAGATGTAATTGGTATCAGCGAAACATGGTTAAAGCCAAGTAAGACATTTTTGCTAAGTGGATTCAACATCATTAGACGAGACCGCCCCACATAACGTGTAGGCGGAGTCGCTTTCCTCATCAGTTAGAACTTAAAATATAAAATGATATCAAGCGATCCCTAGGGGGGTTTGACCATCCCCTACTAGGCGGGTCCTCAGGTGGCGGATAGAGGACGGCCTGCTCAATTGGGCAGGTTTGCTGGTTAGTTAATAATTAGCAGGTTTGCTCAATTGGGCTGGTTCGCTGCGGAATATACGAATACGCAGCCCCGGACCAAAATGGTTAACCCTGCTAATGCCATCTTGCAGGCACCTTGTTCTCCCGTGAGGTGCATTCCGAAGGCCCCGGAAGAAGGAATCCTGGCAGTTGAGGACTCGGGCCCCGTTTAGGGCAATCTCCGGGATGGAGCCCTAGTCTCCATTTCGGAGATAATGTCCAACACACTGCTTTGGCCCCAATTTCGGGAGTAGAAGGATGGTCGGATGGTCCGTTCTGGCCAATCGGGAGCCCCCACCCCAAAAAGTACTGGGTGTCACGTCGGGGGGCATTTGGTGGCCATACAATCAGTCATTTCGTTTAATCATTTATCATAATTGCCATTGTGTGCTGTTTTTAAACACATTTTTTAACCAAATACTTAGTTTTGCTGCACTGTTTGTTTCAGTTTCATGTGGCAACCGTAATTACCGTGTTTTATAGAGTGACTGGTTGGATGGTCGCCATCTGAAGACCTGGCACTTCCACACACGGGCCAATCAGTCGGTGGTATGCCTCGGCATCAACACCGGCTGAGTATATTGCCCTAGTATAAGTATGTGGGAATACTGGCAGCCTGATGGGTTCACTGCTTGGCAGTAACTCAACCCCTTGTTGGACTCCGCGGTGGGTGGGAGCCGGGGCAAATGAAAAACTAAACAATAAACCATGGATTCAAACACCAAAAAATTTAAACGAGGGCGAGACTCACTTTCTGATATCTTTGATTCTGATTCAGATACAAATGATTCACCTACATTGCCTAATTGGCCAAAATTTATAATTATATATGCAGCAGTAGAAGGTAAGAAGGCAAGTGACATTAACCCCTTTGCCTTAGAAAAAGCTGTTAAGGGAATTGCTGGCAGTGTTAAGCATGTTAAAAAACTAAGAAGTGGAGCAATATTAATAGAGTGTAGTAAGGAAGTCCAGGCAAAAAACTTAATGAAAATTGTTAAATTAGCAGATATGGAGGTGAATGTGTTTCCACATACCTCATTAAACAGCAGCAGAGGAGTAATTAGAACAAGAGAATTGGCAGGAATTGATGTACTCGAAATACAGAAAGAGCTGGAATCACAAGGTGTAACTGCAGTTAAAAATATAGAAATTAAGAAAGGGGGTTCAGTAATGAAAACAAATACATATATTTTATCTTTTAATTCTTCTCAGCCACCAAAATCAATCAAAGTTGGCTATATGAACATCAAAGTGGATTTGTACATTCCAAATCCACTTCGATGTTTCAGATGCCAGAAATATGGCCACGGGCAAAACAACTGCAGGGGTCAAACGACATGTTACAAATGTGGCCAACAACACCAAGAGCCATGCACCAATTCCATTAAATGTGTAAACTGTCAGGGCAATCATATGTCATCATCCAAAGATTGCCCTGTCTGGAAAAAAGAAAAGGCTATACAGAAAATAAAATGCGAAAAGCAAATTAGTTTTAAGGAGGCCAGAGATATTGTATCATCAATGCCTGGTATGAGTACATCATCACCTTCATATGCTGCAAAATTATCACTAAAATTACCTTCAGTGGCAGTAGGCTGCCAAACTCAATATACCTGGATCAAGGGCACATTACCATCTTTAGTGGAAGCTTTTACAATGGAACAGTCAAACGAAACAGAACCAAAATCCACACAAACACCATCAACTACTCACAGAACAATCGAAAACAAATCAACGCCAAATCCGAAAAAAGAAAAGGAACAACTAAAAGCAGATGAAAAAAAAAATAAAGGAAGCAAGATCAGAACAAAAGAAAGCCCAAACAAAACCGAAGCCACAAAATCAAATTCAAAATCTGAGTCAGAATCAGAGAAGGAATCAAGCCAAAAAGAATACAGAAACGCAGAAACAGTCAGAAAGAATCCCCAAGGCCCTTAAAGACCCTGTTACACGTAATAGGTTTGAGGGCCTTGAATCGATGGAAGTCGTTGAGTGCATCGATGAAACGTTCGGGCCCTTACGCCCGAACACCTCTCTGAATATGTCCCCAAGACACAAATCGCCTAAGAAAGCTATTGGGACAATTTCACCCATTCGTCCACCAGATAAATCTCCAACCAAATATGGATAAAACACACAACAATAATATAATACAGTGGAATTGCCGAGGTTTTCGAGCCAATTTTAATGAACTGGGTCTTGTGAGCCAAAAGTATAAACCTGCCGCTTTTTGTCTGCAGGAAACTCTTTTAAAGAAACCTGACTCGCAGGATCATTCAGCTTTTAAGCATTATACTTCGTATAATGCCTGGGCAGATGATAATGACCTTCACGTCCGTGGAACATCTGTTTTAGTTAGAGACGATATCATTCACAGATCTGTACCTTTGAATACAAATTTACAGGCTGTGGCGGTACGCCTAACATTAGACAAAACAATTACACTATGTTCGATTTATGTTTCACCAAGTAAGACCCTACAACTGAATGATCTCGAGATGCTGGTCCATCAACTCCCAACTCCATACATTTTGTTGGGTGATTTTAATGCACATAGTCCCACTTGGGGTAATTCCTGCAGTCAGGAAGACGTAAAAGGTAAAACTGTGGAAGAATTTATTTTAAAATACGACTTGTGTTTGTTTAATGATGGTTCAGACACTTACCTACACCCCGCATCTGGTTCGTATACATCAATTGATCTTACAATTGCTTGCCCTTCTATCTTGCTCGATTTTTCTTGGAAGGTAGAAGATGACTTGTGCGGGAGTGACCACTTCCCAATTGTGTTGGAGAGTGTAGTTCCGGCAGACGATGAGAGGGTGCCCCAGTGGAACTTTAAAAAGGCTGATTGGGACACTTTCTCATCGCTGTGTTCTGAACGACTCACACGGGAGAAATTCCAGGATAGTGCTGATCAAATAGAACATTTTACAAATGAGTTACTTGACATTGCAAACACAGTCATCCCTAAGACCTCGGCAAATCCAAAACGTTTCACTAAACCATGGTTTGATAATGAATGTAAACAGGCTATAAAGGTGCGCAAGAAAACTGAACGGGAATTTAACAAGTCACCAACCACACATAATTTAGATAAACTACGTATCAATCGGGCAAAAACAAGACGACTTATAAAACAAAAAAAGAAAACTTCTTGGGAAACTTATGTTTCCAAACTTAACCAAAACACTCCTATCAACAAAATTTGGAAAATGATAAGAAAAATTAAAGGAAACGAAACAAAATCAACTGTACAACACCTGGAAGATAACAACTCATTACTTACATCTAAAAAAGAAATTTCAAACAAATTGGCTTCCACATTTTCGAAACATTCATCGTCTGTAAATTGTAATCCAGAATTTATCAAAATTAAAAAACAGCAAGAAAAACAAAAGATCAAATTTACTTCCAACAATCTTGAGGATTACAATGAACCTTTCTCTATGGAAGAGTTACGTAACTCTTTGCATAGGGCAAGGGATACTGCTACTGGTCCCGATGAAATTCACTACAAACTTTTAAAGCATCTACCACAAACATCACTACAACTTTTATTATCACTTTTTAATGGCATTTGGGTGACTGGTCAGTTTCCACCATCCTGGCGTAAAGCAACAATAATTCCTATTCCTAAGCCTGATAAAGATCACAGCAACCCAAGCAATTACAGGCCTATTGCCTTAACCAGTTGTCTGTGTAAAACCATGGAGAGGATGATCAATGACCGACTTGTCTGGTTTCTGGAATCGAACAATCTGCTTGCGGATGTTCAATGTGGTTTCAGAAAGCAGAGAAGTACTGTAGATCATTTGGTCAGACTGGAAACGTTTATTAGAAATGCCTTTGCCAGAAACGAACATGTGGTCGCCATCTTCTTTGATTTGGAAAAGGCATATGATACAACGTGGACGTATGGGATTTTAAAAGATCTTTTTAACATGGGGTTGAGAGGGCGTATGCCTCTTTTTATTGAAAACTTTTTAAAGGACCGCCAATTTCAGGTTCGTGTGGGGTCAACGTTATCAGATCCCCACGAGCAGGAATTGGGGGTTCCTCAGGGTAGTATTTTATCTGTTACCCTCTTCTCAGTGAAAATCAATAGTATTATTGATGCAATTGAGAATATGGTTGACTCGTCATTGTATGTAGATGACTTTTTAATCTGCTATAGCAGCAAAAAAATGAATGCTATAGAGCGCAAACTTCAGCTGTGTTTGAATAGAATCCAGAAATGGGCTACAGAAAACGGCTTCAAATTCTCTAAGACGAAAACTAATTGTGTACATTTCTGTAAGCTCCGTAAGCACCACCTTGATCCGGAATTGAAAATAGACGGGAGTCGTATTAATGTTGTTAAGGAAGTGAAATTCTTAGGTTTGTTGTTTGACAACAAACTGAAGTTCACTTCTCACATAAAACAACTAAAGATAAAATGTATAAGGGCACTGAACCTCTTGAAGGTAGTTGGTAGCACTGATTGGGGTGCTGACCAAAAAACATTGATCCATCTGTATAGATCACTTGTCAGATCTAAATTAGATTATGGCTGCGTGGTTTATGGTTCTGCAAGAAAATCATATCTGAAACCACTTGATGCAATTCATAATAGTGGTATTCGAATTAGCTTGGGTGCATTTAGAACTTCACCAATAGAATCAATGCTTGTTGAGGCGGAGGAGCCTTCTCTTGAGAAGCGCAGAATTAAACTCTCCCTTCAATATGTCTCTAAACTTCATTCTAATCCATCAAATCCTGCTTATACCTGTGTTGCAGAACCTCGAAATATCGAATTTTTTAACCACCACCAGAAACATATTCCTCCATTGGGAATTAGAATTAAGCCCCATATGGAATCTGCCAAAATTGAACCAGATGCCATTAAAGAAAACCGTATATCACAGAATCCTCCCTGGCATCTTAAAAAACCGACGGTTATTTTAGATCTTGCTTCTACCAAAAAGTCTGAAACAAATTCTCTGCAATTTAAGCAGAAGTATGCTGAAATTAAGTCAAAGTATAGTGCATATACAAGGATCTATACAGATGGATCAAAAGATGGTGACAAAGTATCATCAGCTGCTGTTACTGGTGATCATATCACCTCAATCAGAATACCGAATCAAAGTTCTATTTTCACAGCTGAAGTTAAAGCTTTACAACTCGCTCTTGAACATATTGAAAATGATCAGGAAAGGAAGTCGATTGTTTTTTCCGACTCTCTTTCCTCTTTACTAGCTTTACTCAACCCCAGGTTGAAGAACCCTCTCATTTTGGATCTTCGTGAGAAGTTGACCACTCTGATGTCTGGCCAATATGATATCGTGTTTTGCTGGTTACCCGGACATGTAGGTATCACTGGTAACACCAAAGCGGACAGTGCAGCAAAACAGGCTTTAACCAAGCCTCTCACTGATTTTAACATCCCTTCTAGTGATTTCAAACCACATATTAATAACTACATCAAATCTCTGTGGCAGACGGGATGGGATGGAGCGACAAATAACAAGCTCCATCGCTTCCGACCAAACATATTTGATCACTACCCATCCAGTAACCTTTGTAGAAAAGACCATGTTATTCTGACTCGATGTCATATTGGTCACACACGACTTACACATTCCTTTTTGTTAGAGGGTAATATGCGACCAGAGTGTGTTCGCTGCCAGCAGGTGCTGTCAGTGGAGCACATTCTTTTACATTGTACTGATTTTGATCTTGTTAGACGACAGTATTTTAATGTTGTGTCTCTTCGAGACCTATTTTATCATACAAATTCACATAAAGTTTTGCTGTTCCTGAAGGAAATCAACCTTTTTAATAAATTTTAAATTGTTTGTTTTTATTATTTCACATTCTCATTCATTCAGGGCTGATTTCCGCAGCATTTTCTGAACACTTGATTTCACTTTCACCTTACTGTGTTCTTTGATTAATTTTATTCCTCATACTTCATATTTCGTTGATTGGTTTTTAACTACCTCATGGCAAATGGTGATCTATTTTAAAATGCATACCTTTCATCGCCACGATATAGCCTTAGCTGCTGATGTGGCGTAAAGCAACAATAAAATAAAAATCAAGCGATCATCTCAACGCAGAGGTGATTGCCGCTGAGATTGAACTAGATTATAAAAAAAGTTGCCTTAATCTCATATTATTATGAACCGAAAAAAACAGTTGACAGCAAAGTATTTGAATTCTTTGTGAAAAAGCACAAACACTGTATTTTCTTAGGTGATTTCAATGCCAAACATCAGGTTTTCGGATGCAATAAAACGGAGCCCAATGGCGACGCCCTCTTCAATATCATCGAACAATTTGATCTTTTTGTATTAAATAACGACCACGACATTACCCACGTCAGTAACAACACACTCCACCAATCCGACACCCTTGACCTAATTATAACCAGTAAATTACTAACTAATCAAATGCAAGACATATTTGTGGGGGACGATGATTTAGGTAGCGACCACCTGCCTGTTCATGCTACATTACGCGGTTGCAGCGGACCCACAAGATACCCCACAATGAGGAGGAGGAATCTATCCAAAATTGACTGGGACCTCTTCAGAAAAATAATTCAGGTTAAAATAAACAAAAACGACCCAATGAATACCTGCGAGCTCGAGCAAGCATGTACCAATCTCAGTGAAGGCATTAACAACACTCTTGATGAGATTTGTCCCAAACGGACGGTTAAACCGCGGGCCAACAAAATAACTGAAACCACACTCCAAATAATAAAACAAAAAAGAAAGGGCTTCCGTGCATACAAATCAGAAAAACTTCCAACTAAAAAGGTCGAACTTAAATCCGTGTATACTCGCCTCCACGGCGAAGTTAAAAAAGCAATAGCAAACGACAATCGCGTGAGATGGGAAAAAGCAACGGAAAATCTAAACGGACTCAGGGAGACTAAAAAGTTTTGGGATACTTTTAAAACCCTTACTGGACAAAAACATAAAGACGCCAACAGTAATGCTCTTAAGATCAGCGATGGAACTATGGCCCTGGATGACAAGGTGAAGGCTAGCGCCTTCGCCGAGCTCCTTAAGAAATATCATCGTCAACATGAGGGCGATAGGTCTGATGACGAGTTCAAAGAAAAAGTAATCAAATTTGTTCAAGACAACAAGACAACGTTTAACGATGCCAACTTCAGCCAAACGCCCGAGGACGGAGATGGCCATGAACTCACGGAACCGATAAGCCAAGAAGAAGTGGCTAACACAATTAAAAAATGTAAGTCTTCTTCTTCCCCAGGAGGGGACGAGGTCTCATACAAAATCCTGAAACAATGTCACAATGTTTTTTTTCGGTAGACTCACTAACCTCCTAAACTGCTGTCTCTCTAGTGGATACTTCCCACAATGTTGAAAAGTAGCTACAGGAATCATGATACCCAAACCCGACAAGGACTTGAGCAACCCAGCTAATTACCGTCCAATCAGCCAACTCAGCTGTATTGGAAAAAATTTCGAACGGATTCTCACGACTAGATTCCGCGGCCATCTCGAATCAATCACCTTTTTCAATAAGTGGCAAAGGGCATATAGAGGCCAATGAGAGGGAATCGAGCATGTTTATAGACTGGTAGACTATATGAAAACGGCGTTCAGTCAAAATGAAATAGGAACCGCGCTATTACTCGACGTAGAAAATGCCTTCGACTCTGTCTGGCACAATGGCATGAGATACAAACTAGTTAAAATGGGGCTACCTACCAAAATTCTAAGGATCATATCATCATTTTTATCTGATCGAAAAATCAAAGTGAGGGTCAACCGCGATGTGTCAGACGAGGTAAAACTCGAAGCGGGCACTCTGCAGGGTTCGGTCCTCAGCCCGCTTCTATTTATAATATATGTGAATTACATTGACAAAGTAGGGAAGAACCATGTTGAACTATCTCAATTCTCAGACGACAAAGGAATGTGGACGGCCAGTAAGTCTCGAAACATAATACAAAACCGCCTGCAGGATAGCATCCGCGACCTGCAAGACTGGTGCGCTCTGTGGCGCATCAAGCTAAATGCCACGAAAACACAAAGAATCACATTCTATAGAAGCAAATGAAAAAAGCTGTATCTAATATTGAGCTTAAGCTTTACTACCACAAACTTGAAGCTAGTAATGAGGCAAAGTTTCTGGGATTCACCCTGGATAGCAGTCTCAATCTAAACAATCACGTAAACTCAGTCACTGTCAAAGCCACTAAACGCTTCAATTTCCTGAAAGTGATAAGAGGTAAAAATTGGGGAGCCAATAAAGAAGTTCTCCTCAGGCTTTGCAAATCATATATAGGCTCAGTATTAGAGTATGGGGCCATAATAACGAGTGATCTGAATAAAACCAACATTGAAAAACTACAACGGGTTCAGAACTATGCCCTGCGTGTGGCACTATGCAAACTCAAATGGACACCGATAAAGGAACTTCACGAGCTAGCAAAAATAGAAACTATTGATACGCGATTAAAAGACCTACAAATCAAAACCCTCAGCAGACTCCAAGATAGTGAACTAATGGTTGAGCTGAACGAACACCGATCCCTTAACAGAAAAACAAAATAAGTTTCCACAAAATAAAAAAAAAAATAAATAAAATTATACAATATAACTAAATTGCGTGGAGTCGCTACTCATTGGGGACTTTAGGATAGAGTCTGTGAGGACTTCCCCGCAACTCTGCTGACGCGCGACTGAAATGCGTTTAATAAGACCTATATAACAAAGCCCTCTACATACTCCAGGATAGTGAATCAATGGTGAAGCTGAACGAACACCGAACCCTTAACAGAAAAACAAGATAAGCCACAGTAAATTAAAATTATTGAATAGAATTAAACTGCGTGGAGTCAGTGAGGATTGCCTCGCTACCCATTGAGATCTTTAGGATTGAGTCTGTGAGGATTGCCTCGCAACTCTACGTGTGGGAAGTGGGCTCCGAACAAACACACCCCTTACCCCACCCATATCAACAATCACACACTAGTCACAATACACAAGAGCGGACACCTATCTTTCTCTCTGCCTATAACTTTCCTAATAACATTCTCAAATTTTCTTGCAACACTCTTATCAAGAAGACGCATGGAAATGGTAGACAAACCGTAGAAGGAATTGGTGCAAACTACCTTTCTGTTAACATACACAAGAAACCACCAAACACCAGGCAAGGATTGAAACAAGCTTGTCTGGCCGGGGACGAGTGTAAATTTTATATAAATAACCATTTGAATAAAGATTCAACAGCCCTTCTAAGGGCTTGAGGGTGTGTGTCTATGAGAGGGTGTTTTTTTTGTGGGGGGGGGGAGGAGGTCATTTGGAATTCCTGAAGGATAACCGGATACCTCAGAATCACATACGGCATCCTATCTATCAGAAGGCTTGATGGATGACTCCCGGTTTTTTAAACTAAACTGTTGGAGCTTTCTCCATTCCTTTTTTAACCGCTATGGTCATATACCGGGGCCGCTACCAAACCGGCCTTGTTGTTTGGTTTTCTTTTCTCTTCTTCCCTTTATTTGCCATCGCACAACATTATATTCTGGCTCGCCACCATGGTGGGACTCAAACCTCTACCATCGCCAAGCTAGAACCGAATAGAGCCCACTCTCTAACAGTGTTAATAGCGTTGAGGGATCGATTATTTGACAATCTATCACGCCAACGTAAACTGCCGGGAATTCTCCCAGAAGGCTTGATGGATGACTCCCGGTTTTTCAAACTAAACTGTTGGAGCTTTCTCCATTCCTTTTTTAACCGCTATGGTCATATACCGGGGCCGCTACCAAACCGGCCTTGTTGTTTGGATTTCTTTTCTCTTCTTCCCTTAATTTGCCATCGCACAACATTATATTCTGGCTCGCCACCATGGTGGGACTCAAACCTCTACCATCGCCAAGCGAGAACCGAATAGAGCCCACTCTCTAACAGTCTTAATAGCGTTGAGGGATCGATTATTGACAATCTATCACGCCAACGTAAACTGCCGGGAATTCTAACCACGTGCATACCCCTGCACTCCCCATTTGAGGCAACAGGAAAGCTAGGCCCGTGTGATCCAAGTGAAATAAAATAAGGTTAACCGGGTCGCAAGGGATTTGTAAATCTCACATCGTCGCAGCGCGCCTTCGGCGAGCTAAAACCTTTCATTCATTCAACAGTAGACCAGCACACTTCGAAGTAAAGTTAGCCGTGAATGTCTGTTCAAAACTACGGCTGAAAGAGCTTCGACTTAGCCTAGTTATTTAATATCAAAACTTAAACGAAATGTTTCATTTCTCTGCTGCTCAAGTTCGGGTTAACTTACTAAGATCGCCAAGTCAAATTCACTCTAGTCTAAATACAAAGACTGACGTGTTAACTTTTATTTTTATTCATATCAAATAAATTAATGCTTGTGTTTGGTTTACTTGTGCTCTGGGAAAATTAGATTTATTTCACTGATCATTTGTTCATTTGACTTGTGTATTAGCCCAGCCTCTCCAGGTCGTTGCTGTCATTCATGTACACAGTACAGCTTCTATGGTAGGCCTAGCCTTTATCTGCGTGCCAGAAATTTGTGTTGGGGGGGGAGGGGGATTAGCAAGAGTACCCAGCTTTTAGAAACCGGATGCATAATTGAAACTTTGGAAGACGACTGGTAGTGGTTACGATTTAAAGTTTGGAAATAAATCAGGTATCTGACATTGTGGATGAAGTCTTCCCAGACACGAACTATTAAAATGCGACCTACACATTCTTTTGACTTGCTCATTTAAAACAATTTCTCCTGATTAATTTTAGCCGTTTTAAAATTTAATAGCAATACTAATAATACTGCTGGACAAATGACGGCGTTTGTGTAAACAAACACGTTGTGAAAATTTCGGTTTCAGTTTTGTACTTACTAGTTAGGTTCCTCAATGTATCCCTGAAGAGTCGTATTAACTTGTCAATTTGTGACTTTTGCTTATAAATATTTTCTTTATTGAGAATAATCAATATATAACATAACAGATTTAAGTTCAATACTTATTATACGTTTCCAATGTGACAAATGCTGCCATTTTCGTGTCCTTGGAACCCGGATGAAATTATCATTCTTCTTCTTGAATACAGGACGATTCGGCGGAAGTGCGATTCGGCGACACCGCCGAATCGTCCAGAAAAAAATGTTCCGGCGAACCGCCCAATGGCTCCGTCGAATCGTCCAAGGCATGGGAGGATAACATTGAGTAGTGGCTCATAATTTTTTGAAATGTTGCCTTTTATTTTTAACGTTTTGTTTGTAATTTCGATGCTCAGAAATTATTTTTGTTTTAGTTTGATATTTTTTTTACGCATACCAGTAACAATAATCAGCATATAAAAAATACACATACAGTACGTGGAGAGTGTATTATCACTAAATCACCCGCAGAGTGGAGATTCCACCCAAGCAATAATGGCAAATTTGTTGCAGAGCATAACCAGTACAAGCAAAGTTTCAGCCAATGGACCTCCGGGTTAAACCCGGAGGTCCATTGGCTGAAACATTGCTTGCATTTTTTGTCGATATGTACAAAATTTGAAAGTTATAGCTTGGGTGATAACTCCACTCCGCGGGTGATTTAGTTACACTCCACTCTCCACGTACTGTATAACTGAAAAACAAAAGAAATGTCTGTTTTTCTGTGGTCTCCCTAATGCAGGTTTTCATTTCTATTGGAATATACATCACAATTCATATTTCCTTCATTTATTCAATCTCAATAAAATGACAAAAGGAAACAATTATTAATTCACTCAAAGTTCGATTATCTCTCGCCAATCCCGAGAGATCGAACGACCTAGATCAAATACATTAAAAGTGTTAAGACCGCAAAAGTTTAAGGGGACCGAATTTTGTCCCCTTAATCCATCGGTCCCCTTAATGCTTATATTTAAGCATAATCGGTCTCCTTAATGTAGGTATCATATATATATATATATTTGTACCGAACGTCTGCATATTACCAGACAACTTGATTTTGTTCATTTTTTCATAAAATCGCGGTATTTTGAACTTGGTAATGTTTTGTGAATTTTTGAATATACTGTTCTAGTGTTGCCTGCGTATCTCCTCCCTTAGGTTTTAAGCTTGATATTTTTTTATTTTACGGGGTTCTTTACATATACCAAGTTGAACATATTGGCAGGAATTTGATTTTGTTCAATTAATTTCAAACAAGCCGGAACAATCTTATTCCATAGGGTGTTTAAATATGTACAGTACAGTCGCCGTGGACTGGTCATTTTCCACGGATGGGCAGTAATTCCACGGACGCAATAGTGTTAGATTCCAAACACTAATTATAGGAATAATCATCAAAAAATTGATTAAAATTTTGCTGCTGATGATTTATAGTACATGGTAAACGCATGCGTGGACATCACTGCCCATACGTACGTGAATTACGGCCAATCCACGGCGACTGTACTGTACTAAAGGTATGCATATTTCAGGGAATTGAATTTTGTTCAATTTTCCACAACATTACGGATTTTTGAACTTAACAAATCTTTAATGAAGTTGCAAATATAAGATACAAGATTTTTCCACCTAACCCCTCCCAGAGGTTTTAAGCTAGCTATTTTAGAGGGTATTTATGCATATATCAGTGGTGGGCAAATTGCCAGGAATTCGATCTTGTTCAGTTCGTAACGCACCCTGGTGCCACGTAACTGCAACAAGAAAAGAAAATATTAAAACAGCTGCTAAAAAATATAGGTGTCTGGGGAGAGGCCCCAAAATAATCTCGAACAAAAACGCAGCCCTGTGTAATCATTTATTTTTCCTTTCAACTCCGCTCTTATTTAGTTTTTTGTTAGTTTTGTTGTTGCTTTTCTTTCTCTTACTTTATTGGCGATAGACTCTTAAAGAGTTACTTAATCTCTACGCTCCTGAAGTTGTAGTTCTTTCTCTTTCACAGCTAACAAGAAAGAAGAGGAAAGCAAACAGTCTCAGAGGAGGGGTAAGCATCTTTAATTTGTTCAGTTTTGGGTTAATGAGAAGAGATATGGTGTACAGTTAAAACTGGAAGTCCTGTCACGAACTGTGCGCTTATGCAGGCTTAATTGCATGTGGGAATTGCACGCAATTACCATGACGAATGACATCCAAAGCACTGCATTTTCTCCTGGTTACTCAGAGCAAACACAGGCAATGTTTCTGCTTATGGACCTCCGGGTTAGCCGGAGGTCCATAGGCTGAAACATTGCTTGTGCACAAGCCATATGTACATACTTTGATATGGTCATAACCCGTAGATTAACGTGCAGATGGATGTGGTATTTGTGCGCGTTTCATGACAAGACTTCTAGTTTTCACTTTTTCAACAATATCTTATATTATTTTATGTCATACTGAAATGATTGAAATCGAACTGTATCATCAGAAAGTTGAGTGTATTTCTGAATTCGAGATGTGGGTCAACTATCTTTACACTACATATACTGCTAATATCTGTAATTGATAACTAACCCGGAAATAATATTTCGGCTCGATCGCGAGTAGATCCTGACTGACACGCGATTTCGTTGAAAGTTTCAGTCCGCGTCCTCCCCAAACCCAACACACAGTAATGTCGGGTAACACCTGTGAAAAGCGATCGACAAAAAATCTCTTCAGTGAACCCAATTTTAAACTAAGTTCTGATTCAAGATTCCTGGCTTAAGTTCAACTCTGGTCTCCGCTTATATTTTCACCTTTAAAAAATTTAAAAAATTGCTCAGTTCCATGTTTCTGTGATTTGTCTCTGGTAAACATCAACAGTTCCTTCCGTTGAGGTTTTCTTTCCACGTTTTCAACCAAGTGCACATAAATTTGTGAATTCAGAAAGTTGATCAGTCTGTTAAGCGAACAACGTAAACAACAAATACCTTAAGAGGATCAACAAACTTTTTAACCCTTTACCCAACGCAACGCTTAAAACCGGCCAGCGCTAATCTCAAAAATAGCCAATTAATTTTCATTATTTTTTTCATTTTTTTTTGTCTCAAAACATAGGGTATGGCCCCTCATTGGAACGAGCTCGTTCCATTGAGGAGCCATAACCTATGTTTTGAGACAAAAAATGAAAAAAATATTGTTATTCAAGAATTTGTTTTACAAGTGTTGTCTGCTTTTCATGTTAGGTACAAGAGTTAAACCTTCATACTACCAACATTTTTTATGCACTAATCATACCAACATGGGTCCATTTGTATAATTTACCTGTTTGGCAACAAATATAATTTAATATCAACAAAATTCAAGCTTAGGGATATTATTTGAACAAGAGTACAACATATAACTAAAAATTTGATCAGCTAGAGTCTTCGCTGGAAACGGAAAAAATCGACAGAATATCGCCGATACTGAAAAAAAGCAAACAGTACAATATGTACTTGAGTTTTCGAACATCTCAGATACAAGCAGATCAAGCCACTCTCAAAAGTCAAATTTTGCAATAGTTATGATAGACTGTCTGTCCCTATAGGCACTGTTCACAAACTGTCTGGTGGATGCTGTGGGCTTGACACTCTGGACGTTTGCACGTACACGAACTTTTTTATCATCACTGCAGAGACAGAAGGCACACCGCTTTCTTTTATTGCTACCTGGAGAATTTGTGTGGCTCGCTGGGGTACTCGTATCGACACCAACCATCTTCATGGCCATCCGGATTGGAGCTTGTAGGGTCGGTGTTGTGGTGAGCGCTTGATCTGAGACATCACCATCTCTTCACCTAATTCGTGGAGGAAGAACCTGCGGTGGCATTTCCTTTCTGACCTTCTCCAATCGGGAAATTTGATCACCCAGATGATAAAGGCAGCAACAGCAGCTACATGAACACAGTTACAGAATAGAACAACTGGCCAACGATTGACCTTCCGTCTGGCAGTATATATTGTGGTCAAGTGGGCAAAGTTATCCACCCCACTCTTAGTGGCGTTGCAATGCAAAATTACTTCAGATGTTCAATCAACACCTTCACCTTTATCATCGTGATGCATTGCGAACAAGAGCAAACTGATTTGTTCTATGTTGGCATATATGAGACGATTGTCAACTGGCCCGTGAACCCAAATATTAAGCTATGAACCACCCTGCTTGTGTCTCCAGGCCGCATTATATCTGGCACATCTTTTTTTTTTATTTGAGCTGATAGTTCCAACATATGTGAGTCATTTCTGCAGAAGATCATCGACCAATGGAACAAAAGTGAAAAGGTTATCAGCTGTTACATTCCGGTCACTCCTAATCCAAAGGGAAACAAGGTCTTTGACAACACGTGCTCCTTGCCCAACCTCGCGCTGTTCACGTGTTTGGCGTCCTAAGTATACATCTCCTTTCAGTGGATAACTGGTATCAGAATCACAGCACCTCCAGATTTTGATGCCATACAGCAGGTTTTGACGGAATGTATTGGCGGAACTCAAACCGTCCGCGAGGAAGCAACTGCTCGTCAACACAAATATCAGTTCCGGGAATTTAAAACTTCGGGAGCTGTTGTTGAAAAGGGGTCCAGAACTCCCGAAAAAACTGCTAGCTTGTCTTTTGCTTGTCTCTCTGGTTTAGTAGCTCGATTGTCGAAACTAAGATAGTCAGGATATCTGTGAATCTGGTTCTCGACATTGTTGCTGAAAATATGGGATGGCCGTCCATTAGACAGCAACAAGGAAACTGACTCATGGTTGGATCTGTGAACTCCAGCAAACAAACACAGGCCTATAAAAGACTCATTTCAACATCATCAGTATTTTTCCAAGTTTTCTGACTTTCAGGATGAGCAGCGTTCCATTCAGCTATTTTCCGCCTTGCTTCGCGGTTGGTTTCAAGGACAAGAATATTTGTCATAGCGGGGGTGATAAAGGAAGTGAAGTCATTCGTAAGATTGTCACAATTCACAGAATTGGTGATGCCTGGATGCTGTCTGAATATGTCTTGTGGCTGCCTCCTCCCAACATTTGGGGGTTGTTTATCCCATACTGCCCCATTCCGTCCAACATAAGTTTCTAACAGAGCATCTAACTGAGTACTGGATGCGGCTGTGGACCTCACCTGACCTCTACCACGGGCCCTGCCTCTGGCTCTACCCCTACTTCTGACAAGTCCTTGACCCCGACGTCTCACAGGTTGTGATTCAGAATTGGCAGCCACTGAAATAGATCGATTGTCTGATTAAATATCTACCTCTTCTGTATCTCTGTGGTCCGATGGACCAGATACATGGTCAGCTTCACTTTCAGACGAGCTAGAATCTTCCAGATCTGATTCATCATTCTCCAAAATGGCCTTCAAGGCTTCTGTAGCAGTATTCCCCGCTTTTCGCGTTGTTTAATTCATGACTCATTGCAAAAAAAGATAAGAGAATTAAAAATAAATCGCATCAGAAGGTGGAGTCCGATTAAACCCCAGCAGAAGGTTTTTTCAGTGACATTGCAGGAAAAGGTTAACTACGTCGCAGAAATGTGTTTTACGATAAAGATACATACATATACTGACAAAGTCATAAAAGCTCGAAACTGAGGTTTGGTAACTTTAGAAATGTCAATCGAAAAATGTACTCAGGGCCCGATTTGACCCCAGTCGGTAGGATGAAGGTTAAACTCTTTGCACGACATCTTGTCCACAAACATGCAACATTAGAACTATTATATTTCATCCTTTATGCTATTTTTTCACATTTGTTTCTATTATACTTACTTTTTGACTCAGTATATACGAAGAAATGTGTTTATATTTTCATCAAAAAGACAGTCGAGGCATTGCACTGTGACATCAAGTGAATGATTTCAGCGATAGTTGGACGTCTGACAAGCACTCATTCCACGCACTGAGCTGTAGAAGACATGGACGGCCAGTCAGGGGATTTACCTTATTCATTCCAAGACCTCAATACCTTGCAAATCCTACTTGGTTCGTGAGACAAGCCCGGGTCCGACGAGGCATACTCCTCACCAAACGTCCAATATCAGCTTGGATGATGTGTTATTCCATTCTTCCTGTAGTGCCGCGGCGAGTTCCTGCACATTGGCAAGGGGTTGTTGGCGTTATCGTAGGCGCCTGCCAAGCATACCCAAGACGTGCTCGATTGGTGAAAGGTCAATAGCCAAGGAAGTGTAGTGATCTTCAGCTCCCGGAGGAACTCTGTAGCGGCACGGTCCCTGTGTGTTCTTGCACTGTCATCTTGGAAAATGAATCGACGACCGTGACGTCGCACAAATGGCACCGGATAAGCTGCCACCATGTTGTCACGGTAGAACTCCCCTGTGACACGCCCTTGGATGACATATAATGATGTCCTGCTTGTTGTGGTTATGCCTCCCCACGCCATAAACGATCCATCACCAAAACAACTGAGCTGCCTAACGGTTACGGCATGGTATCGTTTGTTCCGCCGCCGCCACATTCTGCTTCGCATGTCGTGGAAGTAGAGAGTGAACCCCGATTCATCGGAAAACATGACGTTGCTCCACCGATGATTATCACAGCACTGTCGTGCTCTACACCGATTACGCCTTGTTGCGATGTGACGTTCAGTCAAACGTGGAATTTTTCGAGGTAGTCGAGCGTACAAATTCCAGCTGTGTAGGCGATTCCGGAGAGTCTGACCACTGACTCGCACAGCTGTCGCTCGGTGCAGTTACCGTCCATCTGAGGCACCTTGAAGCGGTTACGTAATGTAGTGGTTCAGATGAAACGACGCTGATTAGCAGTTGTCGCCGTTGGATGACTTGACTGACGTCTGTCATCAACATTGCCTGTCTGACGGTAGCTTGACCACAACCTGCTAATCACCGATTGAGTAATGTTGAAAATTTGAGCGACTGCAGCCTGCCTGTTGCCAGCTTCCAGCATGCCAACGGCACGTAAACGTTCGTCACGTGTCAGTCTCCGCACACCTCAAAAGTTGATAAACGGTTTACATCAAGAAAAGAACGACGAGACCTCCGTAAAAGTCAGACATTAACGAGGCGCTCGCGAGAACAACCCGCACGAAGTTTTCGACGGCCGGTGACATTCATGATCCACACTAAACTTGGTAACATATTGATGTGTCCAATCACGCGTATCCAATACCAGTTTGGATATCCCCTACTTTTTTTAATAGTATAGGTCTACTTTTAATATTACACGGCTTGGAGTTGATTTTGACAAAATAGTGGCTCTCCCGAAAGAAAAGTCCACGCTTGGGAGGCGACATTTATTTATTTATTTATTTATTTATTTATTTATTTATTTATTTATTTATTTTATTTATTTCGATTTTAAGGGCACTTTCGAAAGCCAGGTTCACCACTAAGTCTTGTCGGGCAGTCTTATGGGTGTAGGAAGTCGGTGTTCCTGAAGAGAACCGCTGAGGAGCGGCGAGTAGCTGGCAATCTCCACAACGTACTTACTACGCTCAAGCAGGATTAGCTTTGTTTGAAGCCTAGTGCATCATCGACATGCAGTATGCCTTACTCTTGAGTGCCTTATAATAGTACAGGGCAAAATAATAGTACAGGGTGGAACATTTCTGAAAATTAATAATAGTATAGGGTCGAATAATAGTATAGGGTGGAAAATTCCCAGATGTGAGCCAACCGCTATGCTCAGAGCCGTTTTTATAACACAGGTGCCTGATACTCTTGAAGTGGTGAACTGAAGGGCTAAATTACTTTCGGTTATCATAATTTTCACATGGATTTGACTTGTTGCAATTTATGGGAGAGTGCCTACAGGCACTCTCCCATAAATTGCACCAATGCAAAACCTTACAGACTAATTAATTCTGTTTCCCTGATGCAATGAAACACATCCACTGAGGACTAGGTCTTAAAGTTATGGTAACAATACTTCTGAATAAAGACCTAATATATGCTTCCAGATCTCTACCAGTTAACATTTCCATTGCATCCTGTGTTTGCTTATACATGTACCTTACAAGTTTGTTTTTGGTGAACTTCTTGAGATAAGGGCTGCTCTGCACATTCGATTGCTGAAAATTAATAATCATACAGGGCCAAATAAGGATCATACAGGCAGGGATTTTGTTCGAAAAATAATAATCATACATGTATGATTATTAGTCACTCAGGAGTAGTACACTGCGCCGTCGTGCCTCCACCGACTACTGCACAGTTAGTTTTTGAACGCTCGATAGCTAAAAGCCATTGGATATAGTCTAGTACCACACAGCTAATCAGAGGCCGAGAACGCCATGCGAGAGATAATATATGAAAATATTCTTCTTTCAGGAAGCTATTTTGGCTGTTTCGACGGCAAAAGTCCAGGTGATACGAAGAAACTTGTCTGGCAAAGCGTCCGCTTAGTAACGAACGAAAAATGCAAAAACAAATGCAGGAGCAAAAGATACCGTTTCGCAGGAACTCGGGTACGTTCACATAAATATAGACCACTGAGTTACAAGTAATAATAATAACACCTTGACCATCCGCCGGGTCATCGCCGTTATTGTATTAGAAGGCCGTAATTAAATATTTGACTGTTCTGTTTCTTTCCTACCTTGATCACTTTTTACCACAATAAAACAGGTGTCCCAACATGTAGAGTTGGGTAAACTTGCAAGTTACATTCTTAGTACGTTGCCCGTTCCTTTTAGAAAGTATTGGTTGCTTGTGTAGGCAGCCTTGACATACTAGAAACAGTTGTAAGGGTACATGATGTAGACCGTCCGCCAGTGTGAAGCAACCCTGGCTGAACGTTTTCAGGTGTTAAGGAATCTGTGAGAATTGCCTTCTTCATTTTAGAGGCAGAGTCGTTTACAATCCGGTACACAGCCACGAAAATTCTTAAATAGCAACTTTTTGTTATATTTTTCTTTGGTAACACGAGATCTCCTGCTACATTGACGGTTCACTGCGGGAAACGTTTGTCGTAGCTGCACAAACCAAACGGAACCTCTTTTTCCGTTCAATATTCACTCTGCCTGGTGATAGTGGTGGACTTGTTGGTCATATAACCGGTATGCTACAGTTTAACAACCGGTTATCCACATGTTTTGTAAAGTCGCCGACCGGTTATCTGTAATATCGACAGCAACCTGCATATCATTAATAAAATAGATTATATTTAATTTAAAAAAAAAAAAATTTCTTGTGACACGAATCTCATCGAACAAATGAGCTATAGACCAATTACTCGAACGAGTGACTCCTAATACTGCTCTATGACTTATTTAAACAAAAAGGAATTCTGTAGCCACAGACATATCCTAAAAGAGGGCTCCGTCAGTAGGATTCCTATCCGACTCCGTGAATGTGAGATTTGAGTCGCAAGAGCATTTGTCCATGGAGCCTATTGACTGAGTTGTTCTGGTAAAGACTTTGCAGTAGTTGAAATCTACAGTTAAAACTAGAAGTCCTGTCATGAACTGTGCGCTTATCTAAGCTTAATTGCGCATAGGAATTGCACGCAATGGCCATATCGAATGGCATCCAAAGCACTGCAGGTTCTCCTCACTACTCATAACAAACACAGGCAATGTTTTCTGTCAATGGACATCGGGTTACCGGGAGGTCCATTGGCTGAAACACTGCTTGTGCACATGCCGTATGCACAGAAAGTGATAGTCTCACTATGGTCATAACGTGTAGATTAACGCACTGATCGACGTACTATTTGTGCGCATTTCATGATAGGACTTCTAGTTTTAACTGTACAGCATGTTTATATCTCGCCCTTCATTCTAAGGCCATGTCTCCACCTTGTTGAGATAAGACCTTAGAAACAAGACTCGACACCATGCAGCCAACATTGCTGAGCATGACCGATATGGTGGAGGGTCAATCATGGTCTGGTGCAAAGGTCATATGTACAGAATTTGATAGCCTTACGATGGCCATAAGGCGTAGATTAATGCGCAAATTGGCGTGCTATATGTGCGCATTTCATGACAGGACTCTTAGTTTTAACTGTAGTGATATGAACTGGGGTCCTTAGCGGTATTAGTGAACTAAGCGTATTGCCACAACTTAGTAATGGTGAAGACACACGACAGAATAGTGATAGACAATAGAAATTACACAATGGCTTAATGGTACACGTAATGTAGGAAGAACACTATAGTATTGAGTCAATACAATACTGGCTGATTACTGGACAGATGATAGCGACTATGGACAAGTAGTGACCTTGGAGCTATGAAGGTGATGGATGTTTCAGAAGCTGTGTGGGAGCTAAGAGTAGACGTAACTATCTTCGGATAGATATCATGCAAAAGGTATCTGAGTATACCTATCACATGCTATTGTACTGGAGTCCTCAGAATGTACCCTCAAATAGTACAATAGCATGTGATAGGTATCCTCAAATACCGAGATGAGTCGAAGAGCAGTATTTGGAGTCACACTTTCGAGCAAATGCTCTCTAGCTCATTGGCCCCTATGTGATTCGAGACACAAGAGCATTTGTTCACGGAACAACTGCTCGATAGGTCATTTGTTCGATGTGATTCGAGTCGCTCGAGTAATTTTTCATGGAGTAACTGATCAATGGCTTATTGGTGGAACTTGGAATGGGTATGAAAAAGTTGTTGAACAAGCAGTAGTGAAATGTTAGTGAACTAAACCGAGACTAGTAGTAGCAATAATGGACTAAGATCTCAGCAGTACCACAAGTTAGTAATGATTGAGACACCGAATAGAATAGTGGTATCCAGTAGTAATGTTACAGAGCATTAGTGATAAAAGATTGCGAGGTTGGTAGAACACTATATTATTGTATTGCCACAGTATTGGGTAAGTACAATACATACATTTAAAATCAGAAGTCCTGTCACGAACTGTGCACTTATCTAGGCATTATTGCACATAGGAATTGCGTGCAGTTGCCATATCGAATGACATCCAAAGCACGGTAGGTTCTCCTGGTTCTGCAGAGCAAACGCAGGCAATGTTTCTGCCAATGGACCTCCGGGTTACCCGGAGGTCCATTGGCTGAAGCTTTGTTTGTGCACAGGCCACATGTTCATAATTTGATAGCCTTACTATGACCATAACACGTAGATTAACAAGGTTTTTTTGCCCCTTTCATGACAAGACATCTAGTTTTAACTGTACGGCTCAAAGAACAGATAGTGCTACACATGGTGGAAGTCGATTGATGGTCTAAAAGCTGTATAGGAGCTAGCAGCTATGCCTATCTTCAAATTGATATGCAAAACAAATACATAGTCATCGAGCTGTGTTTGGAGTCACTTTTTACTCGATATTATTTGAGTCGCAAGAGTATTTGTTCATGGAACAATTGCACTGTAGGTAATTTACGAGATGGGATTCGAGTCGTGTGGTGGAACAATTGCACTATAGGTAATTTATTAGATGGGATTCGTGTCGTGTGGTGGAACAATTGCACTATATGTAATTTACTAGATGGGATTCGAGTCGTGTGGTGGAACAATTGCACTATATGTAATTTACTAGATGGGATTTGAGTCGTGTTGTGGAACAATTGCACTATATGTAATTTACTAGATGGGATTCAAGTCGTGTGAGCAATGCTTGGACCTGTTACTGCTCGATTAACTCTTGGACTTAGTACCATTTGCATTAAACAACGATGTGACAGAGGGTGGGGGTTTAGATGAATCGGGTGGTCTGATTGGTCAGTTGTAGTAAAGTGAACTGATAGCCCGACCTGGATAAATGAAGCATACTGTTTGAAACAAGAACACAAGTCCAGGGAATGGGGCTAGAACTAGCCTGAACAGAGCGGAAAAGCTAAATATAAGAACAATATGCAAAACTGTTCCAACTGATAGGGCAACTCTACTCTACTGGAGTATACTTCAAAACAAACGAACATGGATGAAGAGACAAAAACTCTAGCATAGCGTAAAGATATATAGATAGAAGCAGAGAATTCTAAAAAAAAAAATTCGAACCAGATAAATAGGTGCATGTAGACAAACGAGGATTTTGCAGGAGTCCGAACTTGCAAAACGTGTCGAGACTGTTTGGGTAATTAGGTTGACTCTTATACAAAGAAACGCACTGATTATTGAAAAATAGAAAAATTGTGGGGGAAATCTGTACCAAATAATGTCTGTTCCGGTAGTTTTGGGTGTTGTTTGGCCATTCGTAGTTTTTGCCGGGTTGTTTGTGGTAATTAGATTTACTTTCATTGAATTGAACATACCATTCTCTTTCCTATTAGGAGGTTTTCGCATACCAACCACATGCTACCACAGAAACCTAGATAGCAGCCTGCAGTATTCAAAATAGACGACGGAAACACATATCACCCTACCAACTCGCGTTGCTAAAACTCACTAAGACCTCGTACCACTATGGAATGATGTCAAAACATTTCCGCTCGCTCGGTCTACCGAGACAACCCAACACTATGTAACTCGGTCGTCTGACATGACGTCACATCCGGAGTCAACCGCCGGGCTCATCCAGATGGTGGTGAAAACCACATTACATACTACTCACGACGTACTCTGCTGATGGTGGTGGACTTGTCTTCAACCAATCCTAACCCTGCTTTTGTGGACTGGGACGTTCAAGATTTGCTCGCCGCTGCCTAATGGTTATCTGCGGGTTATCCAGCTTTCCCTACCCGTAACACTGCCTGACACGAGGTTACCCTCTCTGTAGGATATGGCTTTAAACGCCAATAAAAAAAAAACTCTCAAGAGGGTAAATATGCATGTACCCTTAGAAAAGAAATGAGAATTACATTGAACAGATTTAAAGGATTTTTAAACCTCTTGTCGAATGACAGTTCGATTCGAAAAACCTGTTAATTTAGTGATAGTGATGAAATATTGCCTTATGGTGTGAAGGTGTGCCTTGACTACCCTCTAGGGCTACGCATGGTAACTCCGAATCCCGTGCTTTGTGCTCTAATTGGCTGCGTGGACTCCACTCAACAGCATATTTAAATTTAACTGGTGCCATATGATAGTCGCCTCTCCTTTAATAACGTCTTTAAAATCACCTGGGAGTGAAGGTTTGATGGTTTCTATCATGAGTGTGTCAAAAGTCAGAGTTGCCAATTGAGATGGGGTGGGCGGAATTTGTGAATTCGAACTACTTTCTAACGTGCTGCTTTGAAACCAAACAGTGTAGCTGAGAGGTCTTACAGCACAATGCTGGTTGTTCGTATTCATAAATGTCAACAGTGAGGTTGGTAACGGAAGTACACCGACAACGTTCCGTCTTCTATTATACCCAAATGTTGCAATCAAGAACTCAAGTTATGGAGATGACAAATGTATGACACGATTTATGGCGAAATAATTTAATCATTTGCCCCACCTCTGCGTTGTTTGGTTGAAAGCATACAACGTGAAAGTCGTCAAAATCATAAAAAAAAACAAATCACGTAATGAATTGGAATGTCTTCATGTTCGCACACATCCGATCCAACTTTGAAGACTCTGGAATCCCCGCCCACTCAATCCATTTGTCACCGTGAGGGCGTGACAGCAGACTGATAGATGGATAACAGGCTTGTAAACAAAGATCAATGATCGATTTTTCATCGTCTCCAGTCAGCGAGAATATAATGATGAATTCTCGTGAACAATTGAATTTAATAAAATATACCGAAGTGGGAGACAAATAAAAGATCATACACCCAAACATGATTTTGGGGGAACTTAAAAAAATGTTTTAATGATATTATTACTTGACTTGCTAAATATCTGTCGTCTGTGATCGAAAATCAAAACAACAAACAATGAGACAATGACTGACGTGACCTGTTTGTGGCACACTTTCCTGAGTTTGATTGTTGTCTTTTGCGAAAATTAAAAGTTTTTCCTTAACATACACATAGTTTTTATATTTTAATATTACAGCCGGGTTAAATTATAAGAACTAACTGTTGTTTTCCTTCAGTTTATGCGATATAAAACGAAAATTTTCAGCCCAAGCTTAATTATAACTCGCATAGCGAAGGAAAACAAAAGTTATTTATTAAATAATCAGGACACAAAACAGTTTTGAGGAAAATGGCTATGTCATCAAATGAATCAATTCGTTGAACACTAAAATTGAAAGCGCGATTGTCCCCAACAACTCTTTGCTATAGAGCCCGGTAGGTGACAGGTTTCACTGTTATTTTATTTCGTTGCAACGAAATACTATTTCGAAATAATGAAATGGTATTTTGTTTTAACAAATAGTATTTCCAAATAACGAAATATTATTTCATTTTAACGAAATAATATTTCGAAATAACAAATTAATATTTCAGTTTAAGGAATAATATTTTCGTTTGAAGGAAATAATTATTTCGTTTTAGTACATTCCAAAGTATGATGTACTGGGATTTCCAGGTTTGATTATAAACGATAACTTCACAAGTGAAATATGCAATCAACAATTGGGCCATGAAGCCATGCTCGCAAACGAAGTCGCTTTGTCGTGGGTGTAATGGGGACTTCATTGTTTTTGTAATCCTTTACCTAATATGAAAAGCAGACGACACTTGCAAAAAAATTATTGAATAACTATTATTTTCATTTTTTTGCAAAAACATAGGTTGTGACCCCTCATTGGAACGAGCTCGGCGATTTCGTTCCAATGAGAATTCATAACCTATGTTTTTGCTGACAAAAAATGAAAAAATAATGAAAATTAATTGGCGATTTTTAAGAGTAATCGTTTGACTGGGCTGGTTACGTAAAATAATTCATTCGAGGCTAGGGACTATATTGTAAAACACTCGTGCACATTCGCGCACTCGTGTTTGTACAACGTCCCTCACCTCTCATGAATTATTTCACGTAACCAGACCAGTCAAACAGTTACTCTCCATTTAACGAAATAAGTATCTGTTGCGGTAAACGCGGCCAGATTTCACCGCTTCCCTGCATTTTGGTTGCAAATTCTGCATATTTAGCTAGTAACTCGGTTAAGTGTTTTCGAAAAATATGAAATTTAATCATTAAAATAAATGACTTCACTTTATTGTTGAATAAATGTAGTGGTATTCACTTGAAACATTCGCCGTTCAATTAACGTTGTGACCTTTCTGTTCATAGTGATATGTGTACGAAGGAATTTTCCCAGTGCCTTTTTCGTGCTGTTCCCTACTTCAAAGAGTAGTTTATCGGTGGCGGGATGTCCATGGGTGCCACCCCCGCTCTTCATGGTTTGTCGTCCACCCCCTACTGAAAACATTCTGACTGCAGGCTCGATACCCATACACTATACATGAACAAAATATTAAAATGAATTTTTCTTCACTTCCATTATCTGAGATAGAAAAATTATTATGAACACTCAGACTCCCGAAAATAACGCCTTTTAAACAACCGTTTTAAATTTTTTCCAAACTTTATGGGGAAACATCATTTTATCAGACGCGTACGGGCATTTTGTTTAGAACGGTTTTGACAGAAAAGTGATGCTGCGGGCATCATTGAGGCACGTGGAGCTGGAGTGGGTGAGTGAGAGCTGGCGGCCCACTCCCGCAGATCCGAAGCCATCCGTAAATAAATTTCCGTCGTGGGAGAAGGGGGCGGTGTGGGCAGAAGGAATTGTGTGTGTCCTGAAGGCATACTCGAGGTGTCCAACACCGAGGAGCGAGAGTTTATGGTAGGGGTGACCCCTGCCGTTGGTGGGGATTGGGGTCCTGTCCAGAGAAATTGTTTAAGGCTGACCCTCTGGGTGCATCCGTTGTGATTTGTCCAGTTGCTGATTTTAGTTAATAACTATAACAATATATTGTTCTTCATTTCAAACTCCGAAGCTGGTTGCTTTCGATTCATACAAAGTCAACAATTATTTTCTGACAAAATGTGAAAATGTCCGACAGAAATGCTTATAGGCGGCAGTCCCAACCCCCATCCCCGGTCGCAACAACAGCATGGGGCATGCTCTCTTGCGATATTTGTTTTTTGTTTTAACTTTAGGCCTGTGGAGCTAAAGCCATGAGACGCGTTATCGCCCTGATAAGACTGTGTTCCAAACTAGCACCCAAAATCTGTAATATACTTTTTTAGGTGTGACACGTCCTGCGAGACGTGCCACTCCCAAAAAGTATATTATCGACTTTGGTTCCAAGTGTGGTCTCATAGGGCGGTATCCCTTATTTAAAAACACTACTTTGAAAGTTTGATACTACAGGTAGGTCAGTGAAGCCCCCCCCCCCCCCCCAAAAAAGTAAATTTCGAAACATTACAGAAAAATTTGCCCCCCCCCCCCTCCCTCTCCAAACCTCGACTTACCATGGCCTGTACGCCTGTGCATCTTATAATGACGTTCTCTGCTTTCCATTACTAGTTTTGTCGGCCATTTATAATCTATCGGTATCGGGCCTGCAATTAGTTTTTTTAAGGGTGGGGGGGGGGGGGGGCGGCGAGAAGCCATGTGGGGGAGGGGTACCAATGGCCTTTCCGCTGCTTTATTTTCTTTCTGCACCGATAAACCACGCTATGATATACGGAACAACACCAAAAACTCTGGTAATACACATATCGCGAAAAACGGAGAGATCGTAACGTTAATCGATTGGAGAGTGTTTCAAGTGAATACCACTAAATTTATTCCATAATAAAGGGAAGTCACTAATTTTAATGATTCAAATTCCTATTTTGCTAGAATTCGTAACCGTGTTAAGTGAGCTGAGTAAGCAGAATTTGCCATCCAAAAGTAGAAGGCGGTGTAATCTAGCCCTGCTTATCGCTAAAACGAAATAATTATTTTCTCAAAAGGAAATATCATTTCGTTAAAAATAAATGTTATTTCGTTATACGAAATAATATTACGTTATTTCATTAAACCGAAATATTATTACGTTATTTAGAAACAATATTTCGTCAAAACGAAATAATACTTTGTTAACACGAATAATTATTTCGTTAAAACGAAATAATATTTCGTTATTTGTAATATTATTTCGTTGAAACAAAATATTATTTCGTTATTTCGAAAAATTATTTCGTTAAAACGAAATATTATTTCGTTTTTTTCGAAACTTTATGTCATTAAAACAAAATAAAATAAGAGCGAAACCTGTCACCTACCGGGATCCATACCTTCCACTCTGTCTGTTCAATGTTTTGATTTTTTTAAAGCAGACAGATGCCCTTCTGTTTCGACAGCGAATGACAAAACAAAGAAGGGTTTCGTTTCTGCGTTTGTGTGTCTTTATTTTAAGAGCATAAAACTGCTGCCATAAATTATCATTTACCACACTCTAAAACCGGTTGCGTTAAAAACCAACCCAACTGAACTGGGCTGAGTGAATATGAACCCAATTGGGTTCATATTCACTCAACCCAGTTGATTTGGGTTCATTTCGAGCCCTTTTGGCTTTTAAGAACAATGTTGAATGTGAGTAAAAAGACCTATGTGTCACATAATTTTCGAAAACGTGAATATATAAAAAATAAAATGTTAGCACTTGATTTTATATTTGTGTAATAAATCATTCTAGCCATTTTTAAACGATTCCCTGGTATTCTGTGTGAAAAACGTTAATCCCAGCTCTTATCTGTGAACAGAGTATTTTCTCAAGTTGTAAATTTGTTCATGAAATCTTGTCAATTTCAGTGTCGTGTCTTCGCCTCAAAATGGGAACCACTTTACAAGAGCCCTAAGTCTGATAATGCACTTGATCCAGGGATTTTGGGGAGGGGGAGGGGGCGAAGCCTGCAACCCCTACCAGGCAGAATACATTAGCGTCATTTATTATTCTTTACAGAATATGCCCGAATGTTTTGCAGAGATTGTCGAGAGATATCAATTGACACTTTATTTTGGGCTGAAAATCTTTCGCGTATCTGGGTAAGAGTTGTGCACGGAATGGGTTCATGTAAATGATTACACTTCTCGAAAGGCCAGACATGCAAAGATATTTTTGAAACATACACTTTGTCATCACTATTTGTTCATTTGGCTTTATTGTTCTGTCAAATGTTGTATATTTCATTTGTAAATTCAGACAGGGAGCGGACTCACAGAATACTTTCCACTGCATCAATAAATTACAGGCTGCTTTTAAAGCAGTGCATATTGAGTGGACGTTGCAGAAAGATGTTACGATTCCAAAGAAAAAAGGTTTGGTCTGGCTTGTAATTGTGACATTTTCACTTCAAATGTTTTTCAGTATAACAACTTCAATATTATTTAATTTCCTGTTTTTCGCTTTTTTAGCGTACCTCTCAATGTGCTTGTACCAACCGTTTCAAATACTTTGGAAAACGAGTTTCTAATAGTCGTTGCAGCTGGATATGTAAAGGTGGAAGTAAGAGAATGAAGTGTGGAGGTAAAAAAGCGTTTTCTGCATACACAACAGGTAAGTGCGAGCATTATATTGTACAGAGTATCTTAAGGGGGCGCGGTGGCTCAGTTGGTAGAGGTGCAGGCTGCAAGCCGAGAGGTCCTCGGTTCGAATCCCACCTGCGGCAACCGCGTTGTGTCCTTGGGCAAGACACTTCACCCCGATTGCCTACATTGGGGCCCGATGACGCTGTGTACTGAGGCTTACTGCACGTCGATGGTGCGCATGTCTTCAACCAATCTAACCCTGCCTGTGCTGCGGTGCAGAGTTCAGAGTTACGATGTTGGAGAGCTGACAGCTGCTCGTCGTTGCTCGGTGGTTCTCTCCGGGTACTCAGGCTTCCTCCACCTGTAAAACTGTCACGGTCGCGATTAGCCATTGTGCATAAGTATGTGACCTTAAACACCAATAAATAAATAATACAGAGTATCTCAAGCGAGTCCCCTGTTTGTATAGAAATTTACAGGAGTTAAAAAAGTTACGACTTACCGTGTTTACTTTGGTCCAGACTTAATTACTGAACAAGTGTTACAAATTTTGATATAAACTGGGTATGAGTGGACGATTTTATTTATTATATGATGCCCTCTCAAAACAACACTTAACCCTTTACTTAACACGAAAAGCAGACGACACTTGCAAACAAATCTTGAATAACTATTTTTTTTTTCATTTTTTATCTCAAAAACATAGGTCATGACCCCTCGTTGGAACGAGCTCGATGAGCTCGTTCCAACGAGGGGTCATGACCTACGCTTTTGAGACAAAAATGAAAAAAATACTGAAAGTTAATTGGCGATTTTTGAGAATATCGCTGCCCGGTTTTGGCCGTTACGTTGGGTAAAGGGTTAAATGGAAGTGAATCAAGCATTGACTTCTATAAGGCCTGTGATTATGTTAAAAATTTAGATACGTTGTGTGTTCGACTGCAGTGTGTGCGCCACGAAACGAAACGATATAACAGACAACAAATATTGACCATTCCTCATCCCTCGAGACTGAATCCACAATTATTCTCTGTCGCTTGATGGACAATGTATTACTATTTTCATATCTGAAGGCTCGTTAATCAGCTTCACTCTTTCTGAAACCACACCCTGAATGGTATCGTTGTTTCCCCATCCTGACACTTTCTAACCTGATACCCCAAATGGCGCCATCTTTTATGAACCTTTCTCGTCTGACATCCAGAATGTATTCGTATTCAACAAAAACAACCATTGGTATCTTGATACCTCAGATTGTATCGTATTTCACGGACCTAACCTTACACCCTGAATGATACGATCATTCAACATCTTAAACTGTTTTACCAGACACCCCTAAAGATGTTACCCCATAGGATATAACTATTTAAGTATGTTCATACAAAACTAACATCTTCGCTCTCTGATTGGACGAGAGCTCGCGTAGTGTTTTCAATGTTTACGGCTTCAGGAGCATATGTTACTGTTTGGCTTCACCATGCGAAATACTCAAATGAGAAGAGATTCAAAATCCGTATTGTATTTTTAGATCGTATTTTTTGAGGCCAGCGATCAGTCTACGAATGTATACTCGCAACCCATCACTGGCCAATAGCGTCACGCGACAGAGCATAAATGATCCCAATTCTCAGCAGATGCACAATAAAAGAATCGCAATATCACCATAAACAAAAACTTAACACGCCTTATCCGAATGAAGTGTTGTTTAACCCTTCACCCAACGAATAGCCCGCATCCGCCCGCACAATATGTAAATTCAGCATTTGAAAAAATATTATTTTTCAAACAACTTCAACAAGCCTATATCATGTGACCCCTCGTTGGGAAGAGCTCGTCGAGATCGTTCCGACGAGGGGTCACATGATATGGTTTTGTTGAATTTTTTTGAAAAATTTGAAAAAAATTATATTTAAAATAATAAATTTTGATATCGTCTGCTTTGGGTAAAGGGTTAAATTACAAATCAGTTTACGAGTTATCGACATTTATCTGATTCGTTTATTATTTGTTCAGTTACATCGTGAAGTAAACAAGTTGTTTATTTACAATTTTTTTTTTATCGTTGAATGTTGCTGTGTTCATGTCATGGTGTGGGTTTTGTGCTATGTATGGAGGTCTTATGGGAACACATACGTCATTGTGGTGAATTAGCGGTTCTGTAACATGGTCTGAGGTTTGTGACGTGAAGTGTATGGTCAACCTCGACGTGAACGTAAACTCCAAGCCTCAAATCGCAAGCCATGTTACCGTCAGTTCATCACAATACCATATAATGTGATCCAATTATCTGGTCCATTTGTCCAGTAATCCAGTACTCACAGTGATCACTACGTTGTGAAACTAACGTGGGCGTTCAGGTTTATCAATTGGGTAAGTATCGGTAAACCATATTAAGGAACCATTCTGAAGCGCACGTTCTGCAACTTAAATATTTTGTTTTTTATGGATGTGCCTCTCGTTATCTTTGCAGTAGAATTATTATGTCGGCATGGGTTTACCTTGCTCCGGGTTATGGGAGATTGCCTAGACTGTAACTAGACACATATGTGAACAAACGCCACGACAAAACATATGTCATAGGTTATGTGAAAAGCAAAAGCGAAACCAATGTTTTAGTAAATCACACCCTGGTCTTCCGGTGTTTACCTGGAAAACGATTACCAGAAACATTTTATGTACTTCTTATTGTTTTCTATACACACTCTTTACCTAGCTATGAACTTACTGTACGTATCTAGTCACTTACAAGTGATACATTGTTGCCGTATCACATCATCAGGTTAGTCAAATTGCAAATATCCTCTCTGCCACAAAGACCCGGAAAGAACTACAATACTACAGTTAAAACTAGAAGTCCTGTCATTAAATGCGCTCAAATAGCACGTCGATCTGCGCGTTAATCTACGCGTTATGAACGTAGTAAGGCAATCAAATTCTGTACATATGGCCTGTGCACAAGCAATGTTTCAGCCTATGGACCTCCGGGTAAACTGGGATCGACCAAAAGCTATTTTGGTCTCTTGTTATGCCTTCGTTATTGGATTATGCTCTGGTTCCATAAATCGTTTATTTATTAGTATGCTTTTGATAGTTCTATTGGTTCCACTTGGTTTATTCTTTTGCGTTCATCTCTTTCGCTGGGATATCGTAGTTTATTTGGTGAGTGAACTCTCTCGTGTCTGGTTAGATGGTGTCTCCTTTTAGACATCTTTACACATTTGAAGCATTGATATTTCTTAGGTTCGTGGATAGTTCGTTTGTGTAGAAGGAGACATTTCAAAATGACTGAAAGATTTTCGCTACTCGTCGCAGGTATGGTGTTGAACCATCGCTCGTTAAATGTGAACTAACAAACTGACAAAGTTAGGGAGCGGAATCCCATTTTGTACCCCTTATCCATCGTATGAGGGCATGAGGGGTTATTTTTACTGTGAAATGAGTGTTTTCTATTTTCAATATGGGTTGATCAGAAAGTTGACAGGGTAGGAGTCACGTGTAACCAGTAAGGAGAAGACAGGGCATTTATTTTTTAACCCTTTACCCAACGTAACGGCCAAAACCGGCCAGCGCTATTCTCAAGAATCGCCAATTAATTTTCAAAATATTTTCATTTTTTGTCTCAAAAACATAGGTTATGACCCCTCGTTGGAACGAAAATGAAAAAAATTAGTTATTCAAGAATTTTTTTTGCAAGTGTCGTCTGCTTTTCATGTTAGGTAAAGGGTTAAACAATGTGAGGTGGACTAGAAGGTGCTGCTGTTTACGGAAGGCTCACATCGTTATTAAGTGGGAGAGTGGGTTTGGGTCTAATTATCTTATATGAAGCCCATTATTAAAGTATCTTCTTGATGGCGGGGCACCAAACAGAACTATTTGTGTTAAGGGATTGATTTTTGTCTGAGAGGAATAGGTGAGGTAATGGTTTCTTAAATATTCTGTTTACCTCCATGCAACATATTAACTTGGTATGGCGTCATAACATGGCTGTCAGGCAGAAATAATAACATTGTTTTGATCGCATGGTGTATCATATTACCAGGGGAATTAATATACAATATGGCCCCTTCCAGCATGGACAGTAGAATTGTTTTGATCACATGAGTGCCCATCATGCATCATATTAAAATAATTAAACTTGATAATTACATTTGAAAGGGTTTTAAAATCACAGTTTTATTTTGCTGGGGATGTGCTGAGGGGAAGTGGGGGCGGTTGGGGGTCTCGAAATTACAAAATCAAAACTTAAACTTGAAATTGAAATTGAAAACTGGTTTGATCACGTGAGTACCCATCATTAAAAGACCAATTAAAAAAACAATTTAAAGAAATATAAAACAATAATATAATTAATTTTAAAATTAAAAAAACAATTAAATGAAACAAAATTAAAATGATGTCAACGACTGATCTGGCATCTTCTGTGAGAGAATAGGGTTGATCAGCTACCCACTTTTATGCACTACATGTAGAACTAACCAGAATCATCAATGATCCTGTGGTCAGGGAGCAAAAACGATTATAATCTAAAATGATTATAATCATTCTAAGCACCTATTAAAGCTTTGCATGAAATATTGGTGCTCCTACGAACGGAGAAATTTGCAAATACAGTCAAAATTAAAATAACCTTTTACCCATTGTAATGGCCAAAACTGTCCAGCACTATCCACAAAAATCACCATTCAATTTTCATTATTTTTTCCATTTTTGTTTGTCTTAAAAGCATAGCCTATGACTCATCCTTCATCGTTCCAGTGAACTGATATAAGGTATATTTTTGACCATAGACGCCGAGGTTCGATAAAAGTGGAGGGGCACAACTTGCCAAGGCCACCATGGGTTCGGCTCAGTGGGAGAAAAAGTTACAGTTCTATGTCGGTAAGTGAACCATGCCACACAATGGTGTCTCTTTGAGATGAGCGTGCCGCAGTGTGGTTACTGTCCTGCCCATGTCTTGTACTTCAACCATCGTTCAACCAGAAGGGTCGCCTTCGGGTTGGAAGATGGCCGAAGTAGAATAAACGGACCGAAGCGACCGCAGGTGGGATTCCTTGGCCAAATGGATTTTCAAATAACACATTACAGGAATGACACAGCACATTTTCATGCGTCCATTTCAACTGATTGTGTAACCAGCAATATTGTTATAGACTCGGTCAATATAGTGTTAGGCACTCACCATAGGCTACGATCAGGCTCTCTTTGTTATCTGTCAGGCTTTTTGGGGAACGTCCGTCGGGAAGAACTGCCCAGTTTGAATCCGTGCAATACTGCAACTCAGACACGTGCCAAATCTAAGGAGTATGCTCGGTAACATTTGTATAGGCATCCAGTATTTTCGTACCATAAATTCTCGTTCCGTTACACTCCTCCCCGTTTTAATGGCTCAAAACCCACACCTGAGAATGGTTACGAGTTAGTACGTGCCGATCAACAATCAAATAATATGCAATTCTATCCCCAAAAAATTCCTTCTACCAAAAAATGAGATACAGTAAGTAGTTATTCTTATTTTTATCGAAACAAGATCAAGATCAAAAGCAGTAACATTTTGATCTTAATAATATGTAAATTTATAGATCTTATTAAGTGGAGAAACTTAACTTAGTGCATTTGCAGCAAAATATATATTTGCGTTAGACTACAAACTAAAATTACAAACTCAAATATGAGCTTTTTTACCAGGGGATCTGAGCGTTTAAACACCTGGAATATATTACAGCCATATATTTACCAACATATGCACATACATTAATCCTTATCTACATGCCAGTAAACTCTAATAATATTTACAATATAAACAATAGTAATGTACAAAAATGCATGTACCCACTCTATACAAAATCAATGTGATACAACTGGCAGGCATTCTGATTGGCCAATGTTATCAACACAGATACTGGCATATTCTTCAGCTTGCTAAGTTGCTTCGCCACTGGCAAAAGCATCCATGGAGTATTTACTGGGCAATGGCGAAGAGGTGACGAATACGGTGAATCCGACTCCAAAAGGATTTTGTCAACAGGCAATTTAGTGATTGCATCTAGGGTAAAGGCATCCCTGAAAATATTATTTGCCAGACCGAACTTGCAATTTGGCAGTTTTATTTGCCAAGCCGGAAGCTAGACATACGTTCCCATAAAACAGTGGCTGTGGACATTGAGGTGGGACAACCCCAAATATTCAAAAACGTGAAGAACTCTTCCAGCCGTTTCGCCAGTGCCCGAGTCCCTACAATGAAGAACAACAGTCTTGTTGATCTTCTCTGCTAAAGGAAGCACTTTATGCAGGAACTTTTCCTGAGCAACAAATTTTCTCTGCACACCGGCTCCTTTATCAGAACATGGAGGTCTACATTTACAAGTGCTACAGTTAAAACTAGAAGTCCTGTCACGAATAGTGCGCTTATGTAGGCTTAATTGCGCGTTGGAATTGCGCGCAGTTGCCATATCGAATGGCACCCAAAGCACGGCAGGTTCTCCTGGGTACTCATAGCAAACACATGCAATATTTCTGCCAATGGACCTCCGGGTTACTCGGAGGTCCATTGGCTGAAACATTGCTTGTGCACAGGCCATATGTACAGAATTTGATAGCTTTACTTGGGCCACGCACGCATTAACGCGCATATCAACGAGCTATTTGTGCGCATTTCATGACAGGACTGCTAGTTTTAACTGTAGTCAGATCCATGCCTATCTCCCCTAATCCAATACAGCGTGGCAACCTAAGGAATGACTCTATTTTATGATAAAATCGATCAATAGATCGAGAGTCCACCAAATGTGGCTGAAGCCCAAACGTCACAAACAATCCCTCGTCTCCAGCCAGCTGTCTTTCCCATGACCTCCAGTGCTCTGGGAAAACATAGTTTGCAACGACTCCCACAAGTGACAACACCTTTCTCTCTGGCACCATTTCCTCCACATCTGCTAGTGATTGGTTTCCTGTTCTTTTCAATAACTGATCAATATGAAGATGGCTATCTATAAAAGGAACTGGTACCTGCACTTCTGAGGGGATGTCTGCTGTCAGTGGCATACCACTGTAATACATCAGGCTTTCAACTGAATCTACTTCTTTTTTGCTTAACAGATTCAAGATGAACGATAAGCTGTTCAATAATCCTCCATTGTAAGAGAGCTACTATAGAATTTGGTGGGGAGACTTCATACTTTTGTGGCTTATCTAGTCCCTGTTTTACCAAATAGCTGTCCAGCAAAGCCGATTCCTCTGTGTTAAAGGGGTTCAAGGCTGTTTCTGTGGGAAACCATTTATTGGATACCACATGATCCAAAGGACCAGGCAAAGAAACCACAGCCTGCCCATCTCTGAAATAGTGAAGAAGACCATTCACTAGATATATCCAATGCAGCAAATTCTTTTCATTAAATTCCGCTCCACTTGGATGATCATCTTTGTCCAAATGCTTCTTTTTCAGGAAACAATAATTTCCCTCTTGCTCCTTACAGAGCCAACACGCTGACTTTGCTGCCACATATCACGGAATGTGATTCGAAATCATGTGCCTTTTCATGTTTCTTTGCTGACCACCACAAATCTAACATGTCCTGTGAGTTGCTCCAGACCTCTTGGCTTCAACCACTCGCCTGTCTTCTATCTCATCATCAGATATAGCTACCTTTATCTCATGCGCCACAAGGCTGTCTTCAGCAATCTCATCAATGACTGTATATTCTGATAGGTCCACTTCCACTTCACTGTCAGAGGATTTTTCAGGGGGAGGTGACTACATCTTCGTTCTCGTCTAATCCAGTTTCATCATACTCTGGCTCAAAATAGATGTCAGATAATTCATCCATCTACAAAAAATGTATATGTAACCTAAGGATGAATCCAAATATTTCCATATTGAAGGATGAAAGGATTAGTGAAACTGTAACTGCAACTGTGCAATGGTTCTAGAAAAAAACATGCAAATTACCTAGCATACCACATGTTGAAGTGGTTATTAGATGTCAACTTAATCTCGGAATCTGACTGGAAGCTTAACTTTTCTCCCTGTTCTTGTCGCCACTGGTGGGGAGCAGAACAAGTTTGGCAAATCCCCTTCTTGTAGATAATGTAAGGGGTGATCTTCCTTATGACTAGTTGCAATCCCTGTGGACTGGACAAATTTGCATTGTCGGCTTTTACGGCAAGTTGCTCATCAGATTCTTCTGAATTGTTCGCTTCTTCTGCCTTGTCCACTTCTGCATTGTTCACTTGTTTGTCAGTCTCTGCTACTTCTTCACTCTCTTGAAAAAACTTCTGTCTCCTCCTACTGAGCCATATTGGTAATGTAGTGTCCCTGCAAATTTTTAACCTGTCGTGGTGTAGCATATATTTCCATTTTCTGTCCTCTACTTCGTAGAGAGGGGGCTTACTTCTCACGACCAAATATGGTCCTGTCCATGGTGCTCTCAACTTGTGACTTTGTCCCATTTTTGTTGACAAGTCTCTTTTGTAAACTATGTCATCAGGCTGATACTTTGTCTCCATTGCTCGCAAGTCATAATTCCTTTTCTGTCATTGCTGGGACTGACCCAGATGTTTTCGAGCAAAATTATGTATTTTAGGCATAATATGACTCATATAAGCTACCCATCCAGCTGCATCATATTCTTCTTGATTTATTTCTTGGATACCAAACAGCAAATCTACAGGATGAATTACTTCTCGCCCTAGCATTAGTTGATTAGGTGTAAATCCTGTTTGTTGGTTTACCATTGAATGGGGAGTCATTCCTAATAAAGGTAGATCTCTGTCCCATTCTCTACAATATCCATCAATAAAACATCTTATCATTTGCAGGATCGTTCAATTAAACCTGTCAACTTGTCCGTTAGATGATGGGTGGTATGGTGTTGTCCTGGTCTTGACAATTTGTAGCTGCTCACAAAGGGACTTGAACAGATTGCTTTCGAAACTTCTACCTTGATCAGTGTGAACCCCCAGTGGACATCCGAATGTTATTATAAAATGGATTATAAATTTCTAGGCTGATGCCCATTCTGACATGGACGGTTCAAGAACTCCAGAATCCAGTAATTTATTTAAATGGTCCTGTTCCTGATTCTAAAGCCTAAAGGTGTTCGACGCATTTTGTGCTTTATTGGTGGAGCATTTCCAGTATTTATTTCATGGCTGATCTCCTCAAGACACCCTAGGTCTAAGTCATGTTGAGCAAACACATCTTGATACTCTATCAGAAGCTTGCCCATTTTCACGCTCTGTTCTGTATCCAAAGTATCAATGGAACGTTCAAATAGTTGTAGTAAGTGTGGTGGTTTCTGCTCTTTTATTTTGGACAAATCATCAATTAAACTTACATCAGCATCGCCAGTAACAAAGTCTAAAAGCAGTAGGTTCAAAATCACATAAATTTTGAGCCAAACTTCTGTTGAATATCTATGATAGGACCAGACACTTGTTATTTGACATCACATCTGGAGCATCATCTGCATTACTATTGTCTACGGACGACTCAAAATGACATAAATTAAGAGTGCTTCCTTCAACAATCTCTTCTGCAGTGCCAACATACACATTTTTCTTCAATTTCACATGATGAGTTGAATCATTGATTGCTTTTATGCAGCCATTCTTCCCATTTCCCATTGAGGAAGACAAACATACCACTCACATCACCAGTGGGCTCAACAACATAGTTGGATGCCAATGGTTGTGTCAACTCCACATTCACAATAGTCATGGTATTGGGAGGCAAAGTGATTGATTGGCTCACCACTCGAGAAATTGGGATGGAGTTTGTGCCTGTTCTTTTAAAAGATGCATTCACGACCTCCTCTCCAAGCATCAATGTGCTGTTTCATAAATTAACAAGGCAGTCAGGGGCGACCAGGAAATCCAGCCCCAGAACGAAGGGGTCATTGATGGGTGCAACACATACATCCCACTTAAAAGACTGTGTTCCAGTTCTTATTTCCATTCCAGGAACTATGGTTTCCATAACTGGTTGTTTACCAATTCCTCTCAGCCGAACTCGTTGTGTATCTGATGTGAATTTCAAATTTGAGGAATTGAATAATTCCACATCCATGATGGTTAACATGGCAGCAGTATCTACTACACTGGCAGTTGTATTTACATTATTAACAGTCAGAGGCAACGTTAATGATAGATCTGTAACCATATTTACAATTATTTCTGGAATCTCTTCTTCATTCACAGATTTCTTTTTTACAGGTAGGCCTACTTGCTCTTGGACCCTGTGTTGGCCTTTGCACCGGGCACTGTCTTGTTTATATCATCCTGCTTTGTCTCTGAGTCTTGTCTTGTCCTCCAGGAGTTAGATGACGCTGACCTTCTGGAGTGATACTGATTGTATTTTTTGTTCTTTTGAAACTTATCTTTCCTCCAATTGTTTTGATGCCAAGCAGGAGGTCTGTAATTTGGTTTGCCGCTGTCCATTGAAGAATCTTCGCCACCAAGTTTCTGTTTAACCAAAGCAGACATGTCGGTGACTAAAGACTTTAAGCCCACCATTTCTTTCTCTAAAGAAGAAATCTTTGGTTCTATTTCTACTTGGCTAATTTGAAGCTCAGCTTCAGGCTCTGAGAAGGTCACTTGTCGTTGCTGGTAATTGCCAGAGTGATACCGTATTATTGCCTTTTGATTTGCAATATACTCCTTCATATATTTTAGAGCCTGAAGACTGTCCATGGATTCTTCTCCATTACTGCTTTTACTGCCTCCTTGTCTTTACATCCACGCAGGAAAGCTTCAGTGGAGATCTGCTCTACAGTGTGGCGATCTGATTGTGGATAGCCTTCAACAATCATCGTGTAAACACGCTGATAAAACTCTTCTAGGGTTTCATTCTCTTTCTGTTTTAAATATTGGAGTTGTCTCCTTGCTGATGCTGGTGCTTCTCTTCCACTAAATCTTCTCTTAAGCTCTTGTTTTAAAGATGTAAAAGATTGTCTAGAGTCCAACAAATTGACATATTCAAGAGCGTCCTATATCAGGCAATCGTATAATCTTGTTAACCTTTTCCTCGATCCCCATTCTCTTCAATCTGCTATTCTTTCAAACTGTATTGTGAAAGGCTCCCATTTTGCTGAACTAATTCGACTAAAAAATGGCAGTTTTGGTCGGGTGGGACTTTTACTCCTTCGACGAGAATGTCTGTGGTGCTTGCTCCCATTACTACTGGATCTGTGTGACGAATCTGATGAGGATGATTTATGTTTTCGACCCCCAAATCTTCCAGTGTGAGATGCACATTCCGAGCCACTGTCAGATGAATCAGATCTTTTTGAGTGACGCCTTTTTTCTCTTGACGTTTCTCTTTTCTGTTGTCTTCAACCATTATGGGAGGCTGAACGGTGTGAAGCTGAGCCACCAGACACACCGTCATATCTTCTGCTGCGAGAAGTGTGACGTACGTAACGTCTGTGTCTGGCACGTTTTCGTTCATAAGATGAACCATTTGGAGACTTTGATCGTTCCTGACTTCGTTATCTGTGCTTCTCCTACTATGTCTCCCACCTTCTGAATATCTGGAGTTAGATGATGAATATTTATCAACTTCATTACTGCTTTCTCTTGATCCATTTCTCCAGTATTTAGATTTTTTGTCCGTTTGACCAGTGATGTCCGATTTTAATTTCTCTTTTGGTCTACAGTCAGGGTGGAACCGTTTATCACGTTCATTGTTTCTATCAGAGTGACTGGCAGAAGGTGTCGATTCTAGCTCTGATTTAATTTTATCAACATCCAGTAGTGCTGATAAATGGGTGCTACAATTAAAACTAGAAGTCCTGTCACGAACTGTGTGCTTATCTAGGCTTAATTGCGCGTTGGAATTGCGCGCAATTGCTATCTCGAATGGCATCCAAAGCACGGCGGGTTCTCCTGGTTACTCATAGCAAACACAGGCAATGTTTCTGCCAGTGGACCTCCGGGTTACCCGGAGGTCCATTGGCTGAAACATTGCTTGTGCATAGGCCATATGTACAGAATTTGATAGCCTTACTATGGTCATAACGCGTAGATTAACGCGCAAATCCACGTGCTATTTGTGCGCATTTCATGACAGGACTTCTAGTTTTAACTGTAGGTCCACTTTCGCATTCTGACATTTGTTTGGGTTGATTTGTAGCCAAACTATCTTTGTTGTGCCAAGCAGGTACTGGGTGGCCTACAGCAGTCTGATTCTGTTTTTCCTTTTCAGTCTTTAACTCTTCAAGCAGTTTGTTGTATTCGAAATTAAACTCTGTTGTTAAATCTCTCAACTGCTGAGCAGAAGTCTGTTTAATTGCTTCTATATTTGTCTGTTATAATTTCAATTGCATTCAGTGTTTGTGTTAAATTACTGATTTATTTAAGTGAGTGTTTCAAAAGCTATAACATTTTGAAACCATCCTAACACAAATAAACAACATTATTTTAAATTCACTGTTGATGTTGACTTTTATAAATCGTGAAGTGACCAAGTTTCAATGTGAAACAATCGGTAAATAACCGACACATCAATGAAGAAACCCTGTGCTTCCTTGTTATCTCGTCGCCATTTGTTATAGGCTCTCTTTGTAATCTGTCAGGCTTTTTGGGGAACGTCCGTCAATGTCAGATATCGGGACGAACTGCCCAGTTTGAATCCTTGCAATACTGCAACTCAGGCACGTTCCATTCTAAGGAGTATGCTCGGTAACAGTTGTATAGGAATCCAGTCTTTTCGTCGTACCATAAATTCTCGTTCCGTTACAATATATCTGGGGAAGAATGGAGGAGCACGTGTCCCCTGTGCACATCCTCCCTGGTTCCGTTGCCTCGTTTTTGATGCAAAAATAAAAAAAATAGTGTATCAAGAAGTTTGTATGTGTCTTCTGTCTTTCGTACCGGGTAAAAGGTTAACTGTCCACAACACTTGAGTAAATATAAACGTTATCATACAGCGATAACATTATTTAACCATAATCTTTTAATAACGTTGTTTTAATCAGACCAGGTACCCCGTTCGTCAATGAAACTACTATAGTGTCCACAGGCGCTCTTGGCATTAAATGAGGTGTTTGAACATGACCTCACACTTTTTTAACCGTCAATTAATAAAAAGGTTGAAGGTCAAACTATGACACAATACTTTAACGATGGAATGAAGAGAGCGGCAGAAGAGTCAGCACATGTGGATGAGTATAGTTTCGTAACGCAATTTGTTCGGCTCTTTCCATAGAGATTATTATTATTATGTGGATGTACAAAATATTATCGGAGTCTCCCTCCGGGTTCTAAGGGTAGAATACGACCCGTCTTCGGCTCGTCGTGATCTGCCCTTAGAATCCAGAGCGAGACTCGGATACATATTTTGTACATCCACATGATGGTAATAATAATTTTATCTTACAATATATTGGGGATAGGTCAAGAATGTAGATGAATATATAACGAATATTATTTATTCGTACGGATGAACAAAAAGAAAAAAAAAATGGAACTCACGTGAAAGGAACTTGCTTGTATCCGACGCCAGGTACAAACATCTGTATCAGGGGGTCGGATACACGACAGTTGTGGAGTTAATACAGACAAAATACATGTTGACTGTAAGATAAAAGGAATTATCATAGACTATATCTTGTAAAACCCTCTCCAATTATATATGACACACCACCGATTCTTTGGATATCTTTGTTTTTCGATTTGGGAAAATAAAACGGGACGAGAAAACAAGGAGATTTAATTAAAGATATTTAAGGTCATTTTGTCTAACGTAGCTGGAAATAACGGCCATTGATAATCGCAAAAATCGCCATCCAAATACTTTTATTTTTCATGTTTGCCTCGAAAACATAGCTCGTTCCAATGAGAGGTCGTAGCCTATGTTCTGTAGATATAAAATTATAATTTTCATTTCTTCAATGTTTGTTTTTTCAGATTGTTGTCTGCTATTTGGGGAGATAACCCTTTAACTGACACGAAAGAAAGACGACACGTAAAACAAAATTTTTGAATAACTAATGTTGTTTCATTTGTTCCCTAAAGCGTAGCTTATGCCCTCATTAGATAGAGCGCACCGAGTTCATTTCAGTGACGGTTCATAAGTTATGTTTTTGAGACAAAAATGAAAACAAATAATAAAAGTCTAATGTTGTTTTTTTGTGAATAGCGCTTGTCTGTCTTGTCCGTTACTTTGGGTAGAGGGTGAAAGGATTAACACGTAAGGCCAAACCATTTTACATTCTGTAATAGAGGCAGAATATGATTTGTCGATATGTTCTGTCCTAAAACCCGAGTCCCAATAAGGCAATTAATGAATGTTGAAGTCGCCTACCTGACCTTTTCCGATATGAAAAGCGACTTTTTATAATGTTATTTCTCTTTTCTATAAAGTTATCGCCCTTTAATTATTAGGCGACAGATGGAAGGAACAACTAAGAAACAAATAAATTCAATTTCCTTGTTGTAACTTTTAATATCCGAAAACAAAACCTGTCTGCGGTTTTCGATTATTGAAAGTTACAAATTTACAAGTTACAAAATAGAGTTTACTGTGTGAATATTTTATTTATTCACTAATAAATTTCCAAGAAGTCTTGAGTTTTTTTAACTATTATTTCGACTCATTGATATTTCAATGGCCCAACTGCATCATCAAGACATAGAGTACGTGGAGAGTGCATTGTAACTAAATCACCCGCGTTATTACCCAAGCTATAACTTTCAAATGTTGTACATATAAAAAAAAACACAAGCAATGTTTCAGCCAATGGACCTCCGGGTTTAACCCGGAGGTCCATTGGCTGAAACTTTGCTGGTGCTGGTTATGCTTTGCAACAAATTTGCAATTATTGCTCGGGTGGAATCTCCACTCTGCGGGTGATTTAGTGATAATATACTCTCCACGTACTGTACCTTCAACAAATGCAAACCTGAATTATTAGTCAGTCAGGCCTTAGGTATACCTTCAACAAAGGCAAATCTTGATGATGTAGCTGAAATATTAGTCATTCGGGACTTAGGTATACCTTCACCAAAGGCAAACCTGAAATAGTAGTCAGTCGGGACTTAGGCATACCTTCAACAAACGCAAACCTTGATGATGTAGCTAAAATATGTGCATCGATATGTTTGTCTTTTCTTTCAGGATACACTGAAGATGATTGACTGAAGACAAAACAGACCAATGACAATATTAATATTTCTGATTCACACTTATTGTAAGTGTCGAATAAAATGCAAAAGAAAATAAGTGATTACTCTCATTGTTTTTTTTTCACATTCCCCCTCACTTTCACATGGTTTGAAAAGTAACATAAGTTGATATTGTAACTCCTCAATGGCGGCAACGGCGACGTCAATGTTTGTCTCGTATTGTTAGTTTTTTTTAATTATTGTAGGGTTAACGAAACTTTCGGCGGCCAAGGCTACCTCGTATCGGGCAGTTGTACGGGTGGAGAAAGCCGGAAAACACGGAGAGAACAACCGAACAACGACGAGTAAAGTCAGACTTCTCAACGTACCAACCCAACACAAGCAGGGTCAGCGTTGGTAAGGGAAGCGCAGCAAGGACGTGCACCAATAAACACAGCGCCATCGCCCCATGTGGACAATCGGGATTAAGTGCCTTGGCCAATGACACAACGCAGTTGGTCCTGACGGGGATCGAACCGTGGGTTGAAATCCAATGCCATAACCATTTGTCTCGGTAATACTGGGCATCAAATCTACGTGGTTTTTACAGTATCCCATGGTTCCACCACCCTTTTTGTATTATGGAGAACACGGTCATGGTTTCCAGTTAACGGTTGCAATTGTAACCTTTGCTCTGTTATCGGCGTGCTGCGCGTGTGCGGCATCACCCACATACTTACGTTACCATAGCAAACAAGGGGGCATCACAACACAAGTGACAGTCAACGTCACATGACATTCATCGATGAGATTACCCTGATCAGAATAGTGCGCTTCAAAGATGTGTTACGGTTATTTTATTAATGAACACATTACAGATGTTTTTTTTTTTTAAATCACAAAGCGAATTTCCAGAAGTCATCCAATTACGCACGGGCAACGAAACACCATGAGGTGAAGGTGTTTTTCTTCCCTTTACGTATCAAACCGATCAATAGAGCGTACATCGCCCTTCATTTGTATTGAGATATGTCAAATATAGACTAAACTTTCAAGTGACATAGAAAGGTCAAATCTGGAGCAAATCGGAAAAGTAAAAAAATAAAAAAACAGCTAATTGTTTCAGCTCTACAACATACTAAAATCTCCCTCCCCCCTCAAAAAAAAAAAAATATATTTATCATATGACTCGTCCGTTTTGTTCACTTTAAAACTTTTGTTTTCATATTAATCAGTGATAAATAAAACCTTCCGTCAATTTTATTGGTCAATTTCAAAACTAGACAATTTGAATGGCTAAACAAAATACAACTGGGTGACATTTGCATAATTTCAGTAGGGAGAATTTACGTTATATGTCCTACTTAGGGTGGGTTATATTGTATTAATCTTTTACCTACAAGAAAAATTTTATTTTCACTTTTTGCTTCCAAAACATAGGTTATGACCCTCTCATTGGAACGAGCTCGACGAACTCGTTCCAATGAGGGGTCATAACCTATGTTTTGGAAGCAAAAAATTAAAAAATTTTTAGTTATACGAGGATGTTTTTTCCAAGTGCCGTCTGCAACTCATGTTAGGTGATGGGTTAAAAAGTCATACTAAGTGGCTAATTTGTGCGTGTGTGTGTCATATGATAAATAGAATATGAAATGAATGTTTTTCGCATATAATATTTATGAAACTCGTCCGAATTTTCCGTTTTGGCGCGCCAGAGGCTCGCCAAAACGAAAAATTCTTAGACTCGTTTCATAAATATTATATGAAAAAAACACTCATTCCATATCCTCTATATATTATATTCTAGCCTATGAATTATCGCCAATTATCTAAAAGATATTTCTCAATATTCATCGACTCGATGGATATCGAGATATATTCCCCAGTAGCTTCGTAAATGAAGTCATGCTTCGGCACATGGTGTCGCCTTGGCGGGACGATAAGCAGATCTTTGTTATGTTCGCAGTCGAATTGGGTTGAATACTGCACAGTAAAATGTCTCGTAGCATATAATAAAAAGAAATTCTACGCTATTTTATGGATATCGGGAATTATTTCTTTCGTATGGACCTACTCACGCAAGCGTTCATGAAAAATAAAACTTCCTGTTCCACACTCATGAGACAGTTCCCGATATTCACTGAAACAACATAGACATCCTCTATAAATTTTGACCAAATGCCCCCTGTGATATTATCTCAGCACTCAGGTGTACCGACTGTCATTTTCCCTGGATGCCAATACATTTTTAGGTTTTTCTTGCGGAGATGAGAGTTCCAATATATGATCACAAATAAATAGAGAATTCGGAAATAATTCGAAATAGTACAACTTGTCGGGCTGTTTGTGGTAATTAGATTTATACCTATTCAATCGACCACACCCTCCGAATATACTCCTATCCTATAAGGTTTTAGGTAACACAGCAACCACGTGCTACCATAGAAGCCAAGATGGCGGGCTCCAGTATACAAAATGGACGACGGAAACACGTATCACTCTAACAACACACGCTGTCCATGCGCACTAACACCACTATGGTAATGACGTCACAACATAGCCGCTCGCGCGGGATACTACTACTTTTTTATTCACGTCATAATGCGACGGCTTTCATTTGGACGGCAGTTAACACAACTTTATTCAAACCGCAGTTAGGCTACAACGTTGCAAATCGAAACTATAACCACGTGTTATGTGCCAGGTCGTCCTAAATACCGAAATCCTCCATTAATAGACCGACCCCCTATACACAACCTAAGACCCCAGTGGAATACATTTAATTGGTTTAGGGTCGTTTCGGCAAGGAACGTTTCGACTCACGTCTGGATGAAAATAAAACAATAAAAAACTTCAAGGAACTTGGGGTAAAATGCCCGGTTCCCTCTCCTTGAATATTATACTGAAAGCATAGGCTGTTTTTCTTCTAGATTCTTCTTCACATTTTTGGTGAGGGGAGGGGCGAGGGTAAGGCCTACACCGTAAAGTGTTTACAAGGTGATTGCCCACCTGCCTCAGACGGGAAAGTTCAAATATATCAGGGGCTGGAGTTCTTTTCTTCTGTTTAATTACCAAAAAACGGAGGAACTCCAATGTAAACTGGTGAATTCCTATGCATTATTTTAATAAAATGAATGTGACGTCACACAGGTATCTGGGATATGTGTACCGTTGTGCAGCTGGGAGACTCCCAACAACTTCATATTTAAAATAAATTCATGATCAAATAAAGACAGAAAATAAGAAAAAAGATATTAAAAAACATGAACATAGACCTTCATGTTACCTGCGATCTGTATAATGTCAAAGGTGGTTATGTCTTGATTTGCCGGCAGCCCGAAATATTTTCGATCTTCCCGCTAGCTAGTTAAATAGTTTCCAGGCTTGCCCGCAGCGCATACAAAGTGTAATCACAGTTTATTTTAAATAAGTTAACAAGGTACTGCTACCTTTAATTTTATTTATTAATGCTGTTATTTCATTAACACGGGTAGTTTATTTACGCTATATTCTAGAGTGCAGGTAACTCAACTTAAAGGCCTCACACTCTATTCATGTGCTTCATATTATCTATGTATTTCGTCTGTATGGATTTGACGTTTTACACTTAATTGGGGAGTGCAGACACTTTCAGCATATTTGAACAAGTCAAAAACAAACTAAAAAAATTTGACGCTCGAGACCCCATCTTGTCATCCGCCATCTTGGTCTGCCATCTTGGGCCCCAATGGGCTTTGGGTACAGGGAGGGGTCCAAAGAGGTTTAAGACATAAAGGGGCATGGGAGGGGTGAGGGGGCCTAACAGCCTTGTGCACAGAGAGGGTGCCTAAGGGGCTTTGGGCGCGGGGGGTGGGTGAAGGTGGCCTAACGGCCGTGGGCACACGACGAGGTGAGGAGAGCCTAAAAAGGCCTGGGCGCTTTGGGCGCGGGGTCATTGACCCTGGAGTCCGGATAAACGATCATGAAAAAGGCCATCTCCTACTACTCATATTTATAGAAAATACAGATACAAAATTTCGCACACTGTTTTGTACTCATTTGCAATTGTCCAGTGTTACTTTTTAATTTCAAATTTACCCATCGCTGCCAGCGCTGCCAATTATACCTTTCTTTCTATATTTTTTTTTTTTTTTATCTTCAGCTCTACTCTTCAGTACCCTTTCGAAATTGTGGGGCTGAAATCTCCGCGAAAAAAACATATCTAAAAATGTATTGCTGTCGAAGGAAATTCTCAACCGTTATATCTGAACAGCTGGGATGACGTCATAAAGATGGTCATATAGTAAAACATTAACTCTTAAACCGCTGAGTATTTTAAAAATATTTCTCATAAAATCTAGTCATGGCTGCTTAACAGCAGCCATGACTAGATTTGATAAAAAAAATCATCTTAATTCAACTCACAAACTAATTGGGCAAAAATTCTCTTCAATTTATGAGGGAAAATTTGGTTAATTATGCTCAAATTATTCTTATTTCAGTGACAAGAGAATATCCGCCAGCAGCATGCAAGGAGATAAAATACGATAGTATTTTCTAACCTTTTAGTATGTTGCAGAGGTCATAAATAAAAAGATAGCTGGCATTTTTGTTCTTAGATTTGATAGCATTTGGCATGTTTACGTCACACAGGAACGTGGCGACGGGGTGGGAGGGGGTGGGGGGTGTCACCCTTGCAATCCTGACAAAAATGTCGTATAGTTGGAAATTCGGAAGGTAAGTCATGAGTGGTTGGAAATTCCATCAATCTGAATTTTCGAGCTTCTTTGGTGATGCTGAGTCTCCTTTAGTTCCTAACGTTCCAACTCGATTTCATATCGGACAAAATTCCAACTGTTACTATTTTCAACTACAGTTACGCAATATCGAGCTTTTTTAAGGATGCATGATGCCAATCGGTACCAGATTGCTATAGTACATTTACGTATTGTAATATAAGAACCCCCACCCCACCCCTCGCACACACACCCAAAATACAAGAAAATCACATCATGTAAAATCGTTATCCTGAGTTAGTTCCATCATTCACAGTTACAAAATGATGAAACATTGAAAACTGAACATTCTTACAAAAGATATGATTTAATGTTAGGACAGTGTGAATTGCTCACAGTTCTCAACATGAGCATTTGTTTAGCAAATATTCAATTTCCAGAATAATTCCAAAAAATAATAACCTGATAATTCTACCATAAATGTGTTGGCATTGCAGTTATTAGAATCAACTTTATTCGCCCATTCATGGCTTCATTTTCAAAGATTTTATCGGTAGTGAAATTCCAATTAGGAGGAAATACCGGGAGGAGGGATGGGGGGTGGGGGGGGGGGTCCACCTCCAGATCAATCCCTCTAGTTGGACACTCACTACCCTACATCCCCCATCCCTTCAACCCACCCCCACCCCAATCGGAAACCTCTAGCCACGTCCCTGACATCACCTCAAAGTGTAGCATATTTCTGTCATATTTTTATTAAAACAAGCGGCTTAGTACGTTAAACAGTTACTTCACCTCGCTGTTGGGCAGTTAGGCGTTGGCCGTGTCTCGTTGGTTGACTTCTGGAAATTCGCTTTGCGATTTAAAAAGCATCTAGTATTTTATTAAAACGCTACTTTTTATTCCGGTAACTCGGGATAATGTGCATTACACAGCTATAAAACTTCACACAACGTTCTCTAATTATTTGAAATTGTCCATCCTTCTATTTAGACTCCAGTTGTTGACCGTGATGCTAGCAATGTCAGTTTTACATCTTTTCTAATCCTTTTAGATTCAACCTCAATTTGAGCCTCAGCCTTTCGAGATTTCAGAAATATAATCTCTACGAAAACCACTTAAAAATTGTGGTGCAGTCCTAGTAAATCCCAACCATTTTTGTCGAACTGGGAGGTGCCATCATACGAGTTATACAGCAAAAGAATCCCACTAAACGCATATCGTTATGGACATCATAGGGATTATACAGCAAAGGGATCCCACCAAACGCATATCGTTATGCAAATCATAGGGATTATACAGCAAAAGGATCCCACTAAACGCATATCTTTATGGACATCATAGAAATTATACAGCAAACGGATCCCATTAAACGCATATCGTTATGGACATCATAGGAATTATACAGCAAAAGGATCCCACTAAACGCATATCTTTATGGACATCATAGAGATTATACAACAAAAGGATCCCACTAAACGCATATCGTTATGGACATCACAGGGATTATACAACAAAAAGATCCCACTAAACGCATATCGTTATGGACATCATAGGGGTTATACGGCAAAAGGATCCCGCTAAACGCATATCGTTATGGACACCATAGGGGTTATACAGCAAAAGGATCCCGCTAAACGCATATCGTTATGGACATCATAGGGGTTATACAGCAAAAGGATCCCACTAAACGCATAATCGTTATGGACATCATAGAGATTATACAGCAAAAGGATCCCACTAAACGCATATCGTTATGGACACCATAGGGGTTATACAGCAAAAGGATCCCACTAAACGCATATCGTTATGGACATCATAGAGATTATACAGCAAAAGGATCCCACTAAACGCATATCGTTATGGACACCATAGGGGTTATACAGCAAAAGGATCCCACTAAACGCATATCGTTATGGACACCATAGGGGTTATACAGCAAAAGGATCCCACTAAACGCATATCGTTATGGACACCATAGGGGTTATACAGCAAAAGGATCCCACTAAACGCATATCGTTAAGGACATCATAGGGGTTATACAGCAAAAGGATCCCACTAAACGCATATCGTTATGGACATCATAGGTATTATACAACAAAAGGATGCCACTAAACGCATATCGTTACGGAATTCGTTTTTTTTCCGGAGCATAAGAGTCGTACGTGGGGCCACTCGTTCGATCAGTTGATCGATAGTTTTTTGCTCGATGGTATTCGAGTCGTTCGGGCAATGGCTTTTCAGCATCTGCTCGATAGCTTATAAGGGGAACTTGGAATAGGTATGAAATAGTTCTTCGAGAAAGCGAGCCTTCGACTGATTCTTGTCGTGGACGACAACTTTGAAAGTGATATGATCTGCGACCCTTTGTGGCGTTAGTGTACTAATGGTCGCATTGGTGTAACAAGTTAGTAATGGATGAGACACTCTAGTACAGGACAGAACAGTGGCACAAGTTATTAATGGATGAGGCACTCTAGTACAGGACAGAACAGTGTCACAAGTTAGTAATGGATGAGACACTCTAGTACAGGACAGAACAGTGTCACAAGTTAAAAATGAATGAAACACTCTAGTACAGGACAGAACAGTGTCACAAGTTAGTAATGGATGAGACACTCTAGTACATGATAGAACAGTGTCACAAGTTAGAAATGGACGAGGCACTCTAGTACAGGACAGAACAGTGTCACAAGTTAGTAATGGATGAGACACTCTAGTACAGGACAGAACAGTGTCACAAGTTAAAAATGGATGAAACACTCTAGTACAGGACAGAACAGTGTCACAAGTTAGTAATGGATGAGACACTCTAGTACATGATAGAACAGTGTCACAAGTTAGAAATGGACGAGGCACTCTAGTACAGGACAGAACAGTGTCACAAGTTAGTAATGGATGAGACACTCTAGTACAGGACAGAACAGTGTCACAAGTTAAAAATGGATGAAACACTCTAGTACAGGACAGAACAGTGTCACAAGTTAGTAATGGATGAGACACTCTAGTACATGATAGAACAGTGTCACAAGTTAGATATGGACGAGGCACTCTAGTACAGGACAGAACAGTGTCACAAGTTAGTAATGGATGAGGCACTCTAGTACAGGACAGAACAGTGTCACAAGTTAGTAATGGATGAGACACTCTAGTACAGGACAGAACAGTGTCACAAGTTAGTAATGGATGAGACACTCTAGTACAGGACAGAACAGTGTCACAAGTTAAAAATGGATGAGACACTCTAGTACAGGACAGAACAGTGTCACAAGTTAAAAATGGATGAAACACTCTAGTACAGGACAGAACAGTGTCACAAGTTAGTAATGGATGAGACACTCTAGTACATGATAGAACAGTGTCACAAGTTAGAAATGGACGAGGCACTCTAGTACAGGACAGAACAGTGTCACAAGTTAGTAATGGATGAGACACTCTAGTACAGGACAGAACAGTGTCACAAGTTAAAAATGGATGAAACACTCTAGTACAGGACAGAACAGTGTCACAAGTTAGTAATGGATGAGACACTCTAGTACATGATAGAACAGTGTCACAAGTTAGAAATGGACGAGGCACTCTAGTACAGGACAGAACAGTGTCACAAGTTAGTAATGGATGAGACACTCTAGTACAGGACAGAACAGTGTCACAAGTTAAAAATGGATGAAACACTCTAGTACAGGACAGAACAGTGTCACAAGTTAGTAATGGATGAGACACTCTAGTACATGATAGAACAGTGTCACAAGTTAGATATGGACGAGGCACCCTAGTACAGGACAGAACAGTGTCACAAGTTAGTAAAGGATGAGACGCTCTAGTACAAGAAAGAACAGTGTCACAAGTTAGTAATGGATGAGGCACTCTAGTACAGGACAGAACAGTGTCACACGTTAGTAATGGATGAGGCACTCTATTACATGACAGAACAGTGTCACAAGTTACTAATGGATGGGACACTCTAGCACAGGACAGAACAGTGGAAGCCAATGGTAATGTTACAAGGCAGTAATGGTACAAGCCTGCAAGGCTGGTAGAGCACAAACAACACTAAAGGTGAATACAATACAATATGATGGTGGACAAGTCACCATTGGGGGCCTTGGAGGTATGAAGGGTGTGGGGTGGTCCAGAAACCAGGTGCTGAATAGGGTTAGGAACTCTCACTATTTTTAGATAGATATTATCCAAAAGATATCAAAAGATATCCTAAAAAAATATCCGCCAAAAGTATCCTCAAAAGGTATCCCCCATCACCATGTCATAAGTATAAGTAAATGACGAGATAAGTCGTAGAACAGAATGTGGACTCATTCGTTCGAGCAATTCCTCTATGGCTATTTTGCTCGATGGAATTCGAGTCGTCCGAGCGAGGCCTAATAGACTCACTACTCGGTAGGTTATTTGCTGGATAAACTTAGAGTCGCGTTAGAATAACACCTATCCCTGCTCGATTGGCTAAAAACACCGGCGTAATATTAGAGAGTTTTCTGTGACACAGCAACAGCAACCCCGTTCCGACAAAGAAACCCTAACAACCGCGCTGGACATGCTCATTGAGGCCACCTATCACTATTGGAAATGACCTCACAACTATTCCACTCACACGGGCTATGGGGGACGTAAACAACATAACATAATACTTACGATTACCACAACAACACAGGCCCCAGAACAATCACTCACCTAAAACATCGCAGAGTGGAAACAGACGGTTGTCATCAGAGGGCGGTAGTATTCTCTATACATCTCTCCTCATCACACCCATCCCAACAGATTCCTCAAAATTAAGGTGAATTTAAAAGGTATAGACAAAAACGTAAAATCAACACCGCTTGCATCGGTGAGTTAATTTAACCCTTTACCCAACGTAACGGCCAAAACCGGGCAGCGCTATTCACAACAATCGCCAATTAATTTTCATTATTTTTTTCATATTTTGCCTCAAAAGCGTAGGTTATGACCCCTCATTGGAAAGAGCTCGTTCCAATGAGTGCTTATAACCTATGTTTTTTAAACAAAAAAAATGAATTATTCAAGATTTTGTTTTGCAAGTGTCGTCTTCCTTTCATGTTAGGTAAAGGGTTAAAGTTAAAATATAAAATCACACAATTTCAAATAACCAGAAAACAGTCCATAGTTGTGTCGTTAACAGATACGTAGCTACGTGAATCACAAGGTAGCCTTTTAATGATGTAAAAACGTCTAAATTGCGGCAAATCGAAAACAAAAAGCACATATTTAAGGCAGCGTATTAGGGTCAAGAACTTTTCATTTAATAAACTGTTTATACAGTTTAATAAACTGTTTTTACAGATTAATAAACTGTATTTGCAGTTTAGTAAACTGTATTTACAGTTTATTACGAGACTGTTTTTACAGATTATTACGAGACTGTTTTTACAGTTTATTACGAGACAGTTTTTACAGATTAATAAACTGTTTTTACAGATTAGTAAACTGTTTTTACAGTTTATTAGAAGACTGTTTTTTATAAATTAATTATTCATTCGATTATTGGTTAGTAGTATAGCATGTACCCGATGGTGCGCTATTACCCGGACTTTTGCGGAAGCTGCTATTGTTAAATTCAAATGGGAACCAGGCTCTTTGGGTTGCAACCTGACCAGATCCTGCACCTGATGTGCGTACTGCATATATAGCATGCTATGATATGTGCAGTGATACATGTACACACAGGGCTATGGATATATAGTGTGAGGTGCGATGGAAATTAATGGTGAAGGTGGGGTTTCTCGAGAAAAAAAATCCCGCGAAATGGTTGACGTTGTTATGGACGTCGTGACGTCATTGTGCGCGCCATGGCGTCAGAAAACGTTGACCGCTGTTGTTGAGCCATATACAATGTGGCCAGGGTGTGTCGGGGTTCTTTTACTGGACTGATATCGTAGTATAGTAAGGGTAGTATATACCCATTTTGGTATACTATTAGCCTTTGGTACTACAAATCTACCTTCATATTATCCTACAGCTGGTATAGATAGCGCGTAATGCTAGGTTAACCAGTATTGTCGGGTGGGGTAATGCATGGTCATCGTCTCGTGCGGTATTGCGAAATAGTCTTTGGTGGTTTTGGATTTGCAGTATAGTATGGGCGTTATATATCATTGTAGATCCCATCTTAATCCTTGTTGTATCAGCCTGCCGATTGCTTTCTACTGTCCTATGACTGATATTGTTAGTACGTAATGTTAGGTTAACCAGTATTGTGAGTTGGGGTAATGCATGGTCGTCGTCTGGTGCGGTATTGCGAAATAGTCCTTGGTGGTTTGGATTTGCAGTATAGTATGAGTGTTATTGATCCCATCTTAATCATTGTTGTATCAACCTGCCGATTGCTTTGTACGGTCCTATGATTGATATAGGGAGTATGTAATGCTGGGCCAGGCGGTATTGTAGGGTGGGTGGTGGTAATGCATGGTCGCCTAGTATGGCAGTATGGGATGTTCGCTCCTCACCCTAGGGGTCCCATGTTAGCCCTTCGTACTATTAATCCACTTAATGCTTCAAATTATCCTATGACTGGTATAGATAATACGTATCGCTAGGACAACCAGTATTGTGGGTAGGGGTAAGGCCTGGTAGTTTAGAATGATAGCAGCACCATTATCCACCTAGGACGGTGTGCTGACCCACAAATGGTACAGGTATTGTGTAATGATAGGCCAAGCAGTATTGTTGAGTAGTAGGTTATCCATTGTTGTCTAGTTAGGAAGTATAGGACGTGTTTTTTATATCCCTGTTGGTACAACTTTTCCCTTGGTACTAGTAATCGACCTAATGCTTCATGTTATCCTATGGCTGGTATAGTTGGAACGTAATGCTAGGAAAAGAGCTATTGTGGGCGGCGTAATGTCTTCTGTAGTGCAGTAGAATAGTATGGGCGGGATATACCGACTTAGGTCCAATCTTAACCATTGAAACAACAATCCACCTGGGCTGGTGTGCTAACCCATACATGGTATAGGTTGTATAAAATGTACTGCTATGTGGTGTATGCTTGGTTTCAGTCTCCTAGCAGGGTATGGGTGGTTCTTCGACATTCTAAGACTTGGTCTATGGTAAAGGTAATATGTGGCAGTTATCAAGCCTTCAGTAGTGCTTCAAATCAGCAGTAATTGTAGAAGGGGAGAAGAAGATTATAGGATACGGTGCTACAGAACAAGCTAGTCATAGGACGGAAGGCTGAAATCGATGGTAAGACCACCTTATAGGAGCTATATAGGGCTTAGAATCCCACTTATGGAATCCCGCTTGTAGAATACTTTGTATTGAATCCCTACTGAATCCCTTTTTCAAAAAGTCTAGCCTTCGGCTCCACTTTTTCCCGAGTTGAAGATAAGAATCGTAGGTGGAGTCACTCATTCGATCCATTACTCTATGGCTTATTTGTTCGATGGGATTTTAGTCGTTTGATCAATCGAAGATAGTTAGCAAGCCTGCAGTAGTGCTACAAGTAATAGTACAAAAAACTAATGGTACAAAGCTCCGAGGGTGGTAGAAGATTATAGTAATGGATGACTTCGAACGAGGCAAGTTAAAGAACAGAAAGTTGAAGACAAGATGGAAACAGATGGCAAGGCTATCTGTTTAGGAACTGTGTTCGAGTTTCAGCGCGTAAAGGTTAAATGAGGTGATCGACTCTTCTCGGGGGTGGGTCTGAGGGTCATCAAAAACTCATATTTTAGAAAGGCTTCGTGTGATACATCATTTTGAGGTCTCGATGCGTGTAGTCCGAATATTTGTTATTTGTCCCTCCCCGAGGGGGTGGGGCTGAGGGGCATAAACAAATTCAAGTTTTAGAAAGGTTGACAAGCGATACATCATTTTAATGGTCTAGACGCGTGTAGTCCGAATATTTGGTATTTGTCCCTCCCCGAGAAGGGGGGGGGGGAGTTTGCTGGGGGCATATAAAATTCAAGTTATAGAAAGGTTGGCATTTGATACATCATTTTAAAGGTCTTGTAGTAGAAATCTCTCAGATAAGAAACATTTTCAACCGCATGATATCTTGGTTTATTCCAATCAGTACGTGGCAGACGAATACAGCTTTATGCGGTGTGCTTGTTCGACGGGTGTGGGTCATTCGACAGATTCGAAGGAGATCTATCAAACGAGAGAGAGAGGAGATTTTCAGCTGATATGGCATGCTGAAGCATAGCTTGATATCACGCTAAACGAAAGAGAATCCAAATGAAATGAGTGAAAGTATTATGATACATTAAAGTGTCTGACGGAAACCCAAAACACTAACACGACGTCTTCACGAATACATTTTGAGGAAGCTGCACGTACTCTCCAAAAACAATAGCACAAAACTTATTTACTCGTTGATCAGAAGTTCGACACTACTCGAAGAACTCATCAACGTTTTTGAATGTAATATTAAGTTTACGAGTCGATTAAAGAGGAATACTTTTTAACGAGAGAGATTCGTGAAGGTATTGTGACACAATACAGACCTGACTAATTCCACATTTCTATGCAGTGGAATAAGACAAACATTCAGCAAGTGAATGTACTGCGATAGAGAGATCCTACTGTTATCGCCTCGACATTACGGAAGAATGAAATGTGAAAATCCTTTCGCAGAAGTGATTCATAAACACACTGTAATAGAGAGATCCAAGTGCTATCACCTCAACATGTAAGGGGATTGGAATATGACAAAAACTTTCGAACAAGTGATCCGTGAACATACTGTCATAGAGATATTACTCTTCCAGCAAGTGATTCGTGAACATACTGTGATAGAGTGATCCAGCTGCTATCACCTCGACATTGCAGGGGAGTGGGATATGACAAAACATTCGAGCAAGTGATTCGTGAACGTACAGAGATAGGGAGAGATCTTGCAGCTATTACTACAATATTTAGAGAGAGTGGAACATGTCAAACGTTTGAGCAAACATTTAAGCAAGTGATTCATAAACATTTCATGATAGAGACATCTCACCGCTATCGCCTCGACATTGCAGGGGAGTGGAATATGAACCAAGGAATGTTGCCCGAATCCGTGCGTGAACGTATGTCTCACCGTGAGGAACCCGGCCGTTTCACTTTTGATGGTGCGGTCCTCATCCCGAAAGGTTATGTGACTTTTCGTCAAAAAGCATGAATCAATTGTCATTCACTGGAAATAGAAAAATTAATACATACACATATAAATAAATGTGGTAATTTGTGACTTACATGGAATCCAATGAATAAACGTTAATCACCCCTACCCACACAGATTTTGAGTCACTTGCGAGCCCGCATTCTCTGTTCTCGCTGGTTTTCCTTCCTTCTCGTTGGTGCTTGTTCTGTGGTCGCCTCTTTACTGCACTCTTTCACTGCCGTCGCACAGCCACTAACCTATTGTCACTTTAACAGACGTTCTTACTCAACATGTGACATAATGTCACTCCACAACTGCAGTCGCACGACCGCTAACGTCTTGTCACTTTAGTATGTCGCCTTCCCTCTAACAAGTGACGGAATGTCACTCTTACACTGTTGTCGCACGGCCAGTAGCTTTTTTTCACTTTACTGGACGCTTTTCACTCAAGCAGTCGCCACCAATGGGGCTAAACTCTCCGTCGGGGCCAAGTCGATGGCCATTTCTGAATGTAGGATCAGAAATAGGAAGTACGAAGCACAGGAAACTATTAGTATTTAGGAAGACGACATATCTGTTGTAGAAGGCAAGACGTACGTAGGCATAGTAGGCTTGCCTGTATGAACATTATTCTGAGATAAACATAGGTGCTCCTATTCTAAATATGAGCTCTGTGACTCGCCAACATCACAACGTCTATACTTTCGCCCCGATGCGGCACCTCCTCTAAGCGTGGGACATCCCCATCTAATCTCAACGATCCACAGCCTTACACACCTTCAGAGTGGAATGGCTGGAATGAATTTCCCCGATCGATTTTTATTTCGATAGCCAGAACATTAATTCTCATTTTAATTGCTTCTTTTGAACCTGGCCGCTTAGATCTATCTTAATTTAATATTCGCTTTTAAGTTCCTTTAAGTCTTGCATTTTGGTATATCCTGCTATTCGTGACAGACCAGATGCATAATATGGGTGTGTGTCTAGAACATGTGCGATGTACTGTATTTACAATAATTACCTATTAATTGGTCATAATTACACAGATAACGACTGCAAGATGACACTGGATTTACTAGCTTTAATGTTTTATCCATACCGACCATGTAGCGTTCAATAAATGCGTCATAATGGACATTAAATTGCATGCCTCATGACCAGCGCTTGAATTACTGTGGGTCTGTTTAAGTGACAAATCGGTTTTCGGGGACCGCCATGTCCTTATCCTTGTGCTTTGTATTTAGCCCAGTCAGAATGATTTTCGAAAATATATACACTTTTAAACAACAAAATCGAAAATTCAAGCTATCACCTTGACATATATACCCCTTTAGGCTACCTTGTTAATGTTTTTGTACTATTAACCAACCGATTGGTTTGTTTTATTACATGGCTCAATTGCTGGATGGGATTTGAGTCGTTCGCGCAGTATGTGCGAGTCACTCGGTCAATAGCTTATTTGCTTTGGGAATGATATGTGCTTTTGTTATACACAAGGGGGGATAACTTTGTATGAATAAGTATAAATTAGGGAAATGAAGCAATATGATTGGTTAATCAGCTTCCATAATGTGAACTGTCAGGATGATCTGGATAAATGAAACAAGAACAAGTGAACTTGGAATAGGGTAGGAAGAATTAGGATTACGTACCACCTTACCAGTGATAGGATGACACCAAATATTCGGTAGGTTAATTCTATCAACGGTTAAGATGGTCCTACAGGGCATATACCAACCATACTCTGCTGCCCTTCTGTACTACCAGGCATTAACCCCATCCCACTATACCGCTCGATAATATATAAAGCATCTGGCGAATTAGTAGTACCAAGGACTAACAAGAGACCTACAGGGGTAAAACAGCCTATGCTATACTACCGTTCTAAGCTACCAAGCATTACCCCAACCCCATAATACCACTTGACCTACTCTAACGTACTACCTATACCAGCCATATAAAAATATAAACCAGTCGGTCGGTTAATAGTACCGAGCATTAACGGGGAGCCTACAGGGTTATAAACCGCCCATGCTATACTACCGTTCTAAACTACCAGGCATTACCTGTACCATCAATACAGCTTGGCCTAGAATTACATAATACCTATACCAGTCACAGGATAACACCAGGTTGATAATAGTACTAAGAGCTAACATTGGCCCTGTTGTGGTACAACGCGTACATCCTTTTCTACAACACTCGGCGACCATGCATTACACCCACCCACCCCAAAATAACGTCTGTCACCACATTGCATACTACCTAACCCAGTCATGGGATGACACAAAGCATTAAGTCGATTTGTAGTACCAATGGCTTTCGGGGAGGGGCGTTGACCACAGAGGTATATATCGCCCATACTGACTGCCGTTCTATAATAATAATAATAATAATAATAATAATAATAATAATAATAATAATAACGATGATGATATGAAGGCCCAATGGGGTAATAGTATAACAACATTGATATATACCGCCACTACCATATCACACACCCCGCCCCATACGAGAAACTCGACACCCCCTGACCTGAATAACATTATGTCAGATTGTATAGCAGACAACAACAGAGGTCAACATCGCTGTGACGTCGCGTGCACATCATGACGTATCGACGTCAATAGCAACGTCAACCGTTTCGCGAAAAAGAACTTTCAAGAAATCTCAACTTCCCCATCATCTTCCCACCATTTACCCATAATATATACCCAAAGTCCCATATGTACGTATATCACTATACACACCACAGTATACTACATACGCAGTAAGTACACCATTTGCCGGATCTAGCTGGATGGAACCAACGTTTTCCTCTGGAAAAAATGCTCCGGTCGATCAAGTACACGCTATACTACTTACTTGAAACCCAAATATGATACCATTTCGCCTAATTGTTGTCACCTAAAAAGAAACACATTTGCGAAAAATATCATCTATATAATAGGACATAACTCTGATAAAACTACGGCAAATAACACCGTCGAGCCGAGGCAGGTTAACGGTAAGGTACACTTGCATACTAAATGCCACGCAGCATGCCACGCATTTGGAAATCTCCTCTTTCTCGTTTGATAGATCTACTTCGAATCTACCGAATCAATCACATCCGTTGAACAGGGACACAACCTTAAGCTGTTTTCGTCTGTGACAGACTGATTGGAACAAACCAAGATATCGTGCGGTTGAAAATGTTTGAAAATCTTCACCAAACCAATCACATCCGACGAAGAGGTAACAGATATATCACTATTTTGTGTACTATATGGGTAAATAATTGTACAGTTGTGCAGGTGTCCGGAGATATTTTGGACGAGGCGAAGCCGAGTCCAAATATTGGAGGAGAAGAGGTTCGCTTTCCCTTAGGGGTGGCGGGTGGTGGTGCCTGATTGCCGTCTTAATATTTGAAAAAGGGCGTTTTTTTAGGTTATTTATTTATTTACTGGTGTTTAGAGTCACTTTTCTGCAGCTGTGGTTAATTGTGACCGCAAAAAAGGGTGTAAAGTCAAGTTTAGCCAATCGTTTACACCCATGCTGCCCATTTTAGGGGACTTCTACCCCGGGCACTGGTGACCAGGTCCTATTTTACCAGTAAAACTGAACTTGTTTACCACAGCAAACAAGCACTGCTTCACTTCCGATGTTTCCACAGGAGTCCTTTTTAGGTTACCAGGGCTGTTGGTTATTAAAAACAACAAAAAATTAAAAAGTACATTATAATTTGGACACGATGCACACTCAATTCAGTAGAAAAGCTTGTCGATTCATGTGTTAGAAAGTTTTTCACACATCCTTTACAGCATCTTTACTTTTGAATGGTTATGATTACAGTACCGTGACAATCGTACACATATCTAGTTATAGGGACTGTTTCAAAACCGTCCGAATATCCAGATATTGGTACTGTTTTACTGAGCTGTTCTCATCAAAACCGTACTTGGTGTGATTTTATAGGACTTGTTTTCATGACAGAGAACAAAAGAAATATTAGGTAGCTGTGGATTAAATACTGGAAAACACCGAAGGAAAAATATATGTTTTTTTGCAACTTCAGTCAGTTTGGACTATTTCACATACGAGACATCACCGCCAGTTCAATGAAATCCCTTGATAAAACACTAAAAAGTGCACGTTTTCACACATTGTCACATGTTGGAGCGTGTGTCGTTCGCATCGCCTAAGGTTTTACGACCTTGCCCAACCACACCCACACGAGGAGGGTCGGATACTTCATATTCGAAATAATCGACTCAAGACCTTTAAAATGAATTGTGACATGACTACCTTTCTAATTTTTTAATTTATTTTTAATTTCCCTTAGCCCCACTCCTCAGGAAGGGTCGGATACTTCATATTCGATATATTTAAGTCAAGACCTTTAAAATGACATATGACACGAATACCTTTCTAAAACTTAAATTTGTTATGCCCCTCAGCCCCACACCCTCAGAGAGGGTTGGACACTTCATATTTGGAATATTCAAATCGAGACATTTAAAATGATGTATCACCCGACATCCTTTCTAAAATTTGGGGTTTAAGTTCAACAAACCTTTTTAAGAATGTTTTTATGCCCCTAAGCCTCAGCCCCCTAGGGATCTGGCAAATACCAAATAATCGGATTACACGCGCCGAGACCTTTAAAATGATGTATCACACGACAACCTTTCTAAAACATGAGTTGTTGTGCTCATCAGACCCCCACCCCCACCCCCCCCACCCCCGCGACGAGTCGATCATCTCACAGTTCCTACACAGATAGCCTTGCCATCTGTTTACATATTGTCTTCAACTTCCTGTCCTATAACCTCGTTCGTAGTCAACCAATACTAAAATTTCTACCACCCTCGAAGCTTTGTACCATTAGTTCCTTGTACTATTACTATTTGACTTGTAGCACTACTGCTGGCTTGCTAACTGTCTCCGATTGATCAAACGACTAGAATCCCATCGAGCAAATAAGCCAAAGAGTAACTGGTCGAACGAGTAGCTCCACATACGACTCTAATCCTCATCTTGCAAAAAGAGGAGCTGAAGGTCAGACGTTTTCAAAAGGGGATTCCATAATGATTCTATAAAAAAGATATTCTGTAAGTGGGATTCCATAAGTGAGATTCCAAGGCCCTATATAGCTCCCATACAGGTGATCTTACCATCGGTTTCAGCTTTCTGTGCTATGACTAGCTTCTTCTCTGTACCATAATCTTCTTCTATCGTTGCGCTATTACTACCGACTTGAAGCACTATTGTAGGCTTGCTAACTGTCACATATCACGACCTCTAGGCCAAGTCTTAGAATGTCAAAGGACCATCAGTGCCCTGCTAGGAGACAGGAAACCAAGCATACACCACACAACACTACATTACATACTACCTATACCATATGTGGGATAGTACATTGTCCATGTTGCACTGTGGTTCCAAGGGTTAGGATGGGAACTAAAATGGGTATATGCCGTCCATACTATTCTACTGCCCTGCACAACAAGGCATTACCCTCGCCCACAAAAGTGTTTGGCCTAGCATTACGTTCTACCTATAACAGTCATAGGATAATATGAAGTATTAGACCGATTACTAGCACCAAGGGCAGAGATTGAACCAGCACGGGAACAAACAACACATCCTACACAACCTGACTAGACAGCCATGGATTACCTCTACCCAACAATGCTGCTTGTCCTAGCATTATGTAATACATATACCATCTTTGAGCCAGCACACCGTCCTGAGTGGATAATGGTACTACTACCTTTTAAAACTACCAGGCCCTACCCCTGCCCACAATAACGCTTTTCCAGTCATAGGATAATCTGAAGCATTAGGTGGATTAATAACACGAAGGGCTAACATGGGACCTGTAAGGGCGTGGAGCGTACACTCTATACTTCCATACTAGGCGACCATGTATTACCTCCACCCACCCTACAATACTGCCTGTCCCAGAATTACATACTACCTATACCAGTCATGGGGTAGTACGATGCAAACGAGGGGCTGATACAACAAGGATTAAGATGGGATCTACAGTGATATACAACGGCCATACTCTACTGCAAATCCAAGCCACCAAGTGCTATTTCTCAATACCGCACAAGACGACGACCATGCATTAACCCACCCCACAATACTGGTTTGCCTAGCGTTACGTACTACCTATACCAGTCGTAGGATAATATAAAGGTCGATTAGTAGCACCAAGGCCAAGGGCTAATAGTATACCTAGAGAGGTATATCCCACCCTTACGATGTCAGTCCAATACGAGAACTCCGACACACCCCGGTCCGAATAACGTCATACCGGACGGCAAAGTGGACAACAACAGCGGTCAATGTTTCTCTGGCGTCATGGTGCGCATCATACCGTAACAACGTCCACAATCAATTGTTTCGCGGGAAAATTTATTTATTTTTCGAGACACCCCACTTTCACCGTGAATTTTCCACCGCATACCCATACAATAAACCCATAGCCCTGTGGTTACATATATCACAATACATATCATAGCATACGATATATGCAGTTCGTATACCACTTGCCGGATCTGGCCAGATGGCGCCGAAGTTTCGCACAGAAAAATTGCTACAAAGTCCGGTTCCTATGTGGATTTAACACTAGCAGCTTCCCCAAAAGTCCGGGTAATAGCGCACGATCGGGTACATGCTATACTCCTAACCAATAATCGAATGGCTAATTAATTTGCAAAAACAGTCTTCTAATAAACTGTAAAAACAGTCTCCTAATAATCTATAGATACAGTTTACTAATCTGTAAAAACAGTTTGTTAGTCAGTAAAAATAGTATCGTAATAAACTGTTAAAACAGTCCCGTAATAATCTGTAAAAACAGGCTTCTAATAAACTGTAAAAACAGTCTCCTAATAATCTATAGATACAGTTTACTAATCTGTAAAAACAGTTTGTTAGTCTGTAAAAATAGTATCGTAATAAACTGTAAAAACAGTCTCGTAATAAACTGTAAATACAGTTTACTAAACTGTAAATACAGTTTATTAATCTTTAAAAACAGTCTCGTAATAAACTGTAAAAACAGTCTCGTAATAATCTGTAAAAAACAGTCACATAATAAACTGTAAAAACAGTTTTCTTAACTTTAAATACAGTTTATTAATCTGTAAAAACAGTCTCGTAATAAACTGTAAAACAGACTCGTAATAATCTGTAAAAACAGTCTCGCAATAAACTGTAAATACAGTTTACTAAACTGTAAATACAGTTTATTAATCTGTAAAACAGTCTCGTAATAAGCTGTAAAAACAGTCTCGTAATAATCTGTAAAAACAGTCTCATAATAAACTGTAAATACAGTTTACTAAACTGTAAATACAGTTTATTAATCTGTATAAACAGTTTATTAAATGAAAAGATCCTGACCCTAATACGCTGCCGTACATATCTCATAATTTCTGTCAGCTCTACAATATACAACAATTAAAAATAAACCGAGGTATTTTAATTTTGACACCGATGACCCTCGTAGGTATCACTGAACTAAATATTTGAATTAGAAATACCTGCCTTGAAATGGTGCACGCTATAAATTCTCATCCCTCTCAGCTAATTTATTAGGTAACAGGCTAGAAAAATCTTTTGGAGGCAATACCAGTTTTTAAGCTCATTTGACACAGTTTGGACACTTTTCCTTAAAATTAAAATTTCCCCTGTTTTTAACTCAGTAGAAGCCAAATGTCGGATTCTAATGCAGAAATGATTGTTTTATCCCATGAAAGTGGTGTCTCTTTGGTAGGGTTGGGGATGATGATAGGAAATATGTGTTTTTGCTTCCAAACCAGATTCAGTTATTATTTTGGGGATTATTTCACAATTAAATGTCCATTCGGGGTCCACATACTCTAGAGAACTGTTTTATTGTTTTGAAAAGTTGCATGTTTGTCACTCTCAGCAACAAAGGTTGGATATTGCCAAAACTAGGGCTGTTAATGCAAGCGAATTCACATCTTGAGCAAGTGTATCCCCCAGGAGCACACTATAACCTCTGGCAGCTGCTAACTAACATACTACCTTACACTATTAACACATTTATTTAAACCATGGTCCCACTTCATAGTACTAGGGGCAGGGTGATTCCAAAATTTAACGCCACTTCCAAAACAAACGTCCAAAAACACAGCCAAACAGCCTATACTGCTATTCTATTCATGGTATTCAGAAGTGTTTTCTCTTCTATATTATGCTCTTTAAAATGTCAGAAAGCAAGTACGTCATTGAAAAAGTATTTTGGAACAGAAAGTTTGGGAGGGGAGGGGATACAGTGGAAGAATAACATAATAAAATGACAAATGTGAATGAATGACATTCGTGCATAGTTACCAATATATTCGTCTGGTACTAGTGCTGTAATGGTTCCCATGATACAGCACACATTTACAGCGAATGTTGTAAAATATGGCGCTCTCCTTGAACAAAGTCCCCCTCCCATACATACTTAACCCTCCTGCTGGTGATAGACATTTGGAAAGACTATACAACATATTTTTAGAGGCTGAAGTTTATATCATAACTTTCAGTTTCTTGTACTTTACTTTGAGACTGCAGCACTCATGGTCCACTGAGTTATTTGTCTATTTGACTATCTTGTTCTGGATCATCCACTATATTGTCCATTGTATGCCATTCAGTACTCTAATGTAGACGTCCTAAATGTGTGACTGAAAGTCTATCTGTCTTTCTGTCTCCTGTCGGTCTATCTGTCTGCCTGTTCATCAGACAAGTTTTTTTCTCTGTTTTTTCATTGATCTGTGTCTGCATTTTCATTAAGTGGCAGCTGACTATATTTCACACCCACCCCACCCCCACCCACATACACAAATACATTGAACATCAAAGGTCACGATATTTTTGTAGCAAATCCCAGATTCATCTTCCTTGAAAACATATTTTTTTTGCAATTTCACTCCTTTTGTCAGAATGGGTGTTGTTGTGAAAGTGCACTGATGGGTACTTGCAGCATAAGCATAGCACTATTGAATCAATATTTGATTGTTTAGGCATTTGACAATGTTAATGAGTTACCACAGTAGCAGGTATTGGTCTTTACTTTGGAAAAAAGCATTGTTTTATGTTTTGCCAGTGCCATACCAATGACTATAGGTGCCTTAACTGAGAAAACTGATGCTTTCTTTCACAAAAGTGCAAAATAATCATCAAACACAAGGTGAAATGCCTTCGGAAGCCAGCATGTGATTTAAAATCTATCACAAATGAGAATTTAATATCACAGGGGCTTTGTTTTGGGTCATTATCAATTGAATTCTGAATTATGACATAGATTTTGGTGAAAAGGGACATACCGGGGGGCCCTTTTCAGGGCTATATTTCACCACATTAGTAGGTAGAAGACAAATTTACATCAGCTCGTAGGATAAAATGGAAGAGTCCTTTTATATTGGTGAAATATATAGCTGCAGCCACATTTTTCGAAACAAAATTGACATTCATGTTGTTTCGTAGGGGTTGGGGCACTGTTTTGCTTGCCCTATTGTTAAAAGATTTTTACTAAACATATTGTGTGCTGATGCAGATTTTAGTTTTAGTTTGGGATCAGGGTAGGTTTAAAAAAACCTATAAATTCTCACCCCTCTCAGCTAATGTATTAGGTAACGGGCTAGGAAGATTCGTAAGAGCCAGCTTAGAACAATCACTCGTCGAAACCAAAGATCTTTTGGATTGTCGTACTTAATGTGACCCCATCTCGTATCTTAATTCGAACTTTATCTGTGACCAATTCAAAATCTATCTTGTCGTGCCGATGTAGCAGTACTTCCTTAATGCCATTGATTCCCCGTATTACACCTGAAGGTTCCGAATGTCGACCTTCTTTCAGACTGAGCTGGTAATGTTTTTTTTTTTGAATTCCAATACGCTGTGATGAAAGCTTCTTCCCCACGAATGTTAAACCATGAGTTTGGATACTGAATGTCTGCCAAACCCACTTCCCCCAGTGATATTCACCGGTTGTGATAACTGTGTGGTGTATTAGTCAATGCGTTCTCTGGGAACACGTTCATTGAACTGTTACTTAGTAGGGTCAAATAAAACATCACTTTTGCTTGATGGTCGGATTAGGTAATAAATATCCTGTACTACTACTTAGAAGAGCCGTCCACAGCTTGTATTATCGAGGGTGAGGTTAACAATGCTTGTGATGATGATGATGTACAGTATGACTATTTGGGAACATATAAGTGATTTCGCTCCTAGGAACTATCTTTCCAAACAGAGGCTAAGATCCGTTCGTATCTTCTACCATCTCAGGGGAACTCGAGCTGGTTCACTTCCTTTTATAGGTGAGCTGACTCTGCTTGATCCAAGAATTTAAGGACGAAGGGTATCCTAACCACTTCACGAATAATTCCCTTTTCTTACCTCGACCACGTTTCTTGAGTACGTGTTCGATTTTGTAAATAATTTTGTGTGCCACTCGTTGAAGTTCTTCAGTGCATCTAAATACTTCCCCACCACCGTTCGTTAGGACGTGTGTGACTGGATGACCTTTGTTTGACAGATAACACCGTGAATAACTCCTCGGTACAGTTGAGTAAATAACCTTTTTCCAAAGTTTTCTTGACTTTACTGAATCTCACTCTTTCCCCCACTTTGAACTTTGGTGACTTGTGATTTATAGGTTGTCCATACAACCTTTGAACTTTGGTGACTTGTGATTTATAGGTTGTCCATACAACCTTTGAACTTTGGTGACTTGTGATTTATAGGTTGTCCATACAACCTTTGAACTTTGGTGACTTGTGATTTATAGGTTGTCCATACAACCTTTGAACTTTGGTGACTTGTGATTTATAGGTTGTCCATACAACCTTTGAACTTTGGTGACTTGTGATTTATAGGTTGTCCATACAACCTTTGAACTTTGGTGACTTGTGATTTATAGGTTGTCCATACAACCTTTGAACTTTGGTGACTTGTGATTTATAGGTTGTCCATACAACCTTTGAACTTTGGTGACTTGTGATTTATAGGTTGTCCATACAACCTTTGAACTTTGGTGACTTGTGATTTATAGGTTGTCCATACAACCTTTGAACTTTGGTGACTTGTGATTTATAGGTTGTCCATACAACCTTTGAACTTTGGTGACTTGTGATTTATAGGTTGTCCATACAACCTTTGAACTTTGGTGACTTGTGATTTATAGGTTGTCCATACAACCTTTAAACTTTGGTGACTTGTGATTTATAGGTTGTCCATACAACCTTTGCCAAACTTCTTATTGATTTTTCAAAGTTGTTTACACTTACGGGGGCCATACCAATGCTTCGATGATGAGTGTGATTATATTATTTCACCAATTTTGAAAGTGGAAAAATCAGTGTGTCGTTCTTGGTAAAATATTTCCACATCTTAGTTTTAAAATTTCTATTGAATCTTTCTGCGATGGAACATTTTGTTTCCACGTTGTGTGTAGTGAAAAAATCGATTTTGTGATCTTTGAGAAAATTTTGAATTTTTCTGTTCCGAAATTCTTTGAACGTACAGAGATAGGGAGAGATCTTGCAGCTATTACTACAATATTTAGAGAGAGTGGAACATGTCAAACGCTCGAGCAAACACTTGAGCAAGTGATTCATAAACATTTTATGATAGAGACATCTCACCGCTATCGCCTCGATATTGCAGGGGAGTGGAATATGAACCAAGGAATGTTGCCTGAATCCGTGCGTGAACGTATGTCTCACCGTGAGGAACCCGACCGTTTCACTTTTGATGGGGCGGTCCTCATCCCGAAAGGTTATGTGACTTTTCGTCAAAAAGCATGAATCAATTGTCGTTCACTGGAAACAGAAAAATTAATACATATACATATAAATAAATGTGGTAATTTGTGACTTACATGGAGTCCAATGAATAAACGTTAATCACCCCTACCCACACAATTTTTGAGTCACTTGCGGGCCCGCATTCTCTGTTCTCGCTGGTTTTCCTTCCTTCTCGTTGGTGCTTGTTCTTTGATCGCCTCTTTACTGCACTCTTTCACTGCCGTCGCACGGCCACTAACTTATTGTAACTTTAACAGACGTTCTTACTCAACATGTGACAGAATGTCACTCCACTACTGCAGTCGCACGACCGCTAACGTCTTGTCACTTTAGTATGTCGCCTTCCCTCTAACAAGTGACGGAATGTCACCCTTACACTGTTGTCGCACGGCCAGTAGCTTTTTGTCACTTTACTGAACGCTTTTCACTCAAGCAGTCGCCACCAATGGGGCTAAACTCTCCGTCGGGGCCAAGTCGATGGCCTTTTCTGAATGTAGGATCAGAAATAGGAAGTACGAAGCACAGGGAACTACTAGTATTTAGGAAGACGACATATATGTTGTAGGAGGCAAGACGTACGTAGACAGAGTTGGCTTGCCTGTATGAACATTATTCTGAGATAAACATAAGTGCTCCTATTCAAAATATGAGCTCTGTGACTCGCCAACATCACAACGTCTATACTTTCGCCCCGATGCGGCACCTCCTCTAAGCATGGGACATCCCCATCTACTCTGAACGATTCGCAGCCTTACACACCTTCATAGTGGAATGGCTGGAATGAATTTCCCCGATCGATTTTTATTTCGATAGCCAGGACATTAATTCTCATTTTAATTGCTTCTTTTGAACGTGTCCGCTGTGATCTATCTTAATTTAATATTCGCTTTTAAGTTCCTTTAAGTTTTGCATTTCGGTATATCCTGCTATTCGTGACAGACCAGATGCATAATATGGGTATGTGTCTAGAACATGTGCGATGTACTGTATTTACAATAATTACCTATTAACTGGTCATGATTACACAGATAACGACTGCAGGATGACACTGGATTTACTAGCTTTAACGTTTTATCTATGCCGTCCATGCAGCGTTCAATAAATGCGTCATAATGGACACTGAATTGCATGCCTCATCACCAGCGCTTGAATTACTGCGGGTCTGTTTAAGTGACAAATCGGTTTTCGGGGCCCGCCATGTCCTTATCCTTGTGCTTTGTATTTAGCCCAGTGAGAATGATTTTCGAAAATATATACACTTTTAAACAACAAAATCGAAAATTCAAGCTATCACCTTGACATATATACCCCTTTAGGCCCCCTTGTTAGTGCTTTGTACTATTAACCAACCGATTGGTTTGTTTTATTACATGGCTCAATTGCTGGATGGGATTTGAGTCGTTCGAGCAGTATGTGCGAGTCACTCGGTCGATAGCTTATTTGCTTTGGGAATGATATATGCTTTTGTTATACACAAGGGGGATAACTTTGTATGAATAAGTATAAAGTACGAAAAATGAAGTAATATGATTAGTTAATCAGCTTCCATAATGTGAATTGACTGGATGATCTGGATAAATGAAACAAGAACAACTGAACTTGGAATAGGGTAGGAAGAATTAGGATTACGTACCACCTTACCAGTGATAGGATGACATCAAATATTCGGTAGGTTAATTCTATCAACGGTTAAGATGGTCATACAGGGCATATACCAACCATACTCTGCTGCCCTTCTGTACTACCAGGCATTAACCCATCCCACTATACCGCTCGATAATATGAAACATCTGGCGAATTAGTAGTACCAAGGACTAACAAGAGACCTACAGGGGTAGAATCGCCTATGTTATACTACCGTTCTAAGCTACCAAGCATTACCCCAACCCCATAATACCACTTGACCTACTCTAACGTACTACCTATACCAGCCATATAAAAATATAAACCAGTCGGTTGGTTAATAGTACCAAGCATTAACAGGGAGCCAACAGGGTTATATACCGCCCATGCTATACTACCGTTCTAAACTACCAGGCATTACCTGTACCATCAATACAGCTTGGCCTAGAATTACATAATACCTATACCAGTCACAGGATAACACCAGGTAGATAATAGTACCAAGAGCTAACATTGGCCCTGTTGTGGTACAACGCGTACATCCTTTTCTACTACACTCGACAACCATGCATTACACCCACCCACCCCAAAATAACGTCTGTCACCGCATTACATACTACCTACCCCAGCCATGGGATGACACAAAGCATTAAGTCGATTTGTAGTACCAATGGCTTTCGGGGAGGGGCTGGGGCCACAGATGTATATATCGCCCATACTGACTGCCGTTCTATAATAATAATAATAATAATAATAATAATAATAATAATAATAATAATAATAACGATGATGATATGAAGGCCCAATGGGGTAATAGTATACCAACATTGATATGTACCGCCACTACCATATCACACACCCCGCCCCATACGAGAAACCCGACACCCCCTGACCCGAATAACATTATGTCAGATTGTATAGCAGACAACAACAGAGGTGAACATCTCTGTGACGTCGCGTGCGCATAATGACGTCACGACGTCAATAGCAACGTCAACCGTTTCGCGAAAAAGAACTTTCAAGAAATCCCAACTTCCCCATCATCTTCCCACCATTTACCCATAATATATACCCAAAGCCCCATGTGTACGTATCTCATTGTACACACCACAGTACACTACTATACGGACAGACCGGGATCATCACTATATCCCCACATTTCTAAAAATGCGGCGACAAAAAGAGATGCACATTTTCGATATTAAAATGCGAAGCAGGAGATGTATTATACCATACAAACGTTGAACTAACCACCCAAAACTCTCGAATGAGGACGTCATTCAATACAAGCATGCTCAGGCTTAGCAGAGGTACATTGTGGGGATTACAATTTAGGGTCAGTGGTAGTTGTAGGGTTGGGTTAGTACAGTGGCCACTTCTGAGGTTATTTTTTGCATTGTGGGGTTAATGTTTTGACCTTGTGGGGTTAGGGTTTAACATGGGAAAAAAACCCACAAGTAAGAACGTCCATAGTTGGAAATACATCCCAAACAGTCACATTTTCACCCAGAGGCTTGAAAACACAGACGCAAGTGTTCTTTTGTTCAATCGACGATCTCGTCTTTTCGGAAACTGGTTCTGTGCACTGGCGCTGTGTCCCATATCTAATTGAACGTCGTTGTAGTCGCATCAGAATCCCTTTGCTAACGTAAGTGCAATTCGGGTGGTAATCCAGGTTGTTCGTCAAGGTTGGTAACACACATTATGAACAAAATGCCACAAATTCCTAAGAACTGTTGCGTTATAATTCCCAAGGCTGAAGTATCTTTATTAGCAGTATACTATTGGGATGAGGTTTATCGCATAGTGGTCTTTTTTAAAGAACGCGTATTCAAGAATTGATTTTCATTACACAAAACGGTTCCTGTTGCACAAGCGGCACCTGTGGACTAACATTTTGTCTCGTCCAAAACTGCGTGTGAATAGACTAAATGTAACAAAGCATCAAGACTACCGGCATAATTACTCAGGCTGACGCTACGCGATTTGAAACAATAATTCGGGCTAACAAGCTGCACTGTTTTGTCGCAATTTCTATGGGCCAGGCTGTGGGTTTTTCCCATAATAGAACTAGAACTAGAAATTTAACCATTTCTGCTCAATATTGAGGTCTCATCTCAAAACATATACAATTCATTCAAACGCCAAAAGTATCTGTTTCGGTGGTGGCATTCCTTTTACAGTCTTCGACTGAGTGAAGAGATGTTATTATCAGAGACATGCAAACGGGTGGATATGGGACAGGTATCCTCTGAGTGAGTTTCCTCATGAATAGAGGAGAGAGAGAGAGAGAGAACGAGAGAGAGAGAGAGAGAGAGAGAGAGAGAGAGAGAGATAGAGACAGAGAGAGACAGAGAGAGAGAGAGAGTTTAGGGAAAAAATCTTACCCACTCTTCCATTGCAATGCTATTGCAAATAAGCAGTGAGCGGCAACACAGCCTCTTTCGTCCTGTCTTGACAAATGTATGTGTTTGGCCCCGTATTTAATAAATCTGTTCATTACAATGTTTTGGCCCGATCAGAAAATTCGTTAAATATGGAGCCCCCCCCCCCCCCCCCCCCCACAAATGTGCATTTTTCTCATTGTAGAGGAGCGTGGGTCCCAAGCTTTGTGTATTGTATTCCCACCGTGCCACTGAGGCGTGACAACCACTCCAGACAGCCATAAGCTGAAGCAGAAAGATGCTCGTTTCTACCAACAACGAGATCGCGATCCTACCAATGAATTCTTATAACGTATCTGAAACCATCACATCCATCTGTATAGAGGGGCACATCTCCGAAGAAACTCGTGCGTATTTGGAGCCAGAGAGACCCCGAGCTGGTAGATTCTACCTGCTTCCAAGAATTCACAAAACAGGGAATTCAGGACGCCCTATCATTTCCGGTAATAACCACACCACTCGAAACTCTTATCAGTTTATTTGACTTCCATTTGCGACGTCTGGTTGAAAACTTGCCGTCCCATCTGAGAGATACCACTTACTATCTCAGAAAATGGGCGAACTGGATGCAAGATAACATTGTGCTGTGCACGATGGATGTAGTTTCTCTGTACACAAACAAACCCATGATGAAGGGATTGAAGCCACTAGGGAGGCTTTGAATACACGTTCAGGTTTAGACCCACTTACAGAGCACTTTGTCGGATCTCGTTACACTTTTTCTGAAGTTAAATAATTTCAATTCCCGCCAATGGCGTGAACTGTCTTTAGGTCAGTGGTATGGCCATGAGTGCGAGCATGGCACCTTCTTATGCCAACCTTTTTTGGGTCGTCTTGAGAAGCTTATTCTCTTTTCCTCACCATGGATTAGGTTCATTGATGATATTGATTTAACCCTTTACCCAACGAATCGGCCGCATCCGCCGCGTAATATGAAAATTCTGCAGTTGAAAAAATATTATTTTTCAAACAATTTCAACAAAACCATATCATGTGACTCCTCGTTGGAACGAGCTCGTTCCAACGAGGGGTCATATGATATGGTTTTGTTGAATTTTTTTGAAATATTTAAAAAAATGATATTTAAAATAATACATTTTGATATCGTCTGCGTTGGGTAAAGGGTTAAAGTGGAGTGGAACTAAATCTGATCTGTTGGAGTTTGTCTCCTTCTGCAACACACTTCACCAGTCCGATAAATTCACTGCAGAAATCTCACCTTTCTTGATACCACCTAAAGCATTGACAATAACCACTTTGTTACAAGCTAATATTGCAAACCTACAGACTCAGACCAATATTTGCTTCCATCTAGTTGTCATCCTAGGAAAATTGTCCAAAACATTCCATACAGTCTCGCTATCAGAATCAAGAGAATCTGTTCTGAGCCTGCTGACAAGAAAGCTGCTTTCTTCTGGTCTTCGGTACCATCTAGTAATCCGTACCTACAAGCGACAAACGGGTTGACAGTGCCATCAGTAAAGATGATGCACTAGCACGGTACGATCTGTTACTATATCGCCCACCAGCACAGAACGCGTGCACACACTTTGTCACAACATTTCACCAGATCTTTCAAACCTTTCCAACATACTTCGAAAACATTGGATGCGTATTGAGAATGATCCAGCCTTATCCAAAACATTCTCAAGCTTCCAGTCGTGGCGTTCAAGTGTCCATAAAGCATTCGCGACATTCTTGTTCGTGCCACCCCCAGTCCAGTCTATTCTGAACTTGGTGTCAGCCAAAGTGGAAAAAACGGTTGTAAAATATGCACCATTTTGCCTACATCCAATTCATTCAACAGCACCACTACTGTGGAATCTGTTTATGATTTTTTGCCGAGGCACCTGCAAAAGTTCAAATGCCATTTATCTACTTCAATGTGTAATTTGTCAAATCCAGTATATCTGCAAAACATGTACCCCGTTTCACACACGTGTGAATAACCTCCGATATTCACGACACTGCATGTCGACGGGTCATCCTTTTACTTCTTTTCAGGCCTTCAACATTGATTCCAAGTCCAACTAGATAAAAGCTGAGCGCGCCTCCCAGCAAACATACTAGATCGAACAGCTATGTACGTAGAGACCTCTCGCTTCGCATCGCCCAGCAAACATACTGGATCGAACAGCTATATACGTATGGGCCTCTCGCATCGCATCGCCCAGCAAACATTCTGGATCAAACAGCTACGTACGTACGTACGTACGTACCTCTCGCATCGCATCGCCCAGCAAACATACTGGATCGAACAGCTATGTACGCACAGACCTCAAGCATCGCATCGCCCAGCAAACATACTGGATCGAACAGCTATGTACGTACAGACCTCTCGCCCAGCAAACATTTTGGATAGAACAGCTGTGGACGTATAGACCTCTCGGCCTCAACAGAACTTCAAATTCAAACTATTCTTAAGCAGGGACGAATCGACCTCTCGATTTCCACGCGATCCACGGTGTTTCCTCGCGTTTCGGGCACTCCACAAAGATACGTAACTGTCGATCAAGTGTCGCAGTACTAATTTCGTAAATTTCAAGCAATTGCACTCAACGGAGTGGACACATTTTACTTTTGTCCGACGCTACTATTTTCATCATCTGCAATGTCTTTTTAGCCTATTTAGACATTTTTCCCATTCATCCTGCTGCGAAATCTGTTCACTTTTCACTTCTGGCTATCATCTTAGTGCTTTAGACAGCATCGGAACCCAAAAGCAATGGCCTTGTAGAAGCAAGTTTTACTTAGTCGCTTCGTAGGAGTCATTGTATGACAGCACTCCCAAGTTCGAAATGCTTCTAACAGCTCCGATAACAGTGAATACATCTTACGTCCAACAAACTTCTTAACCCTTTACCCAACGTAACGGCCAAAACCGGCCAGCGCTATTCCCAAAAATCGCCAATTAATTTTCAAAATATTTTCATTTTTTGTCTCAAAGACATAGGTTATGACCCTTCGTTGGAACGAGCTCGTCGAGCTCGTTCCAACGAGTGGTCATAACCTATGTTTTTGAGACAAAAAATGAAAAAAATTAGTTATTCAAGAATTTTTTTTGCAAGTGTCGTCTGCTTTTCATGTTAAGTAAAGAGTTAAAATTGCATTACATTTCATTCATCAGATGTAAGTGTTTATAGGGCATTCATTATGTTAGAATGTGTGTATTCGCAGCTTGGACTCATTTTCCCTTTGTTTATTCATCTTTCTGTGTGGTGCAGACGGTAACCGATTTACTTTAACCATTTACTAACTCGAATGGCAGGCGACAAAAATATTATTATTCTTAAATAACATGTCTTTTTTATTTTTGAGTCAAAAACATAGCTTATGACCCCTCGTTCCAACGAGGGGTCATAAGCTTTGTTTTCGAGACAAAAAAAAAAAATAATGAAAATTGAATGATACATTTTGTGAATAACGCTAGCCCGTTTTGGCCCTTACGTGAGAATTATATCATTTATTGACCATTGCAATTGCAGCGTATTGAAAAAAAGTGTAGCGTAAAATCGTATTCTTTACAGAGTTTGGTACAGACCTTATATGCCTTTCACTTAATACAGAACATACTGTCATGGTATTTGGTTACTAATCTATCATGTAACTGATAAAAAACAGCATTGTTTGTTCAAATGCAGAGATAACGACGACGGCGAAAAACAACATTTAATAAAGTAATACATCTCTAATATGAATGCTACAAAATGTCAACAATTGGCATGTTTTTGCGCCATGCCGAAAAGTCATTAAAAAAACATGGTGCCATTTGGGAAACATTAATGAAACGATTATGGAACATGTTGGAGAAATAACACCGTGATGTGAAAATACCAAACTACATTATCAACCAACCTTAAATGGGTATAGGAAATGTCGCAATGAGAAATTGTTAATAAGACATTTCCCAATGTGGCACATTAACATTTTAATTTGAGTGCCGAAAATCAAAATATCACATCATTCATTGTTACCGACATTTTTTAATAACTGGTTTAGATCATTGGGAGACCGAATAAATTCCGAGTTTTCCTTGGTTTGCAAGAACATGGCTTCGGTTCCATATGGTGAGTATTGTGTAGTCTTATAGTTTTATTACGCAATGAATGTCAAGAATGAAAACGATACAAATCAAAATATTGATCGAATAACTAAAAAGTTATTTTTTTACCCCAAAACATAGCAAATGACTCCTCATTGGAACCAGCTGTCTTCGAGCTAGTTCCAATTAGGTATCATAAGCTTTTTTAGAAACAAACATTTAATAAATGATCAAATTTGATTTTCGAATTTTGTATCGCTGACCGGGTTCCGCCTTCGCGGAAGAGAAAGGTTTACATCGGAAAGCGGAAATCAGCGGTTTGGAAATATAAATCCTTGGCGTTTGAACAGTAGAGTGAGAAAATGTATTGCTATTAAAATAAAACGTGTAGATTTTCCACCGACAGAACACTTTCTGATGACATAAAAAGGCAAAAGACAACAACAACAAAGAAATCTTGGAGCCGGTGGCTCAGTGGTTACGGCATTGGACTTCAAACCGAGAAGTCCACAGTTTCATTTCCGCCAGGAGTACCTTCGTTGTGTCATCGGGCAAGGCACTTAATGTCGATTGCTCACGTGGGGGCACGGTGGAGCTGTGTACTAAGTCTTAATGTTCGTCTATGGTAAACCTGTCTTCACCCAATACTAACCCTGCTTGTGTGTATTTAGTACTTTGCGGAGTCTGACCGTTACTTGGTGGTTCTGTTCAGATACTCCGACTTCCTCCACCTTTAAAACTGTATGACAGGAGATGACCCTGGCTGTTGAAAGTGTCGTTAAACTTCATTAAATAAATAAATAAATGAATAAATAAATAAATCACGCCGAAGCCTTACAAAGGTGCAACTGATAAAACATAACATAACATTTATTATGGAACATCCAGTGCAACTCAGTAGTCTCAAATGAACGTTTATTATTTCCCTTTTATAAGAACTCTCCAGTATTTGTCGACTGAAGAACCTTTATATGAATGTTTATGTAGCAATCAGTTTCGCTGCATTGTTTGTAGAAATTTTACAAATGATACTCCAAGAGTATCGAAACTGTGTACACCTTTAGGCGGATGTTAGAACAACGTAACATTACAAACACAGTGGAAATCTAATTTTCGCTCGCGTGAACATTACACGGGATTATACAATCATAGTTATCATAGTTGTACTTTCCGTTGTGTCCCTCTTTTTACGCATAATATGACAATACGCAAGGCGTAAGAAGGAACACCAAAGTAACCAACATACTGAAATAGTTCATTCCGCAACCATTACTCCAAAAACATTTTATGCAATCGAATTCCTGCAATTGTTTAATTTTAGCCAAACATGAATACGGATCACAGACTTCCCAGTACTAAATAATTTCCCATAGGCAACCATTATAACGTTCAAAAAATATGGTCGCATCATTTTAAATTGGGCATTCAAATATCTTTTGTAAAGTAGAGCCCTTGAGACAAACTTTTGTCATGCAACAAATAAGAGTTAAAAACAAACAGAAAGCAAGTGCAGGTCACATGTACATATTTCTCAGGGAATTCAAAACACACCAATAGTCAAACGAATTTTTAGGTTCTAAAAGTCCTCAAATCACCATCTTTATTCACCTGTAACATTCAACAGTAAAGCAAGATGTCAGCAGAATTCTTCAAATGTTTACTGAAACAATATATATATATATTTTCCCAAGACTGCTTAGTTTTTTTTTGTTTTTTTTTTGGGGGGGGGGGGTTACATAATTTTCGAGTGCAACTTATCGAGGCAGGTAAATCTAATTAAAATATTTACAACAGTTATACCTATGAGCAAACCCAACCCTACCAAAGATAGATTTACCTCTTTCATGTGATGAAAGACTCATTTCTGCAATATAATTCGACTTTTGGCTTGTGCCTAGTCAAAAGCATGGGAAATTGTTCTTTTGAAGAGAAATGTCCAATTTGTGTCAAATGGGCTTAAAAACTGGTATTGCCTCCAACAGAATTTCTACTCTGTTACCTAATGAGTCATTTAGGAGGGATAAGAATTCACAGCTTTCTTTGAAAACTACTCAAATCTAAAAGAACTAAAATGTGCATCACCACACAAAACCTTTTTACAAAATATGTTTTAATTAACCATATGTTACTTTATTTAACCCTTTACCTAACGTAGAAAGCAGACGACACTTGTAAAAATAATTCTTGAATAACTAATTTTTTTCATTTTTTGTCTCAAAAACATAGGTTATGACCCCTCGTTGGAACGAGCTCGACGAGCTCGTTCCAACGAGGGGTCATAACCTATGTTTTTGAGACAAAAAATGAAAAAAATAATGAAAATTAATTGGCAATTTTTGAGAATAGCGCTGGCCGGTTTTGGCCGTTACGTTGGGTAAAGGGTTAAAAAATAAGAATAGCTTTATGCGAAAAATATGTTTTAAATAGTTTTATATATATTGTATGATGTATGCGAAAAATATGCAAAAAATATGCGAAAGATATGTGAAAAATATTGTTAAATATATTGTTTGGTGTATGCGAAATGAGATAAACTAAATATATGCTATTCAGTCCGCCTAATAAAACATATGATATTAGCAATCAACAGTTGAGTGTCAACGGTCAAGATATTTCGTTAGCGAGAAACTCCAATGATGAGAATGTAATAAAATTTCTGGGCTTATACCTGGACAAAAACCTAAAATATAAGTTTCACGTGTCAGCCATAAATTCCAAAGTATCGAGGGGGCTTTACGCAATAAATAAAGCTAAAAAATTCTACCTCTCTCTGCCCTCAAAACTCTGTACTACTCCTTGATACACAGTCACCTATTATATGGTATCGAAATATGGGGTCATTGTAATGCTGCCTCAACATTATTTACACTTCAAAAGCGCGCCCTACGCTTGATAAATAACAAACATTACAACTGTCACACTGATCCGCTATTTAGAAGGAGTAAAATATTAAAATTAAATGACTTGTATAAAATGAATGTATCTCTTTTCATGTTTGATTGGCATCACTCCAACCTTTCCCATACTTTTGGTGACTTCTTTCAAGTCAATACATGTCCAGCAGGCATGATGACAAGACTACTAGGTCAATTGCAATGTGGTAAACCAAGGACCCAATTTTCTGCTCAATTACCCAAATATGCATTTCCCAGAATATGGAACAACATCGAAAAACAGGTAAGAGAAATTCCTTCTAAGGGTGTATTCAAGAGAGCACTCCTCGAAAAATTCATAAATTCGTATTCAGCCCGCGTTACGTGCAATAATCCACATTGTAGTGATTGTGCACACTCGAAGATTACAGTTACAAAACGCCAAAAGAAAGGTCGTAGGTTCAATAGGGTTCACTTAATTACTATGGTACCATGGTACAGAAGCCCACAATAAATCTCCGCTTCGTGGTCTAGCCAAAATAAATCCCCCTTCCGTCGCAACAATGGCTCACTTACTATGGCACTATGGGTCCGCTTCAATGGCAAAATAGCACCTGCTCATTAATTCCTGGGATACAGTCCATCAAAAAAGACCGACTAAATTTGACTTTAATCCTTGTTGCGGCCACTATACTTCACAGCTGCATGAAGAGACTTTAAACGTAGACAATAAAGAAATAAATAAATCACACACTACGTGAGACAAAGCATCAGATATTAATTAACGGCATAAAAAACAACTGTTATGAAACTTAGGAAGGCTTACTCTCGATACTAATGTCTGTTATCTCATCACATTTGAGCATATCTCATCTCATTAAATCTTTTCATCTTTTTGTCATTATCTTCCCTTCTCAACCTACCTCTCGCTTAGTCTAGCTATTATAAGATAGTTGTCGGTGGTATAGCAACAGGATGGAGAAACGCATGTTGTGGTCACTGTAAGGTGCTCGGGAGGTGATGTACTCGTGACATAACCACTTCCTCATTATATCCTTTTTAACATTAATAACCTCAACTTCAACCTCACTATCCCCAACTGTATCATCAGTTCGTTCAACACACTTTACATATCAATAAACAATAAAATTAACTTAATATCTTCGTAAAGTGTGACATGATCCATTCCCAGATTGTGTTTCCTTTTCAATTTCACTTTACGTTAGTTTCCATTCTGTTGCCATATCAGTGGTTAGGAGTTCAATTTTCTCTGTTGTTATGTTGAGAGGGGTGGAACTGCTCGGTCTCGGAAGAAATGTTGAAGTTAAAGACGTAGATCCGTATAAAAACAAGACAAGCCTCAGACCATATTTTTTTCCTCTGAGAACTATACGTTGATGACATAACTTCTTTCCTGACATCCATGTTTCATGCTTTATGTTTATACTAATGGGGTCAGCAGGAAGACGGCCAATCTGGCCATGCTGTATCCCAACAGAATATAATTACTTTCACAAACAATTAATGTAAAACATTTTGAACCATAATGATTGTATTCTGTTGAATAAAATTTACTTACTTACTTACTTACTAATAACTCGAGTGATGTCACGCATGCATCCCGACTGTCCCAGTAATGGCAATGCTTAGACACAAAAAAGTCGGAGTCATTTTTTGTTAACCGATTACCTTACGGATCTGCCATATCTGCACTCGTGATGTACAAAATTTGCAATTCAAATTTTATTTTTTTCATTTCTCTACTCCAAAACATACCTCATGTCCTATTAATGGAACAAGCTTGATGAGCCTGTTCCAATAAGGACTAATAAGCCATGGTTAGAACAGTGCCGCCGAGAGAAAATACGGGTCCCGGGGGGATCAATTAGATGTTACCACATGGGCCTCCTTGTTTCAAATCCAACTTACCAAGGACCCGTGGAAATATTCACACCTCCCCCGACCGATATATATTATGACTCAATTGCCTCTCAATGACTAGATTGGGTTACAGTAAATTATGTATGTCCAGTTCTCAGAAATGATCAGGAATATCGAAGCGGGACGTCTATATAATCGAATTACAGAACAGCATACTGTGGGCGGATCGACCCAAGATATATCTAATAACGTAGGCAGTTCTTGAAAGGAATATATGCTTACTAGTGAATATGGGAGCCCGCGGCCCGCCTGTCGATTCGCACACACTGGGCATTGCAAAAAGCTCGCAAACTAGCTGTCTCGGGCGGCGCGGCTTCGTCTTGGCGGGCCCACAGACCCCGGGGTTACTACCCCCCCCCCCCTCTTGACGGCCCTGGGTTAGAAATAAAAAAAACTGATGTTTCAGAAAAATAGTTTGTACTGTTGGTGTCAACTTGTGTTAGGTAAAGGATTAAATAGTTAGTACATAAAGCAATGATGGCCTATAGGAGTAAATTTTCCTTTTTGCATGTAATAACTCCCAACCCTACAAAATGCATTTTGTGTGTGTGTATGAGGGGGGGGGGGGGGGTAGGGGGGTTGTGGGGGGGGGGGGGTTGTGGTGATGTGTTATATTAGTCAATTTTGGTCTATTTGCATTTATTAACTCCAAATCCTTCAAAATATTTGGTATGCAGTGGTGGTGTGTTATGAACAACCGCCGGGGGGGGGGGGGGGCTTGTCTGGGTTTTTACCCCCAAACTTTATAGGCAAAACTGTAAAAATGCATTGTTGACGAAAGGAAAACAAAAAGTGCCTAATTAGCCCGGGGGAGGGGTGGGTGGTTAGGTGAGTTTAAACAAGAGGCCCCACTGGGCATGAAGAGCTCATCTTGAACAAAACACAATATAAACAGAGTCCAAGAATGAGTCTACAATTAGCAATCCATCTCCATACGATATACTGTCAATCCTTGAGTCCCTCAGGAGTGACAAAAATAATTTAGGTATCATGCCTTTTCTCCATTTGATCATAATGTAAAATGTAGAGCTCCCTTATGAAGCCCCTTGATACAACCTATGAGGATTAATCTTAGTTACACACCTCTAGAGGGTACTGAATACAATTTTTTTAATTCTTCAGCAACATAGCAACTTCCGGTTCCCATGGGGAGCCCAAATTTATATTATCCCAGGCTCTCGATTAGAACAGAGCTGAATTTGACTTCCCTAGAGATGTTGTGTACCAAATATGACAGCATTCTGACTGTTGGGCCTGAAGAAGAGAAATTTTAAAGAAATTTCTTCATATTGCACTAAGTTAAAATTTGGGCTACCATAGCGAGCATATTTGAACAAACTTGAATCTGGCCCCTAGAAATGTTGTATACCAAATATGAAAGCATGCTGACTAGTGGATCTGAGGAAGAAGTTTTTTGAAGAAATTCCCTCACATTGTATTAAGTTAAATTTCAGGTTCCCATATGGAGCCCAAATATTAACCCAGGAACTTGAATTGAACAAACTTGAATCTGACCTCCCTAGAGATGTTCTATACCGAATATGAAAGCATCCCGACTGGTGGTTCTGAAGAAGAAGACTTTTAAAGAAATTTCCTCATATCGCACTAAGTAAAAATTTGGGCTACCATAGCGAGCCCAATTATATACCTCGGGATCTGATTTGAACAAACCTGAATCTGACCCCTCTAGAGATGTTACATACCAAATATGATAGCATTCTGACAGGTGGATCTGAAGAATATGACTTTTTAAAATTATTCCCCATATTGAACAAAGTTAAAATTTGGGCAAATATTAACCTAGGGACTTGGTTTGAACAATCTTGAATCTGACCCTCATCACAATGATGTATAACAAACATTAAAAGATTCTGACTGGTGGTTCTGAAGAAGAAGATTTTTAAAGAATATTCCCATTATTACCCTACATTGAGCCCAAATATAAACCAATGGGCTTTATTTTAACAAAATCGTATCTGACCCCCCTATGAATGCTGTATACCGAATATCAAGAGATTCTGATGATTGGTTCTGGAAAAAGATTTTGAAGAATTTTTGCAAATATGCTGACTCAGCTTTTTTTCGATGCCCATAACAGAACACCCTAACATTACCGATGGCAATTTTTTTCCCATTCAGTTCTACTGGTCCTTAGGATACTTCATACCAAATAACAGTACTTTGCTACGGGTGCATTGGGGAATATGGGCGTTTGAAAATATTCCTATTTTTAGCTCCCAGGGATCCCATAGGGATGTGGAAATTTATTTTGTTTTGCATGAGTCAGGTACTTATGGCCCAATAATACCACATACCAAATTTGGTTCAAACTGGACCATCGCTTCAGAATATAGAAATAAATTTTGGGCAGGGCCAAAAATCTTACCCCTCCCATTACAAAGCCAAATATTGCTTCATGAACTTTGTTTGAACAAATTTGATTCAACACCTCAAAAGAAAGATTTTAAAAATATTTTGGAGCATTTTTCCCCACTTCCTCCCTATGGGGTTGGGCATGTCGAGTTGAACAAAAATGCAATGCCCTTTGGGCCCATCGCACACACAAACTTTCACTTGAATTGGCCCAGTGGCTTTGGAGGAGAAGACCAAAACATGGTGTTGGCGGAAGAGGGACGCCGGATGGACAATGGACAGAGAGTGATGAGATTAGCTCAACTTGACTTGGTCAAGATGAGCTAAAAAAGTTCTGCATGTAGTGACAGTAAATTGTTCAAAATTCATATTGAAGGAAAGGGAAAAAAAAGCCTAAGACTGGGCGGGGACTGGGCAGGGCAATAATTCATTGGATAATTGTGGTCATCAAACTTGACCTAGAGACATGTACTGAAATTAATTGAAATCCCTTGACTTTTGTTTACGTTATGGCATAAACGAAGTTCGGACAGATGGGGGACTGGCGGATGGACTGACAGACAGACGGCGCGAGCTCTATGCTATATCCCTCTCTTGTGGGAGGGGATACAAAGTAACAAAGCATATGGTAGAAACCTAATTTGAAATTTAGAGAAACTAAGTTCGAAAACTGTTGTTAAAGGGTTAAATTAATGCCAATATTATTTGAAACCACTGTGTACAGCTTCAGCTGATCTTGCCCTAAATAAAAAAAATGATGTTGTAACAGAGTGTTTGGAGAATGAAATGTGGAACCTTGAAAAGCAGAACTTTAATCCGAAACTTTAAGCTGGAAATACTAAGGAAAATTGATTGGCAAACAAGGGTTAAATATTTCCTAAAACCGATAGAAGAAATCATTGATGTAAATGGAATCATTAAGTTGTATTGACCATGCAAGAATTAGAGTAAAAAAGTATATTGCAAAGTCTAATTTCAAATAGAAAGAAAGTAAGTCTGAAAACATGTTTGAAAGGGGTTAAACTCATGCCGATATTAATGAAAATAACTGTAAAAAATTAGAAATGTTTAGTAGATAGTAGACATAGTCCCAAATACGAAACAGTGACATTCCACTTAACTGTTTGAAGAATTAAAGGTGTAATTTTACTCCCCCCCCCCCCCCCCCCCCCACAAAAAAAAACAAAAAAACTTTAACCTGTTAGTTGTAAGTTAAAAAACATACAAAAAAGGGTTAAATAGTTCCCCAAAAATAACATGAAACATAGAAGAAAAAAAAACATAATGAGATTGATACAATCAATAGTAATATTAAATTTAAAGAAAAACAACCCCAAAACTTTAAGGTTGACTAAACAACTTTAACCACAAACTTTAACAAAAGCTCCAAATGTTAACAGACGGACAGACAAAAGTCATGACAAAACAGAAAAAAAAAAACACTTGAACCTTCAGTAAAAAACTTTAACAACAAACTTTAACCAAAACTCTAAATGTTAACAGACGGACAGATAGATGGACAGGCGGACGAAAGACATGACTATAGCCCTCACTGTAAACAGTCGGGCTAAAAATGAAAAATATACAGCTGCTGTAGTTATAATGTCCTCCAGCAAGTCGGAAAAATAAGATACAGACTATCAGCGGTAATCCATTGATCATCCAGATTATTCACACCTACTGACCATACTGCTGGACACAATAAGTGCCGACATATCGAGATAACCCCAGATTTGTTCAGAGAAGTATTTTGGGTCAGATTCAGTTAGTCATGGTTTATGAACACTACATAGGAATGATGTTATCTAGTGTCCATGTCAGATGATTATTAGCATAGGTCTTCCTGATTGCTTCCAGTTCTGTCAGCTGTAGACACGTACTGCCAAACCTTCAAGGGTTGTTGTGTTACTGCAGCTTGAAAGGCAAATTTTATGGAAAAACTCAAAGGAATGGATTTGAACAATAATCAACAACCTTGAACCTAATCCACCTCTGCCCAAATATTAAGCCAGGGACTCAAAATGAACAAACTAAAATCTTACCGCCACCCCCCCCCCCCCCCCCCTCACCCCCACCCTGCGATACCAAATATGTAAGGATTCTGACTGGCAGGAACCAAATTGGAACAAATTTAGATCTAACCTCCACCAAATATTAAAGCATTCTAACTGGTGGGTCTGAAGAAAAAGATCTTTAAAGAAATTTCCTCAAGTTGCACTGAGTTAATTTGAGCTCCCATAACCATCCCAAGTATTAACCCATAGACTTGGCGTAAACAAACATGAATCTGACTCCACTTGGTGATGCTGTATGTCAAATATGAAAGGATTCTGACTGGTGGATCTGAAGAAATAGATTTTTGAAGAAATTTCCTCGTACTGCACAAAGTTAAACTTTGGGCTTCAATAGATAGACCAAATATTAACTCAGAGACCCGATTCAAACAAACTTCAATCTAACCCCCCCCCCCCCCCACCCCCACACTCCCCCCACTAGAGATGTTGTATTCCAAATATGAAAGCATTCTGACAGGTGGATCTGAAGGAGGTTTTCAAAGAAATTTCATCGTATCGCACTGTAGATATTTGGGTGCCCCTAGGGAGCCCAAATATTAACTCAGGGACACGATTTGAACAAACTTGAATCTGCCCCCGCCCCATCCCCTCCCCTAGAGATGCTGTATACCAAGTGTCAAAATATTCTTATATATGGTTCTGGGGATTTTTTTTTTTAATTTTGGAAAACAATTTATGGGTGCTATCAGAGAAATGCCCCTTTTGGGGATACCTGTGGGTGTGGCAACTTTATTTGAACAAACTAGAATTCAGAAAAAAGAAACATGAATATCAAACTTGGTTCAATTCGGCCCAGTTGTTTATGAGGAGTGGTTGATAATGCAAAGTTCACGCCAGACAGATGGACGGATGGTCGACAGACAGAAAGTCATCGCTTAAGCGCCCCCTGACTTTCCGGCAGGTTATCTAAAAATAAACAATATTCATCAAGCTTAATAATTATGGATGTTATTGGAATCGGTTCCAATGACAGCCATGTTTTTACAAATTTTATTGCCAGCGTCACAATAATTCAGGTCATGTTAGTGTTGTATTGGTTAATTTGCTGCCTTTGTGTTAGGTAAAGGGTTAAACTAACTCAGTTCTTTTCATGTGAATCCTAGCAACAGCGTTACGAGAATCTACGTGGTTTCTCACTGGTTTTGTTGCACGGATCTCTATGTGAATCGATTCTCAGATTCTCGTCAAAATATAAGCCCTGACTGAGGCAATATAATTCACCAGTATCAATAGAAAGTGCCATCTCAACACATGTCAAATATTCTTTTACCTAGTGATGGGGTGAAATATAGCCCTGGATGTGCCCCCCCCCCCCCCCACCCCCAACAGTCCTCAGTATGCTTTTTCCCATAAAAAAAATATATTAATTTATAAATAAATTGATGTTGATACATATTGAATTTCTCATTGTTATTTAATCACATTCTGGCTTCTGAAGTCATTTCACATTGTGTTTGATGAATATTTTGCAATCTTTGTAAGAAAAAAGCCTCAGTTTTCTCAGTTAAGGCATCTCGAGTCACAAAACAATGATGTTTTTCCAACAGAATGACCAGTACCTGCCACTGTGGTGTCTCATGGCACTGTTCAAATTCCTAAAATCATCAAATATATATATGATTCTGTAGTGCTGTGCTAGTGCTGCAAATATTCACAAGAGCACTTTCACAATTTTGGTTTTAATCCCCACAGGCACATATTCTGTCAAAAGGAGTGAAATTGTAGAAAATATGTTCCCAAAGAGGACAAATCAGTTACAGTACAGTCGCTATGGAGGGGCTGTAATACACGCGTGGGCAGTGATGTCCACTCATGCGTTGACAAGGCAATAAAAATCATCATCTGCAAAATCCAAATTAATGAAGCACCGGGTTGTACCTGGTGCTGCATTATTTATCTTTTTGATGATTTTTCCTATAGTTAGTGTTTGGCATCAAATATTATTGTATCCTTGGAAATATTGCCCATCCGTGGAAAGTGAGCAGTACACAGTATCTGTACTGTATCTGTTTCAAGTATATGATTCTCTTTGATGTTTAATATATTTGTGATAGACTGGGTCCAAAGTACTCAGTACTCGTATTACTCGAGTACCACTTTTTGACAAAGTACTCAATACTCGACCCAGGCCTGATTTATGTATGTGTGTGTGGTAGGTGGCTGGGGGAGTGGGGGAGGGGGAGGTTGGAGGGTGAAAGATAGCTGCAAATTATTTAGAAATTATCGAGCCAGGCAAATGAACAGCAAAGAAACATTTCATCTGAAGGACACACAGACAGACATGCAGTAACACATTTTGGAAGCCTACATAAAAGTAGTGACTAACTTACAATGAAAACTATAGAGAGAAGAGCCAGGGCAATGTTGCCAAATAGTAAACAAGAGGCTACAGGGGGCCTGAGGGCATCCACCTGACATGGTATCCTAAATATAAACCCAGAGAATTTATTTGAACAAGTTGCATCTACCCCCTCATAAGGAAAGTTTATACAAAATATCCAAAGATTCTGACCGGTGGATCTAAAAAAAAAAGATTTTTAAAGAATATTCCTCATATTGAACTAAGTTATAATTCGGGCTCCCTGCCAAATATGAACCCAGGGACTTGGGTTAAACAAACTTGAATCTCACCCCCACCCCCACCCCACCCCGCCCCCTCAAGGATGCTGCATATGGTACAAAGTATCAAAACATTCTGACAGCTGGATCTGAAGAAGAAGATTTTTAAAGAAAATTCCTCATGTTGAACTAAGTTACAATCCAGACTCCACAATGAGCCCAAATATGAACCCAGGGACTTGGCGTAAATAAACTTGAATCTCACCCCAGGATGCTGCATACCAAATATCAAAACATTCCAACTGCTGGATCTGAAGAAGATTTTTAAAGAAAATTCCTCATTTTGAACGAAGTTGAAATTCGGGCTTCCAGAATGAGCCTGGGTTTCGCAAATATATTTTTTGCTGGACCCATTTATTTTTTGCGTGACGCATTTCCAATCTGTCTTAATCACATGAATTATGCTTATTTATCTTCAAATACATAGATTGTTAGATTGATCAACCACCAAATCAAAGGCTATTACAGTAATCATGTTTATAGAATTAATTAGAGCTGATACGGTTAACCGATTAATCGACTGACAATTGATCGACGTCTTGATCGATAAAAAAGTAATTGATCGGTTAACCATTACTTTTGAAGTACGGTATTAATGGGTTAACTAAGGAACAAACTTGCTCCAAAACAGGCAAACATTGTCATACTGGCTCACATCAATTATATGAGACAGAGTAACGCAAGCCAGCTGAGTGCTGACATACTTGTTCATTCGCATGATCATTATAGTGTATCAGTAGCTGGAAATGGTCATTCTCAACCCATCACCAAATGCGGGAAGCAGGCGATACTTGCACAAGAAATTCTTGAATTACTAAAACTTTTCAGTGTTTTTCTCAAAATATAGTTTATGACACCGCCCCCCCCCCCCTCATTGGAACAAACTCAATGAGCTCGTTCCAATGAGGGGTCATAAGCTATGTTTTGAGACATAAATTAAAAATAAAATAAAATTTGAATGGACATTTTTGTATATGGCGCTGGCCGGTTTTGTCCATTATGCTGAGTAAAGTTTTATTTATATAAATCATCAACGGTGCAGCAGTTATTCAGCTACCTATTAGGGCAAGTGATTAATCGGTTAACCAGGATTAATCCATGCGATTAATCAATCACGAAAACGCTTTAATCATTTCCGCTCTAAAATTAATCTCCTTTTATTAAATTTTATCTGATGAAATAAATGTGTCAATTACACTGTAGCTCAACTTGTTTAACACATGTACATGTAAAGTGTGTGACACAGCAATGACAAACATCTAGGTAATGACCTGATAACAAAGGTACATGTAAAGTATTGTAACGGTCTGTACATAAATGCTGACCGTAGCCTGTAACAAATATATAGGTGAAGTATTGTAAAAGTGGGGAGACAGTTAGATGCTAAACTAGAAAATAAATCTTTGAGTCCCAAAGTGGGTCTAACTGAACCTAAATATATTTGTTCTCATAGCACAGTGATAACAAAGGCATCCAAAACACTCGTTCCTGTCACAAGGTGATAACAAAGGTACCCCAAGAAGTTTCGTGAAGATCAGTTCATAAATACAGACTCTAGCCCGAGCCGTATTGACATGTGCACTTACTGTGTATAAGTAGCACTGAATAAATCAAAGTTCATCTAATTTGCATAATTTCTACACGAGAAAAAACCTGTATTATATGTGATGTATTCCATGTTACTAAACATTCCTATGAAGCTTTATTCAAATCAGAACGTCCATACAGAAGTTCTGTACAAAAAAAACTGAATGCACTCATTTTGGTACAAAAAGGCTGCTGGCAGCCATCTTGAATTTTGGACCGCACCCAAAAACACTCGTCCTCGTTCCACAGTGATAACAAAGATACCCAAGAAATTTCGTAAAGATCGGTTCATAAATACAGCCTCTAGCCTCAGCCGTATAGCAGTTGTGTACAAAAAAATGATTGGACCTAATTTCGGTACAAAATGGCCACTGGCAACCATCTTGAATTTTGGACCGCACCCAGAAACACTCGTTCTCATCCCAAGGTGACAGCAAATGTACCCAAGAAGTTTTGTGAAGATCAGTTCATAAATACAGCCTCTAGCCCAAGCCGTATTGCCACATGCACTCACTGTTTATAAGTAGCACTAGAAAATCAAAGTTCATCTAATTTGCATAATTTCTGCTCGAGAAGAAAAACCCGTATTATATGTGATGTATTCCATGTTACTAAACATTCATACATAAATTTATTCAAATCAGAACTTTCATACAGAAGAAACCAATTGCACTAATTTTGGTACAAAATGGCCGCCGGCAGCCATCTTGAATTTCGGACCGCATCCAAAAACACTCGTTCTCGTCCCACGGTGATAACAAAGGTACCCAAGAAGTTATAAATACAGCCTCTAGGCCGAGCCGTATTGACATTTGCAGTTACAGTGCTGAAAGTAACATTAAAGAGATCAAAGTTAGTCTAATTGGCATAATTTATGCACGAGAAAAAAACCTGAATTATATGTGATGTATCCCTTGGTACTAAACATTCACACAAAACATTCAAATAAGCGCTTTCATATGGAAGTTCTGCGCAAAAATCTGATTGCACCTAATTTTGTACAAAATGGCTGCCAGTGGCCATCTTGAATTTCAGACCGGACCCCAAAACACTCGTTCTCGTCCCACGGTGATAACAAAGGTACCCAAGAAGTTTCGTAAAGATCGGTTCATAAATACGGCCTCTAGCCCGAGCCGTATTGGCATTTGCAGTTACAGTGCTGAAAGTAACACTAAATAAATCAAAGTTAGTATAATTTGCATAATTTACGCACGAGAAAAAAATTCCGTATTATATGACATGTATCCCATGGTACTAAACATTCATACAAAAAATTATTCAAATCAGAGCTTCCATATGGAAGTTCTGCGCAAAAATCGGATTGCACCTAATTTTGTACAAAATGGCTGCCAGCGGCCGTCTTGAATTTCGGACCGGACCCCAAAACACTCGTTCTCGTCTCACATTGATAACAAAGGTACCTAAGAAGTTTTGTAAAGATTGGTTCATAAATACGGCCTCTAGTCCGAGCCGTGTGTACGGCACGACGGACGGACAGACGGACAGATGGCCAGACGGATGACGGGCCATGACAATACCTCAAATTTGACTTCACCAAAGTTGAGCTAAAATGCTTATATTCTTACGGGAATGGTCAATGAAGCGTCTTAACAAGCATTTGCGAGAACATCACAGGAACGAAATGACCGTTCTCGCAATTTGCGAAACCCTGGTGACCCCAAATATGGACTTGAACAAACTTAAATCTCACCCGCCTAATGATGCAGTTTACCAAATATCAAAAGATTTTGTTTGGTGGGTCTGAAGAAGATTTTTCAAGAATATTTCCCATACTGCACTAGGTTCAACATTTGTACTCCCATAGAGAGCGCAAATATGGACCCAGGGATTTGATTTCAATAAACATGTGAAAAAATCTTCTTTTCAAAGTCCCGAAAAAGTACCCCATGAAAGACCCGACAGCAATTTTTTGGACCATTCCATTCTGTTGGTCCCAAGGAAGCTTCACACCAAATAACAATTCTCAGTGCCGTGTAGTTTGGGGATATGGGAGTTTTAAATTTTGTTCTATTTTTAGCACCTGCGGTTCCCATGGGGCGACAGGAAAATATGTTTAAGCATAAATTAAGTACTTATAACCCAATAAGCCTGTATATTAAATTTGGTTCAAATCAACCTCTTGGTTTGAAAAATAGAAATTTTGGGCAGGGCGAAAATTCTTGCCCTTTCCATAACGAAGGAAATATAGCTCCCACAAACTTATCTTGAACAAATCTGAGTCTACACCTCAAAAGGAAGCTGCACACCAAATATCAAGTATCCGCTACTCCTGGTTCATGAGAAGAGTTTTTAAGATTTAGGCATAATTTTTGGACATGGCCGTACTGAGGGGCAGAGCAACTTCATCTCATCAAAATCAAAATGCGATATCATAACAAACAATCATCTCAAATTTCACTTAAATCGGTTCACCAATTTTGAAGGAGAAGACGCAAACACCATGTTCACGGATGACGGACAGCGAGTGATCACTATAGCTCACCCTGACTGAAAGTCAGGTGAGCTAAAAACTCAGTGGACCATGAGTGCTGCAGTTGGGTGAGAGACTTGGTTCAATGAGAGAAAAACTTGTAGCTGCTGGCTGTCTAAAGTGTTGTTAAAACCCCAAAAATAAATAAAGAGGCCCCGCAGGGCTTGAAGCACTCACCATAAACAGAACACGATATAAACAGAGACCAAGAATGAATCTACATTAAGCAATCCATCTCCATAGGATACACTGTCAATCCTTGAGCCCCTCTGGAGTGACAAAAACTGTCCAAGCGTCATGCCTTTTCTTCAGTTGATCATAATGTAAAATGTGGAACTCCCTTTTGAAGCCCCTTGATACAGCCTATATAGATTACTCTTAGTTACACACCTCTAGAGGGTACTGAATAAAACATTTCTAATTCTTCAGCTACATGGCCAATTCTGGCTCCCACAGGAAGTCCAAATATTAATACAGGCACTCGATTTGAACAAAGTTGAATCTGATCTCCTTAGAGATTTTGTATACCAAGTATGAAAGCATTCTGACTGGTGGATCTGAAGAAGAAAATTTTTAAAGAAATTTTCTCATATTGCATCAAGTTAAAATTTGGGCTACCATAGCGAGCCCAAATTTTAACCTACAGACCCGATTTAAACAAACTTGAATCTCACACCCTGGAGATGTTGCATGCCAAACATGAAAGCATTCTGACTGGTGCATCTGAAGAAGCAGATTTTTAAAGAAACTTCCTCATATTGCCCTAACTTAAAATTTGGACTACCAAAGGAAGCCCAAATATTAACATTGGGACTTGGTTTGAACAATCTTGAATCTGATCCTCATAACAATGATGTACATGTATACCAAACAAATGATTCTGACTGGTGGTTTTGAAGAATATTTTTAAAGAAAATTCCCCATATTGCCCTAAATTAAAAAGCATTGGGCCTCTGCATTGAGACCAAATATGAACCAATGGGCTTCATTTTAACAAACTTGTATCTGACCCGTCTATGGATGCTGTATACCAAATATCAAAGGATTCTGAACCTTGGTTCTGGATAAAAGATTTTATAAAATGTTTGCAAATATGCTGAGTCAGCATTATTTTGATGCACTCTGCAGAACTCCCTAACAAAACATATGGCACTGTTTTTTTACCATTCAATTCTACTGGTCCTGAGGATACTCCATACTGTATAACAGTTCTCAGTTCCAAGTGGTTTAGGAAACATGAGCGTTTGAAAATATTTCTATTTTTAGCTCCTGGGGTTCCCATGGGGATGCATTTTTTTTTCGCATAAGTGAAGTACTTATGACCCAATAATACCACAAACTGAATTTCGTTCAAATCGGACCATCGGCTCAGAAAAAATAAATTTTGGATGGCACCAAAAATCTAACCCTTCCCATTACAAAGCCAAATATTGCTTCACGAACTACGTTTGAACAAACGTGATTCTACGACCACAAAAGGAAGCTCCATAACAGCTATCAAGTCACTGTACCCACTGGTTCATGAGAGTTTAAAAATATTTTGGGAGCATTTCCCCACACACCATCCCTATGGGGCTGGGCATGTTGAGTTAAACAAAAATGCAATACCCCTTTGGGACCATCACTCAAACAAACTTTCATTTGAATTTGCCCAGTGGTTTTGGGCTAGAAGACCAAAACATGGTGTTGATGGACGACAGACGGATAGAAAATGCACAGAGAGTGATTAGATAAGCCCAGCTTGACTTGTCGAGGTGAGCTAAAAAAAAAAAAAAATAAATGGATAATGTCCGATATTTTACCCATGTTATTAAAATTGATAAATTTGTCTCTGGCGTGTGACAAGGCTTATTCTATAGCATTGCAAAGTCTTCTGGCACTCAAGGGATGGAATACACCACCACCCATGCTATTCTGTAGATTATGAGGTCTAAAACAAACCAAGAACATGAACTTTTAATGGCAAAGAAATAAAAAAAACACCCATCTGTGTGCAATTTTACAAAAAAATGGCCTCAGAAACAGATCTACTTTTTGGGGCCCTATGCTGCTATGCATGAAGATTATAACAATGAATGCATTGTCTTACACAAAAGACTACCATACAATCCAGTGTAGACTGATTTCAAGAAGTCCTCCATAGTGGAAGGGCAATTTTAACAAACATGCAGCCCAGATAAGCTTCATACACAGCGTAAAAATTTCACAAAATGAATAAACATTCATGTATGTTTTATAGGAATTGGGAGTATTGTAATTAAAAGTCAATTGTGTGGTTGTTCAAAAACTTGTTTTACTTTGTTATCAGGTGTTAAAAAATATGAATATTTGTAAACACACCTACCCATTTAGATTAGTCCCTGCTCGTAGCAGTGACGCAGTGATACAGTACAGTTACCGTGTACTGGTCATAATCCATGCATGGACAGTGATGTTCATGCATGGTTTTACCAGGTAATAGAAAATCATTATCAATAAAATTTTAATTAATGAAGCAGCGGATTGTACCGTGTGCTTCATTAATTGGATTTTTGATGATTATGATTATTGCTGTAAACAGTGTTTGAAATCTAATATCATTGCATCCGTGGAAATATTGCCCACCTGTGGAAAGTGACCAGTTCACGACGGCCACACTGTAGGCTTGGGGGCTGGAGTGTGTGTGTGTGGGGGGGGGGGGCACATGCCCTCCCCAATTTCATCCATGCCCCCCTCTCCTGTTAACCCATATAATGGACATCCAAAAGACATTTTGTTACCTAGATATTTATGCTTGTTCGCAACTCACATATTATGGACACAAATGGACACAGAGTCGAGCAAGAGTGAAACGTGTATGGGGTGGTGTGTTCTTTTTATTATTTATTTATTAATGTTTTAGGTCACATATTTCTGCCCAACAGCTAATCATGACCACGACAGTTTTATGTGTGGATGAAGCCAGAGTACCTGGAGAGAACCACTGAGCAATGGCAAGCAACTATCAGCTCCCCAACATACTACACCAGCAGGGTTATCCTTGTTGGAAGACAGTGTGCCTTAGTACACAGCACCACCATGCCCCCACATGGACAATAGGGTGGAGTTTCTTGCCCAAGGACACAAAGCTGTTGCCGCTGTTGGGATTCGAACTGAGGACCTCTCGGTTTGCAGCCTGTATCTCTACCTACTGGGCCAATGCACCCCTAGTGGTGTATTCTGATTATATAAATAGATTTAAGCAGTATGTGCATGATTTCAATGCCATATTTGAGAATTATGGGTGCCGAAGTAATAAGAGTGTCCTGAAAAATCCTCCCTTTGGTATTTAGTAGGTAGCCTGGTAATGGTATTTGAAGCGACTTCACCTCAGTAAGCAAACAGATTGAATTGTTAATCACACAGTGACTTCTTAATTAGTTTTCTTTGTGGCTGTTGTCTTCTTCGTTATGACAGAAAATTGTTATGGACCAAAATCATGACATGAGAAACAGTACTTTTCGGAAGTGGTAATTTTTCAGTCGCCAACGATAAAAAGAAATTACCATAAGACTAGCGACATGGTCAGCACTCATGGCTGACCAATGGGACCGACGATTAAAAGGATACTTACTTAAGTTTTCTACAATTATATAAAACACCAGCAATTGTAAAAAAACCCTGGTCACTTGAAGAAGGTGAAAACCTTGAAAACAAAAAAGTGTCAACAAATCACCATAAATTAGTGCCGTTATCACAGGCGAAAGGGCTAATAAGTATACTGTATATATACAGCAGGTGCAGAGTGTATTATCCCTAAATTACCCACAGAGTGGATATTTCACCCAAACAATAATTCCAAATTTGTTGCAAAGCATAACAAGCACAAGTTAAGCTCTGGACAGCCAATGGACCTCTGGGTTAAACCTGGAGGTCCACTGACTCCACTGGCTGAAACATTGCTCGTGTTTTTGTCCATATGTACATAATTTGAAAGTGATACTTTGGGTGATAATTCCACTCCACAAGTGATTTTGTTGCAATCCTCTCCCCATGTACTGTACATATACCAAATGCAAGCTGTAGCTTTGGGTGTACAGTTGAACGATACTTATCACAGTTCGCCACAAAATCATAATAACATAAAGCCAACAATGGAAAAAGTTGCAAAACAATAAACAAAAAAAAATAAATAAATAAATGAAAATTAAAAAAAAAATTTAGAGCTGCCGGAACTGAAAAGTTTGGCTGGCCAAAGGCCCAGATAAAATCTGATGGGAGGTTTATTTTTATCAAATATTACAGTGATCTGTTTTAAGATACCCAGTTACCACTTAAGTGCTTCATCCATTCACAGACGAAGCCCATTAATAACCAAGCTACCTACTATATACCAAGGGGTAGTTTTCGGTAAAAACTCGGTCTACATGTATATCTCTTGAATTTACTCGAATAAATCAAGTAATATCGCGTAGTTTGCTTTTAAGGAATCAATTAAATGTCTGAAATTATGTTTAAACCTTTTTAAACAACTCTGATTTACATTTTTTCTTTTCTCCTCGTATCTCCCGGTATACCTCGGTGTTTAGTAGGACCCTTTTCTGGGGGGGGGGGGGGGGTGGTGGTTTGGTTTGGAGCAAATTGCCATTGCGTTGCCTGAGTGCTAGAATGTTCTATGTCCCATAGGGGACATAGAACATTCTATCACTCAGGCGACGTTAGGATGATTTGGGTTAAATTAGCAGCTAGTTTGGGTCAAATTGCTGGAGGACAGTTTGGATGCAATTCTCACTGATGACAGTATATTAAAGAACACATGGAACGTGGATTTATTTATTTATTTAATGGGGTTTAGCAGCTTTTTTGACAGTTGGGGTCACCTCGTGTCGGGCAGTTTTATGGGTGGAAGAAGTTGAAGTCCCGCCGAGCAAATGCCAGGCTCCCAACATACTAACTCCACACGAGCAGGGTTAGCAATGGTTGAATACAAGTGCACTATCAATGTACTGTACTCTATGCCCGCACATGGGCAATGGCAGGCGCAGTTTCTTGCCCAAATCAGTCAATGCAGATACGGTAAAATTTATCAATTTTGTGAAATTTCAACGGAAATTGTTCACTTCGGTAAATTCTTCTGGGGAATAAAATACTAAAGTACTAAAGGAAAAAATTACATTGCATTACCAAAATAAAATTTAAATTTAGGGGCGAAACAATCCACCTCCGTCTGGGGGGTGAAATGACCCGAGACAAGTGAGGATTTGTTCGAAACGACTCGAGGGGAGAATGGGAATTGGAGCGAAACGACCCAGGAGCAACTTATCAGCAACGTATCACCTATTTTCAAGCAAACGTTTCATTATTATTTATTACACCTTAAAATTAGCATAATTAAAAAACTGCATTTCGTTTTGATTCTTGAACTTCACTAACTATGTGTCCATGCATATCTTTATAAAATCACACCAATATAATCAACAAGATCGCTGGTTATATCTGTGTTTTTTTTTTTTTTTTGATGAAGGTACATCATGTAATCGGCGAATAGGACAAGTTACAACGAAATCAGTTCAATCTGAAATAACAAGATTATTTGCTGAGCATATTGAAAAACCTCTGAAAGGACAGAATACGAGTGATGTGTAGACATATAAATATCACGCAAGGCTGAGATGCAAGTTGGGTTGCAACAGAAAACGGACGCATTTGACATGTTGTTTGATTGTTGATATCGGCCCAAAGTTTCCTTGAGGGGAATAAGCCGATTGCAATTGTATCGGCACCTGTGAACCGGAAGTCACGTGGTTTTTCCCCTGAAATTTACTGTCCAATTCAAAATATCTCTTGACGGTATTAGAGAATTCTGTTCTGGAACGTATTATTCGGATTGGGTATGTGCAACCCCTTGTGGGCCTACGGCCCGCTGGGGTTCATATAATGCCACAAGTGGGAAGGCGGTTTGCAGGTATTTTCTTTGTTTTACTGATGGGGAATGACTCATTTGAAAGCCTTTCCCAAAAAACAACTTTTATCCCAAGTTTCACTGAAATCTGAGAAGTAATGTTCAAGTTATAATGCAAACAGACATCAGAGTGCAGATGGACATATATACAGGCGGACATATGGATAGACTTCAAATGCAAGAGATTGTACCAGGGGTGCTGACGTACCATACCAGTGTCAAGGATAAGGCTGGGTCAGATGACAAACAAAATCACCTAATGGACCCTGCAACAAATCTCAGGGCAAATATTTGTTTTTTGTGTATAATCTTTGAAGTGTTCACAAACCCATTTTAGAACTCAAAACACCAGAGTAAACTCTACAGGGTCATGTAATATTAAGAACATCATGCTAAGCATGGTATATGCACTCCACCCCCCACCCCCCCCCCCAACCTCTCTCAAAATACTAAGATGGACATATTTTCAACACTACGCATACACAAGGGGTTCATCATCTTTGTTTTACCGCAGACAGAAATCCAATCCTGCAAAAAATGCGAGATCAACGTGCACTTGATAACAATAGTTTGTGTCAGTCAGACCATCTGCATGTGAGATGTGAAATTATTGTCTTTGTTTTGCAGCAACATTAATCCCCCCCCCCCCCTCCCAACCCAGTAGTGACTTAAAGGCCAGAAACAATGATGACTGGACCAAAGACATAATGCCACATGTGGGGAGGTGATTTGAATGAATTTTCAAGGTTTTACTACAGGGGCGTGATTCATTTGAAAGCCTTCCCATAAACACTCTTCATTCCAGATTTTGTTGAAATCTGATAACCCAAACCTGAAATATGAGGCAAACAGACAAAAAATGGTATTTCACGAGACAAACAGCAAATTTTCAAAGTTAAAAGTGGGACAAGTCTGAAAACCGAAAAGTAATAAATATGATTGAGATCCGATAATCCAAACCCGATATACGAGGCCAGCAGACAAAAAATAGGCTATTTCTGTATATTCAAAGGGCCATAATGCACAGAAAAAATATTTTCAACAGCAAAACGGCTGTTAGTCCTTAACGATCTTACATGTATGATAGTGAACATGTGTGTGAAATTTCAATGAAATCTGAACAGTAATGTTCAAGCTGTAATGCAGGCCGACATCTGAGTGAGGATGGATAAACGTACGCACAGATGCATGGACAGACACAGTGACTCGCGGATAGGCGCAATCCAGTATACCCCACTTTTTGAAAAAAAACTGGGGGTATAATTAGCAATCTGAGGGCAAGTATGTCAGAGTACCGTACCAGTTTCCGAACTCCTTCGGGACATTGCTGCAGTCTTACATACCAATTATTGACCAAATATATAGATAGTTGTTCAGGATGTCATGCTAAAGAGCTGACAACAGGCAAAATTAACTAATTGAGGGCCATAACACCACTCAGTTTGGCCGAACTGTACCACTTTTCCAACTCCTTCAAGACATTATTATGAAAGTCTCACATAGAGTTTTTTTTTAGCCCAGATCAAGGCACACGCCGAAGCGCTGCTGAAGACTATTTTTTTTCGAGTCCAGGAGCGTGTCGTATAGCCAAAGTGGTCTTTGACTTCAACTCGTTTAAATTTCTCCTGTTATACTCAATTAGAGCATTTAACGCTTGGTTGGCCCATCCCACACTAATCTGTCGAAAAGCGGGAAAATGTGTGGGGTGGGAAGAGCTGACTTTAGAAAGCCACCTAACTCATCTACTTTCTTCACCAACTGCTTCGGAAAATCCCGATTTGCCAAATGCTGCTCTAAGAGCCCAATGTAGTGCAAACACTGAAACACCTGAAAAATGGTCTTGACCAGCCTAGACTAGACCTGGAACGATTGTTCCTGGCCCCTTCCAGACTGGGCAACTATCTTTCTCTGATGCTTCTGCCTTTTTGAGCCATTTGAAGAATAAGTAGATGAATTGACAATAATAATATAAAATTAAAATGAAGAAATAAAATAAATGAAAAAGAAAACCTAGATATTACCTATTAAAGAAGAAACCTGGATTGGTTGTTATCTTCAGCAAAGGTAGAAAATAATCCGTCTCTCTCGACGCGTTTCGCTTAGTTTAGCTTCTTCATCTTCTATGTATGTGTGTGTGTGGGGGGGGGGGGGGGGTGGCTGGGTGTATGAGGGTGTGTGTGTGTATTTATCAAATGACACAATCACGTTTTAGAGGAATTTTGAATGTTGGTTTCTGATCCCCCGGTGGGATTGGAACCATCAGCAACACCGCCTGGCAATCAGGAGTCCAGCGCCTAAACCGCTAGACCGTTGCACGTCGTCAAACAATGCTGGCTGGAATCTAGCTTTTTAGATGAAGTCCTCATGATTACTTGGTTCATCTTCCTTTCGGCAGCAGCATGAAAGTGTAGAACGCGCTGGCTACAGTACGACGAAAGTGCTGTGAATGGCCTCAGACGAAGACTGGTACTGGCATGTGTGTATTTTTTAAATGACACAATCATGTTTTAGAGAAATTTTGAATGTTGGTTTCTGATCTGTTTTTATGTAGCTCGACAAGGCTATATTACGATATTTCTCACAACATTTCATACGACGGAAGCGCTGTGTTGTCGTGCACTTTGTCGCATTTTTGTTTTTGTCTTGAAAATATTTTTAGGCGAAATCGAGACAAAGCCGTAATACGACTGTACTGTCGCGGTTCTGCTGTAATATAGCTCTGTCGTGTGTATTCAAATAAAATATTTCCCGAAAACGTGAAAACACGACATGCGACAGTACAGTCGTGGTTTTCTCGTAACATAGCTATGTCGCGTTTTGAAGAAACAGAAAAGAGAAACACAACTCTCGGTACTTGAGACTAGCAGAACACCATAGTGTGTGTATGGAGTGTGCGTGTGAGAGTTTGTCAAAAATCTAAACAATAGCGTTGTGAACCCACAAGGGTTTCTATTGTTTTCCCTCGGTCCTCACAAACAAAACAATGGGTTATGGTTTGTCTCTCTGCTTTAGCAGGGACTTATTTGACGTTGCTTGTCACCGAAAACAAAACAAAATACAACAAGGCACCAGGAAACGTCTAAAGATGTATGTTAGTGTTTGTTTGTGAGGGTGGATTCTGGGATAAAGTGTTCGTCAGTGTTTCAAAATCTTCCGCTTAAACTCTTATTTTTATTACATAATGTGTAACTTAACCCTTTCTCTAATGCAACGACCAAAACCGGTAAAATTTGTACATAATGCTATTATTTGTTTTATGTTTGCCTTCCTATCTCCCATTGGGACATGCTCATCTCTTTGTCGAATTGTGAAGACAGTAGTAGTATGTAAGGTTGAGATCTGCCCTTTTTTTCGAGGACCCCGGGGTCAGACCTCGACCTCGAGATCATTGAACCCGGCACCCAAATCCATTAGGTCTCTCCACTCTCCCCTCTCCTCTCCACACTAGACCTAGGCTATTTGTAGGCGCCCTCTCCCACTATCCGCCTATATGTACCTATTTTTAGGTTATTCTTCTCCAAAGCCCATTTTAGGACCCTCCTGGGGGACTTTCAAACTGAGGCGTCCAATGAGTACTAACAAAGAGTTCTCCTCTCTTCTTCCCCACGTACATGTCGAGCTCTGTTGGTGTATCTAAAGTAAATGTTGTCAAGGACGTGTACATGTAAATACATACAAACAAAAACAATAATAATTTGAAGGCTACCTGGAGTGACTAAACAGTCATGTAAGAAGATTACGATAAAGCCAATACTGGAACATCTGATGTTATGTACATACAACATGTTTTAGATATAAAGACTACCCGGTTTGTTTAGACATGTCATAAACCATATTATCCTTAACGGTTACAAAAAGGAAACAATCCACCAATATGTGTTTTGGAAAGTTGGGAGTCATCCATCAGACTATAAGGGAGAGAGAGGGTGCTGAGCTCTGGCAATCTGGTCTGCCTTCAGGGGTGAACGGTTGACTTGCTTGCCTTTTATTGTCACACTCCGGATCACTCATCTATTTGCCACCTCGAAAATACTCTGTGGCAGAATATGATTGGACAGTTGTTTGACCAAGCAGAGAACGTCTGCGTGGGATAATTTTACAACGCGCCTATCTGCTGGTCCCAAGGAAAATACCTCCGTGTGGTATGATCTGAATGGACAACTTCGACCAATCAGACACCGCCGTGAACTTACTGGGTTATCAAACACCTGCGACGTGACACCAACTTATCTATGACATAATCAAACAGTGTACATGGTCTTTATCATATTAAGCTTCTTATAAACAAAGATTCCCTCTATCTTAATCACCTTTATCCATGCAATAGACAAAGACCAGGTGTTCCCTATCGTAATTCCTTTATGGCAAGTCTAAACAAACCAGGTAGTCTTTATATCTAAAGCCTTTTGTATGTACACAACATCAGATGTTCCAGTATGGGCTTTATCGTAATCTTCTTACATAACTATTGTCACTCCAGGTAGCCTTCAAATTAATCTTTTTGTTTCTATGTATTTACATGTACAAGTCCTTGGCAACATTTACCTTAGATACACCAACAAACCTCGACATTTATTGGATGCCTCAGTTTGGAAGTCCTCCAGATTTGCGCTAGCCTTGGAAAGGGGGAGGAATGGCCCATACAGGGCCTTAGGTGGGGAGGCACTGGTCTTTGGGGGGCACATACAGGGAAAGCCGAAACAATGTGGGGAAAGCCTAAATGGGCTATACATAACCTGGGCCCCCTTTGGAGGTCCTAAAATGGGCAATGGGGGAAATAGCCTAAACAATAGGGTACATACAGGGCGGATGGGGGAGAGGGTGCCTACAAATAGCCTAGGTCTAGTGTGGAGAGGAGAGAGGGGGGAGGCCTAACGGGATCGGGCGCCGGAGTCAATGACCTCGAGGCCGAGGTCTAATCCTGGAAAAAGGGCAGATCTCAACCCGACATACTACTGACAGTTAACGAAAATAAGACAAGGCAGGCCCGTACCAGTCTCCGTCTGAGACCAGCCGCAGCACCATCGTCATTTCTATGTAGCCAGTGCGTTTCACACTTTAACGCAGCTGCTGAAAGCAAAGTGAACTAAGTAATCATGAGAAATTCATCTGATAAGCTAAATACTAGCCATCGTTATTTGATGGTGTACATGGGTCTTGTGGTTTAGGTGTTGGACTCCTGAAATCAATATTCCAAATTCTTCGAAAACATAATTCTGTCCTTTAGTACACACACATAGGCTCGTGTGAGTCTTGGGCTGAGTCCCACCACGGCGCTTGCGCCGTACTGTAGTTCACACTTCCATCCAGCTGCCGTAAGGAACGTTAACTAAGTAATCATGAGAACCACCACCCAAAAATCTAGATTCCAGCCATCGTTTTATAAGGTGTATAATGGTCTAGTTGTTTTTTGGTGTTGGCCTCTGACTGCAAGATGGGATTGCCGACGGTTCGATTCCCGGCCGGGGATCAGAAATCAACATTCCAAATTTCAAAACATGATTGTGTCTGCTAAAAATACATACGCAGGCCGGTACAGTAGTAGTAGTAGTAGTAGTAGTAGTAGTAAAAGTAGTAGTAGTAGTAGTAGTAGTAGTAGTAGTATAGTAGTAGTAGTAGTAGTAATCTTTATTTTGTGACATGTGCGTATATTATTTGTTTACAGTATATTTAGATTCGCTACATACCACACCCGGCCGTATAGACATGAGAGGACGCCATCTAACAAGCTTGATTCCAGCCATCGTTGTTTGACTTTCTACAATGGTCTAGTGCTTTAGGTGTTAGACTCTTGTTTGGCAGATTAGATTGCCGTGGGTTCGATTCCCGCCCGAGGATCAGGCACCAACATTCTGAATCCCTCGAAATACGATTATGTCCTTCAATATTCACACACACCGGCCCACGCCAGTCTTCGTCTGAGGCCAATTACAGCACCTTTGTCGTACTGCAGCCATGGTGTTTCACACTTCTGTGCAGCTGTAGAAGGGTAAGTGAACCAAATAATCACGAGATAATTTCATATAATAAGCTAGATTCCAGCCACCATTGTTTGTTTGACGGTGTACAATTGTCTGGTAGGTTTGGTTGTAGACTCCTGATTGCCAGGTAGAATTTGCCTTGGGTTCGCTTTCCGATCGGGGAACAGAAATGAACATTCTAAGATCGAAAACATGATTGTGTCTTTCAAAATACACACACGGGCCATGAAAGACTTCGTCTGCTCCAAACTACTGAAACCACAGTACTTTCCTCGTATTGTACCCAGCGCGTTTCATACTTTAATAATAACATTGTTAATGTAGTTATACGTTTTGGGTCCAAATACTCAATTCCCATTGGTCAGCTGGATGAAAACGTCATGACCAAATGTAATTAATTTTCTAATGAATACATATGGTCGAACTTTGACCCGCATTTACGGTAGAGCGCAGTTGACAAAATGTAATTCGGGTGGTGTTTGGGCGGGTTTATAACTTTTAGCGCCTCTCGCAGTGATCAGTGATTATTGTTTACTGATATGTTAATTAAATTGTTTTGAACATTCCAAGTTCCGTTGCGAAAGACGGCAATTTGACAAATTTGGGTCAATGCCGAAAACCGGCGCTCAACTCAGAGTTGTGCGCTTTGTCTTTTGTGTGAGGATGGTGTTTCGCCTCAAGCGTTCGTACATGTTTTATTTCGTCTTTCTGTTTTGTTGTTTGGTTGAAAGAAGTAGTTTGAACAGTTACGGAATGTAATTATTAGAATTGAATGCAATTTTTATAATCTTTATTGGAGTATGAACGTGTGGGATTGGGTACAAATTGTATGAATCCCTTCGGGATTCATGCATAATTTGTACCCATTCCCACACGTTCATACTCCAATAAAGATTATAAAAATTGCATTCAATTCTTAAATGCAACTATCAAAAGGATAGTGAACCAAGCAATCATGAGAACTTAGTCCAATAAGCTAGATTTCATCCACCTTTTTTGACGGTGTGCAATGGTCCAGCGGATCAGGTGTTGGCCTCCTGATCGCCAGGCGTGATTGCCGTGGGGTCTATTTCCGGCCAGGGATCAGAAACCAACATTCTAAATTCCTCGCAAACGTGATTATGTCCTTGAAAATACAAATTTAGGAATACAAAGAAAATGAAAGATTAAAATTATCAATTTGTTCAAAAAATTAGTGAAATATGTATATTTTTTCTCTCTCTTCAGCTTCCTTGATGTTTGCAACATCTATCACATTGGTAACGTTTGCATCAACGGTTGCAGGTAGCGTGGCGTTCTCACCGACACCGCAAATGCCGACGACTCTGGGTTATCGTACAACCTTCTCGATAGACCAGATTCTACATCGGAAACAGGACGAGACATTTACGACATACATAAAACGGATCCAGGGAATATATTGTCCTCAACACAACATGTGTACTGATTTAGACGGGTACGAAGACGTGTACCTTGGTAAGGATCTAGGTTTAATACCGCCTTTTTGCAACTTGGACTTGTGTGCATACGATGGATGTAAATGTGATGATATGTGTCATCTGTACAATGACTGCTGTCCTGATGCCAAAAGTTTTCAAAATGAAACTCTTCTAGGAGCGTGTACGCGACTGTCAATAAAGGGCAAAAGCGAACTGATAAAGCTTAACTTTACCGCCACAGTTTCTGGATGCCCACAAAGCTACACAGATGAAAACACAAAGCTGAAGTGTCACCGTTCGACACTGAAAGATAATTATGAATTGGAGGAGCGGACGTTGGTAACGTCATCAAATATTACATACGGAAATAAATATTGTGCGATGTGTAATGGTATTACCAACTACGAATCTTGGAAGTATAGTATAACATGCAGCAACTTACTGAAATTGCCATCTTATAAAACAGAAGCGCAAATATATGCCATGCTACGGAACAGTTCCCAGTGTGATTTTCAGTTAATTCCACCTTCAATGATTTCACTCCGACCCTGTAAACCTGATGAAAATTCATATTGTCCTCCATCTTCAAACCAGGACTTCCAAAACGCGTGTTCGAAATATACGAGGCCGTTTGCCCGACACTACAAGAACGTTTTCTGCTTTCTCTGTAACAGTGACAGCTTTCGAGTCGATAGTTACGAATGTGTTGCTCCAACATTAGTCCCACCTAGTCAGCCTTAGCTTTCGTTTTCAGCTATTTTACAGTTTAGAGAATTCGAACAGAACACACACACCACCATCAAAGAGCAAACTACTGTTCAATGTACACGCGGAAGCCAATACGACGAAATGCAGGTACGTATTAAAATGTCTTGGTGAAAATTTCAGTATCAAGGTCAAGCGCCCAAGATAGTCCACAAGCTGTCCTGGGGGTCTCTTCCATATCAGAAAAGCCCCAACGTTTGTGAACGGGGAAGAACATGTGAGAACGCAGCACAAGTTACTAAGGTAGCAATCAACTAATATCCCTCTGACCCAGGAAACCGGCCGACTCGTCTATCATATTGCCGCGAAAGTATGAAATAATGATTCCGGGACTTGAACCATACTGTAGTGAAAGGTGGGGATGTTAGACTGACAATTAACCCTCTCATGATGCCCTATTTGCACTTTGCCCATTCACGCTCATTCAGAAATTTATCTCACCTTTGCTTCGGCATTCTTCTACTTCTGCGCTTGGCTTCTGCCATCCTTATCACTACCAGCATCACCCAGATACCCAGCAACATCAGAACATCCTTTTAAGTGGGAGTGGGTAACGATGGACCGACTCATCACGCGGATGCCGAAGAAATGTGCAAGGAGTGCTGAAGGAATATGCCATACCAACGGCTGGTGATGCGGGTAGCCTCACCCGTATCCTTCAGTATGATATGTGTCTTCTTCTCACCAGAAAAGACAATCATGTGTTTTCAACAGAACACAATGACCATTTGATTTCCCTCATCGTGTACACAGCATTACCAATGGTCACCATCTGGTGGCACTTGTTCATGATCAGGTTCTCGCGGAGGATGGATATCTCTCTCTCATGAATAGTTAAATCATAACAATAACTACCCTAACGTACAGTCAGGACGGGATCACAGCTACATGATTCATCAGGATATACACAGAACGACAGGCGTGTGTAAATGGGTTAATCGATATGACACGAGTGCCAGCACGGAAGGATAGAACGAGAGGCCGCTGGCCCCGAGTTTTATCCTTCCGCAATGGCACAAGTGCCATATCGATTAACCCATTCACACACGCGTGTCGTTCTGTGTTTATTACATGCCTTTGCGTCTATAAAACATTTATTAGAAGGACACTCAACAATTCATTTGATAATTATCACCAACAAGAACACATTTTGTGGACAACCAAACTTGCGAGGGGAACCTGTGTTACCCTTTCGTCCTCTGAGTTCCAATGTGTTCTATGTGCCTACTGGCACATAGAACACATTGGAACTCAGGGGACGACTTTTAGCTATCGCTAGGGATTGAAATTGTAATTGCGGTACACGATTTGTAGTAAATTCCAGTGAAAGTTCGCTTCTTTATAAAAATATTCCTTCAACGATTTCCGTTCCACACATGCGCGGAACGGATTTTTATTTTCCGCACGGCTTAGTGTTGATGTAGATTGGGGTGTCAAAGAACACGCGTGTAATAAATGGCAACTAAAGTGTTAAACAAAATATACTTTATGACACATTTAATTTTTTTTGTCTTAATGGGCTGATCTATTGATACTATTCGTATCGAATATCACATCTCTCGGCATGCTATTGAAAAAAATGGGCAGATCTAAAACGAATTTCACAAATTATTCCGATATCATTGACGTGGGTATGGGAGTAGCTCCCTCCAGTATTTTGTAAAACCCTCAAGCGTACTGTTCCATTTGTCTTGCACAATCTTTGCCTCATATCTAATCGAACCTCGAATTAATCGAAATATATCTTTACACACTTCGCATATTTTCGTCCTGGAGATACTCGTTCTCAATCTGTCAGTGAAAGGGTTTATCTTGATGGGCGGATATGGGCGTCCAGTACTATTCGAAGACATCGCCAAAAAAATTTTATGTTTTTTTTTTTAAATTTTTGCTTCAACAATTGTTTATGGCCTCTCACTGAACAGGCGTCGTGATTAGATTCGTAAAAGCCTGTTTCACATCAAAGTCTTCCTTAATATTACAACGAATAAAGAGCAATGTTCTGAGCTTATCTAACAAGGAAGCTGAGCAGTTTTGCGAAGTTAGCCCACAAGGATTAATCAAGTTCAAGAGAAGACTTATAGCTCTTTTTCGATTATTGTAGGGCGTAGAATTAATAGACAGTTTATATTTGGTAAATGGGACTCGATTTTCATACCAATTTTATTAAAGTTGAAATTACATGGAATTGCTCTGGCTGGCAATCAGAGTACAGAAGTACTTTGAGTTCCTGCACACAGCTGACGCCAGATGTTCTGTTGACAGTACCAGGCATAGCATTGGAGACCAGTATTGTCAACAAACAATACAATTGTAGGGTTTTGCTGATGGAAAGTATAATGACAGTCTGCAGTATTTTCTGGGAAGTTATGTATCTATCACCAAATTATAACATGTACCTGGTGGGACACACCAGATACCAGGTGATGTTGCGTTGCTGAACTGTAAATTCCACAGGGGCATTCTGCCGGTTAACAGGGACCCCGCAGAATACTATTTTGTTGTAGAAGTTCCATGAACTGCATGCATACTGACCGGCAGTCTGACTGGTAGTCGCTTGATTAGGAATTGCATCAGAAAAAAATTGGTGATTATGAGCACCGTTTTCTGGGTGTTGGATCATGTTGTCTCATACGCTGTATACCTGCGCACAAGACATTAGATGGATGCCGCCGGTGCTTCATTAATTAAATTTTGCTAATGGTGATGTGTACTACCTGGTAAACAGATGCGTGGACATAACTGCCCACGTGTGGATTATGACCAATCCACGGCGACTGTACTGTATGCAACCTCCGACTTTCGTAGACGAAACATTTTGCAGATCATGTGACCCGGGAGAGGTTGAAACTGAACTGCATTTCGTGATGGAATGTGCGGAATATGGTTTTATCCAAAATAGCGTTTTTCACAGATTAGAGCTTGAAAATTAGAATATCTATGTGATGAAAGTAAAGGAAACATTCATATATTTGATGGAAAATAATGAACCCAAGCTATGTAACATCATCTGTAATATGATCCTGCTTTTCTTTAAACTGCGCGAGCTGAAGCTCCATCAGCACTAGTGTTTATTTATTTATTGGTATTCAATTGCTAATCGTGACCGTAACAGTTTTACGGGTGGAGAAAGCCGGAGTACCCGGAGAGAACCACCGAGCATCGACGAGCAACTGTCAGCTCCTCAACATTCTAACTCTGTTCAAGGTCCCCTCAAGCAGGGTTACATCGGTTGAGGACATGTGCACCAATGACGTGTAGTATGCCTCAGTACACGGTGTCATCGTGCCCCCATGTTGGCAACCGGGATAAAGTGCCTTGCCCAAGGACACATCGCGCGGGTAGTAGCACTAGCGTTTGTCCGTAATGGCTAATTCTTTTGATAACATACTTCGACAACAGTTAATACTATCATTTCGTATCAAACTATATTTATGTATTCTCTTTACGTTTATTGTTATTGTTATGTATATCATGCAATCTGTCTGTCCTTTGAGGTTTTGCTGAATAAACATATCTTATCTCATAAAACTCATATTAAGTCGCAATATTGCCCCTTGTTCCTTGTGATCATTGTATACCGATAGTTGTTTTAGTTTATGGGCCAACGTGAACCTTCCTCCTGTATTTTAAAGTTCATTTCCGTAGTTCGTTTTTTTTTTAAATCCACTTGGTATATGTCCGAGCGGGCCCTTATATAACAAATCGGAAGTATTCGTATTCTGCAAGTCTTTGTTTGCAAAATAAATCCCCACCAATATGCCCGAATAACCTTTAAAATTGGCAGAAAATCGCATCTTACAACTGGTTCCTGCCTGATGTCTTGCCGGTTCATTACTGAGTTGCATTCGCTCTGCCTTCCGACCCATAAGGCCCACTCTGACGAAGTAAGTCATACGGCAACAAGGACAGCTGACAACAGAGGCGTCGTGTCGTAATCGAGTGAGTTAGTTTTTTGGTGCCTAATTCGAATATGGACTTGTTGATTTCCAATCATAATTTTCGCAGCCAAAGAGTAGGATGTAAGTTGTAATCTGATCACGCGTGGAATTGTTTCCATTCTTGTTTGTATGTACATAGGACAATTGAATACGCAATGATCTGCATTTTAGCGTTCGCCACATCTACACAATAAACTGTCAGAAAGAAAGTTACTGTGCAAGTTGTTGTTACTAGAATATAGACGGAACTTACTGTCTAAAGTTTGTGTTTGGCGTGAGGAATGATTGTAGAAGTAGGCGGGCTCACTATGCCCGTTGCAATTAAGATATGCCTTAACTTTCGAGATTGAGGTGTTTTTCCCAAAAGACTATTCCCAAAAGGCCTATGCACAAGCAAAGTTTCAGCCAATGGACCTCCGGGTAACTCGGAGGTCCATTGGCAGGAACATTGCTTGTGTTTGTTGTGGGTAAATAGGAGAACCTGCCATGCTTTGGTTGCCATTCGATATGGCAATTGCGCGCAATTCTTACGCGCAATTAAGCCTAGAATAGCGCACAGTTCGCGACAGGACTTCTAGTTTTAACTGTATTTGTATTTTTGTTTCCGACTAATTGATAAATTTAACCAGCTTGCACTCTGATGTCAATAGTCTTTATCAGCATTCCACATGTTGTGTCCGGGAGGGTAGGTAAACGTCACATTTGTTTCCAAAAAGACGTGTGGGGCGATGTCGGGAACAGTCAATCGCTTCCCATGTCACCCATTTCCTTACGTATAATTGAACTCTGCAAACTCCCATGGCACAGGGACTGCCAATACCTTATTTATATCAATCAGTTTCGAAATGATAGCTCAGTTTTGCTTTGTAAAGCAAACAAGATACGCCACCCGATTCAGATTGTACCTCCAAGCGCTGGATACCGTGGCGATTGTAATTCATTTCCGATACAAAATTCGCGATGGTGTTTGAACACTATTTTGAAGTCCTCCATCAATTTCCAAGCGCCTTCCACCGAATATCCGTCCGAGGCCAACGGGGTCCAAATTATAGGCAGTTGTGACAAATTCGGACAACAGGGTATGTGTTACTTATTCATGGAGTTGGGTTGGTAAATATTGTGGTCGCTACATGCACGTATGTCTTCTGTCGGCCAGAAAAATCTACCTAAAGTTCAGTACTCTCCTACAGTTCGTATGGGCGGTACGTAATGCCAGGTCATGCAGTGTATTGCTGGATTGTTTGGTAAGTAGCATAGGATGAACAATTCGAACCCCGTAGGTCTACTATTAGCCCTTATAACCACTATCCACCTAAGGTGTTGTGCTGTTGCACTGTTTGTATAGGTTGTGTGTAATGCTAGGTCATGCTGTGTTGCTGTGCTGGGTTCTCTTACTTACTTCCCATTATAATATTACAATTACTTTTAAATTGTTTCCGTTACATTACATTACAATTACTTCTAAAAAATAAATATTATATTGCATTACAATTTTTAAGAGGTAATGGAAATTACTTTTCCATTACTTCTATTACATTTGGACTTCATTCGATAACCATATGAGTTACCTGGCCTTGCGGGTCAGCATGCTGATGTGTCAAATCATTTGATACATCTTTATATTGTCCTATACTTATTAGGTCATGTTTGCTTGCCTGGTACAGAAGTATAGAAGGAACTGTTCGTACCCCGTACGTCTATTGTTTGCCCTTGGTGCCACTATTCACCTAATCTTTGTGCTGACCCCTCAGATGGTATAGACTGTGTTTAATGCTAGATCATGCTGTGTGGTGGGGTATATTTCGTGCAGTGTCATGGGTATAAATGGTGTCTAGAGCGGTAATATAGGGCATACCGTATGTACCCTGTTGATCTACAAGCTTCGGCGAAGTACGTTTTGTTGTCCATTACGGTAGGATCATGTGTACGATATTTACCCCTGGTGGTCTATGGTTAGCCCTTCATACTAAAAAAAACACCCAACGCTTTGTACCACCCTATGGGTAGACCAAAACACAAGATCACAAGGCTGTAGGGTGCATACGTGGTTTCTGGAATCAGAGTAGAGCATAGTTTCTTATGGGCATTCTAAGACATGACCGTGGTAGAGTTCGTTACATGAGACAGCTAGCAAGCCTGTAGTAGTGCTACAAGTCAGTAGTAATGATGGACGGTTCTAGCACTGGACAGATACTGGCATCTAGTAGTGGTGGAAGTCTAGAGTATTGGGTGACTAAAGTAAAAGCTGGTCATATAACAGATGGCGGTGACTATGACAAGACAGAAGTAATGTCCCTGAATTAACGAATTCCGTGGGGTGTGGGGTGGTGTAGAAGCAAGAGACCGAACAGGTGCTAGGGCTACTAACCATCCACAAAAAACTATCCCCAGATGGTATCATCCAAAAGGTATCATCCAGTAGAATATCACTATGGCCAACGTATCCTCCAATACCGAGATGAGGATATGAGGGGTAGAAGATTATACCTCACATGGCCCTAATACTCTCAAACGACGAAGAACGGTTCCTTCAATCACAGATGTATTCCAGTAAAGGATTCCTGTGAGTGGGATTCCACAAGCTGGTATTCCATAGGTAGGATTCCTAACCGATTCCGTGAACCTGGTAGTGATGTTCGTGGGAACATGAGGAGACTGGGCTAGTCATGGTACTAGGTGTGGTAGTGAGCGACAAGCAGCGGGACTGATAGTCATAGGAGTAGCAGGAATTACAGATAGTACTTAGTAGCTTATCAAATCGTCCCCTGAGTTCCAATGTGTTATATGTGCCTACTGGCTGCCTACTGGCACGTAGAACACATTGGAACTCAGGAGACGAAATAGCAAATAGTAGATTATTAGTGGGGTAGAAAGTAGCAGTAAATGTAGACGGTATGCCGTGCGATACCCCTGCTTCTACTTTCTCTACCACACTACTCATTTTCTACCTCTAACTTCTACCCACTACTAATCTACTAATTCCTGATACTGCTAGGACCGATTAACACTTTGCTTGTCGGCCACTGCTAACTCAACATCTCCTATGATACTAGACACGCAGTATGCACCGAACAAACACATGATCTATAAAACTATTTATTGTGCAGGACAAAACATGAGGTAGTTTTGTAGTACTAAAACAGCATATATTCCTGTGTAATACTAGAAACCAAGGATGCACCTCACAACCACACGACCTAGCATTCCGATCTTCTCGTTGTGCATTACTTAGGGCTAACAGTGAACCACCAGGGGGTAAATATCGCACATTGTACAGTACCGTATTAGACAACAAAACATACCCCAACACACATCAAGGCTTTTAAACCAACAGTGTACATACAGTACGCCCCATATTACCGTACTGGACAACGACGCATACCTCACATAACTGCACAATCTATACCCCACAACATAGCATGATCTAGAATTTAGAACAAACCTATACCAACTGTGGGGTAGCACAACGATTAGGTGGATAGTGGTACTAAGAGCTAACAGTTGACGTACGGGGTACCGACAGTTCATTCTATACTTCTGTATCACACAACCATGTATGATATAGCATTACAAACAACCCATACCAACTGTAGGACAGTATAACGGCTTAGGTGAATAGTGGTACTATTAAGGGCTAATAGTAGAACAAAATTGGCAATAGACCGTTCATCCTATACCATTATTTTCGACAACTAGGCATTACTTCGCAATACAGCTCTGAATATCATTAAGCATTACCCAACAACCCCCGATGATATCAGCAAGAACCAGTTTTCATGAAACGACTGTCGACACGAGGTGACACTGGCTGTCGAAAGTGTCGTTAAACCCCAATAAATAAATACATAAATGAATAAGTAAAATCACTACTTATTTTACCATACATGCACTCTAAAACCAGCTGGGTTAACAATCAATTCAAATAAACTGCGTTGAGTGAATATGAACCCAATTGGCTTCATATTCACTCAACCCAGTTTATTTGGGTACCTTTTTAACCCAACTGATTTTAGCGTGTATTCTTACGACTGCGACTTACGCCTGCCACAGATAGCATAAATACCCGAGTTGAGTGGTCAGAAGTTAGCTTGATACAACATTGCTTATAAAGTGGAGGCTACTCTTTGCAAGGACGTCCATTACAATGTACCTTGTGAAGCAGACAGGCATGCCGATAGCAGATTGAAATGAAAACGTAACAAGCAACCATTATGCCATTCATACAACATGATTCAGTCAATAGAAGACATGCATTTGCTATCGTCTCTTCGTGGAAAAAAAAACATTCGTTACCCGATTCGAAATATAAACGAATCAGGAAGTCGATTTGATGTTGATCCAAAATCAGGTCATCGATGTCGAGATCGAATCGAATCTTCGAAGGGGCCTAATATGTATCTGTCAAAACTACAGGCGTAAACGATCCGAGCTACCTGAATATTTTCTGACAAAATGTCGAGATGGAGAAAGCGACTCTCCTCGACCATCTTCACTTAACCGGTAAAGTGCTGAATTATTTTTTTGTTATAAAATGTTGTCTGCATGTCTTCACCTTGTTAAAATTTATAAGAGAGTGCAGTAGGCACTCTCCATAAATCGTAACAAGGCAAATACTTAAATACTAAATAAGTTCACTTCAACGTTAATATGAAGTACAACCACTAAATAAGAAAGCTTTATGTTATGATACGTGCACATCAGATTAAAGCCCAGATATGGGCTCCCGGCGCTCTACCAGTTGAAGGAAGAGTTAGGTATAACTTTTTGATCGTGTTATTGCTGTCTACACAGGCCATTATAATAATTGAATGTTGATTACTTTCAGAAAATGTGCAAAGAAATACACTGCCCGCTTGGAAAATGGTTACGAGAGAATGTGTGTGATACGATTATACAGCTACCGAGCACATCGTATGTTTATGAAGTGGTAGTCGTTTACACATCTGGTAACAGTTCGTTTAATAATTTTATTTCCTCTGATCCCGGTTTCGACGCAGGCATCTTCGAGTTTATAAAAACATTTTCCGAAATGTTTTCAATACAGTCCTACGAAAAAGTTGCAATTATCCCGATTATGAGTAGACAGGGAATGAAAATGTGCGAAATGTGTCCAAGTACACAACCAATGACTAGTGTTAAAGGTATAATGTTTAATGTTTCTTTTGAGCTTTACCAGTCAAAAAAAGACATAGATGATATCGAGTCGTTGATTTATGGATTTTATCAAGCTAGGCGTATGACGCACACTTTGTATTACGGAGATATTCAAGTAATGGTGGATTATGCTTTGACATATCGAGTTCTGTTTAATTACCAAACTTTAAATGAGATATACCAAACACGTACATTGACCACACGATATAAACCTTTCCATACCTTGCAGCAACGTGTGAGGAAAAAGATTGAAAGAATAAAAGTAAATCCATTCAATTTCTGCCCAAGTGTTGTTTTTAACATTTCAGACATAATTTTCGACGAAAATGAATTCAAACTTTTCATATTGTCTCTAAACAGAAGTTTAACGGCAGGACAGTTTGTCGTTTATGGTCGTAATCAATTCGGTGTTTGTGATAGTGTTTACTTTAACATCAGCTCGATGATCGAAGAAACCAAGTTGGAAAAGAGACATTCAGTTTTAGGTCCAGAGGAAATACTTAGTGCAATCTGTACTATCATTTCAATTATTTGTTTAAGTATTACTTTTGTTGTTTACTGTGTTGAGAAATCAATGAGAACAATTCCTGGCATTAACACGATGGCATTAGCGTTGACATTGGCAATCGCTCAAGCCTTGTTTGCTTTTGGAGCTGGTCGAACAGAGATACCGATTCTCTGTAAAGTAATCGGTGCTCTAACTCACTATTTTTGGCTTGCTGTCATTCTATTGATGAATGTTTGTTGCATACATATGTTTCGTGTATTTGGTAGTTTGCGCGGAGGACATAACCTAAACCTTGCAAGAAGAAAGCACCTCCTGTATTATTTCGCTTACGCCCTACTCACGCCCATCGTTTTCCTTGGTATAAATATTGGAATTTCCCTTGTCTACTGGGATGACATCGGTTATGGGAAACGTGTATGTTACATCTCTTTTCCTAAAATGACTGGGTATACATTTGCACTTCCGGTAGGTCTGGTTTTAATTTGTAATATTATTATTTTTATCATTGTGGTTGTATTAATTAATAGAACGGCAAACAGTGCCAGTTTTGCCAAGTCGGACCGTCAGTACACACTCGTATACCTAAAGCTGTCAACAATAACAGGTATTACTTGGGTGTTTGGTTTTATTTATTATTGGACTGAAGTATCAGTGTTTTCATATATTTTCATACTTATGAATTGCCTACAGGGATTATTTCTTTTCATAGCTTTCACTTGTAATAGACGCGTATTTGAAACCTTGCATTCAACTCTGAGTAGCCAAAGCAGCAAATGATTGGATATTTTTTTATTGATTGATTGGTGTTGTAAGGTCACATATTTCTGCACTAGGGCTAATCATGACCAGGGCAGGATTACGGGTAGAGAAAGTTGGAGAGAACCACCGAACAACGGCGATCAATTGTCAACTCCCCAACATACTAACGGCATACAAGCAGGGATAGCATTGGTTGAAGACAAGTGCACCATCGACATGCAGTACGCCTTCGTCCATAACGCCACCACGCCCCCACGTGGGCAATGGAGGTGAAGTGTCTTGCCCAAGGACACAACGCGGACGCCGCAAGAGGGATTCGAACCGATGACCTCTCGGCGTGCAACCTGCACCTCTACCTACTGAGCCACCGCGCCCCCAAATAATTGAATGGAGGTATGTTTTATGGAGAACTGATACCAATAGTTTACAAACGAGGAAGAAACAGGGAGGGAAGTTCCTCTTCGACACTTTTCTGTCATGCATGCTACCACTCTCGAGTCACCAATCATTCTTATTAAGGAATTAGACGCTGACATGGCCTGTCACAGTCTAAACGTGAAATCGCCCATAGCCTGAAATATTTCAGTTGGTGGGAAAAGCGAACCAACCGTTCGCTTTTCACACCAACTGAAATATTTCGGTTGACTGACTCTAAAAAATACGATAAACGTTCATTTTCTTTGAATCAAGAGAGAGAGGGGGAGGGGGAGGGAGAGAGAAAGAAAGGGAGAGAGAGAGAAGGGGGAGAGAGGGAAGTGGTCATGTAAGTCTATCATAATATGCGGATATTACTACCATTCAAGAAACTTGTTATACAAATGTGAATTATTGCATTAAGTTTACTTATCACCTTGGGTGATACGATAACTATTAAGTTGTTTTCTTAGCAACACAACAAATTGTGTAATACATAAACACAGAGAGATTTGACTTGATCTCTGATATGTTGAAACATTGAAAAAACGCAGTGTTTCGGATCAAAATATATTTATTATGTTACTATCTCTCTTTTGAATTATTTTCATTTCTCTCTCTCTCTCTCTCTCTGTGTCTCTCTGTATGTCTCTCTCTCTCTCTCTCTGTCTCTCTCTCTCTCTCTGTCTCTCTCTCTCTCTCTCTCTCTCTCTCCTTCCTACAACCACCGACACAAGAACTTGATTAAACCTTCTGATATATATATCAGAAGGTTTAGTCAAGTTCTTGTGTCGGTGGTTGTAGGACGAAGAAGTCGGCAGGATTCGGATCAAATAAACGAAATCCTTCCATTTTCTCTTGCTAGCGCTTTCACCGCTTTTTTAATTGATCGAAAATATCATTTAATTGTGCTAGTTTTGAACTGCGATTGATTTTTTCCCCTTATATATATATTCTTGAAAAAAGATACTTTCTCTGTTGAACCCTCTTCCCCGACCTTATTACTCCATCGCCTTAATGCCCATCTGGTACTGTTAATGTTAACATTATGTAATTTATTCTTTATTTATTTTTGTATATAGAATTTGCACTACCATCCAAACACGAGTGGAGTCACAGCCGCATTACCTCACAACATGGCTATTACAATTTCTTACATTTAAAACAAATATACACTACATTGACCATCCTTGCAATCAAATCCTGATAGAATCTGTTTTGTGTAAAAATTGCTATCATGGAGGTTGACATTGATACTTATCGGGGAAGGATTGGGAACTTTAATGGTAGATCGACTCTTAGATGTAAAATGCATCTGCAATCACCCATATTGTATTTTAGAATAATACTTTGCATGTTAGGACAACTACAGTTAAAACTAGAAGTCCTGGCACGAAAAGTGCTCTTATCTAGGATTAATTGCGCGTTGGAATTGTGCGCAATTGCCATATCAAATGTCATCCAAAGCACGGCAGGTTCTCCTGGTTACTCATAGCAAACACATGCAATGTTTCTGCCAATGGACCTCCGGGTTACCCGGAGGTCCATTGGCTGAAACATTGCCTGTGCACAGGCCATATGTACAGAATATGACAGCTTTAATTGGGTCATAACGCGCACATTAACGCGCATATCAACGTGCTATTTGTGCGCATTTCAGGACAGGACTTCTAGTTTTAACTGTAGGGTTGGTAGCATTAGACTAGTGTCTTTTTGGATATGAGTGGTGATGCTGAACTAAATCCATGTGACACTAATGGCAACACATCATTGATGCATATTAATATTATTGACTTGATTCATGCAGAGCTGGGCGATTACAACATTATTGCTGTTACAGAATCGCTATTGCATGATAATGTCAACACAGACAGTGTAAGAATTCCAGGTTATCATTTTCCGCCAATGCGTAAAGATCGCGACAACGCAAAGGGCAATGGAATTATAATGTATATTAAAATGGCTTAATCTATGAACGCTGGCACACCTGGAACTTACGGGCTGGAAGCTATATGAACCGAAATAAGGAGTAAGAATAATACAATTTTACTTGGTGTATATTATCGGCCGCCTTCAGCTAACGAGGTACACTGGGATCTCATTGACAAATCAATATCAACAGCTAGAAACGACTTGTCAATGAAGTGCATTATACAGTTAAATTAGAAGTCCTGTCACGAATAGTGCGCTTATCTAGGCTTAATTGCGCGTTGGAATTGCGCGCAATTGCCATATCGAATGGCATCAAAAGCATGGCAGGCTCTCTTGGTTACTCATAGCACACACATGCAATGTTTCTGCCAATGGACCTCCGGGTTACCCGGAGGTCCATTGGCTGAAACATTGCATGTGCACAGGCCATATGTACAAAATTTGATAGCCTTACTATGGTCATAACGCGCATATCAACGTGCTATTTGTGCGCATTTAATGACAGGACTTCTAGTTTTAACTGTAGTAGGAGATTTCAATGCTAACTGTTTACCAACAACTCACCCCAAAATTAGACGACTTGAAAGAGCTCACAGTATTGTGAAGGTTGTCAAGGAACCTACACGAATTACTGATGGTTCAAGTAGCCTAGTCGACCTTATAATTACCTCCTGTCCAGGTATTCTGTCAAATGTAGGAGTGATTCCTCCATTTTGTAGCGACCACCACGCCGTGTATCTGCAACTGAAAGCCATACGGTCAAATCTCACACCAGTCAGAAGATTTATTTGGCACTATAAGAATATGAATACTATTGGCTTATCACCAACATTCTCTGACACTGATTGGAATCAGTTTTTGATTTGAGTAGTGTTGATATCTCAACGGAAAAAATGATATCTTATGTTATAGAAACAGGTAAACGTTTTACTCCATCAAAATTAATGTTAGTATTCCCATATGATAAGCCCTAGATGAACACATTTGTTAGAAAACAAATCCGTATTCGTAATAGAGCTCACAACAAAGCGAAGCGAACGAATAACCCACAACACTGGCAAGAGTTTTGTAGGATCCGAAATTATACCATTACTTGCGTAAGGGAGGCCGAAAAGAAACATGATAGTAAGTTACAGTTAAAACTAGAAGTCCTGTCATGAAATGCGCACAAATAGCACGTTGATATGCGCGTTAATGTGCGCGTTATGGCCCAAGTAAAGCTATCAAATCATGTACATATGGCCTGTGCACAAGTAATGTTTCAGCCAATGGACCTCCGGGTAACCCGGAGGTCCATTGGCAGAAACATTGCATGTGTTTGATCTGAGTAACCAGGCGAACCTGTCGTGCTTTGGGTGCCATTCGATATGGCAATTGCGCGCAATTCCAACGCGCAATTAAGCCTACATAAGCGCACTATTCGTGACAGGACTTCTAGTTTTAACTGTAGAATCATCTGTTTCTACAAGTAAACCGTCTTCTGAGCAATGGTGGGCGAATTTGTTTTCTAAACAACAAGGAAGTGGTAGCGAAATTTTCCCTCCATTGCTTGAAGATGATGAGGTTATCAGCGACCCGGGTTGCTATTGCAACCGTTTTCAACAACACCTGATGAAGAGGACATGCCCTCCTTAGTACAGGGAGATGTGTCCATCGGTGAAGTAGAAACAGAAGATGTAGCTATCCAAATTAGATATATCGAAGCCCTGCGGTACCGACCAAGTCAGCAATTTAATTCTGAAACGGTTTCCAAATCATCAGATATCAAAACCGCTCGCAAAGCTTTTCAATTTATCGCTTTCGTCTAGGATTTACCCCCATGAATAGACACTCGCAAATGTAATAGCAATACATAAAAAAATGTCTCCAAATGATAAAAGAAATTACAGACCAGTCTCATTAACAATCGCTATAAGCAACATCTTTGAATGGATAGTTTACAAACGCATTTTCACTTTTCTTACGGAAAACAATCGTTTTTACAGTCAGGCTTCAGAGCAGGTAACAGTACGGTCTATCAGCTGATCTATATTGATAATTACATAAAAATCAGCAACTGATGAAGGAACAGAAGTTAGATTTGTATGTATTCTATGATATAGGTAAGACATTTGACAGGTCTGGCATGCGGGGTTAACACACAAATTAGACTCAGTTGGGGTACGGGGTGGTTTATTGTCATGGATTGAAAACTATTTTGTGTGATCGTTCTCAAACAATTGTGACAAACGGGAGTATGTCGGAGAATAACAACTATTACGAATGGAGTTCGCGGGGTTCTGTACTGGGTCCACTCTTGTGCAATATCTACATAAGTTACTATTACGACTGGAGTTCTCGGGGTTCTGTACTGGGTCCACTCTTGTGCTATATCTACATAAGTCACTATTACGACTGGAGTTCCCGGGGTTCTGTACTGGGTCTACTCTTGTGTTATATCTGCATAAGTTACTATTACGACTGGAGTTCTCGGGGTTCTGCACTGGGTCCACTCTTGTGCTGTATCTACATAAGTGACCTAGTTGACAATATTCAGTCAAATATTAGATTATATGCGGACGATACTTCTATCTTCCTAATTGGTGATGATGTCTCTACTGCAGCACATATATTAAATAATGATCCCCTTAATATTGCTTCATGGGCCAAGACTTGGAATGTTAACTTTAATTCGGAGAAAATTGTAACTCTTAGTTTTTCAAGAAAAAATAACCCATTTGATAAACCAACTCTTCAGATGCAGGATATTTCCATAAAAGATGTCGAAACTCATAAACACCTCGGTCTGAATTTCCAGGACTCGGTTTCATGAAATATACATGTAGATTGTATTATCAACAAAGTTAGCCAAATGATGAACTGTCTTCGCAGTCTTAAATACATATTGTCCAGAACAGCATTGGGAATTTTGTATAGTAATTGCATTTTACCCCTTTTTGACCATGCTGGCATAAGCTGGGATAACTGTACAGACACTAAACTAGATTTATTGGAAGACTAACAATTGGATGTTCTTCGTGCAATAGGCGGCATGCCAAGAGGTACCAGTCATGATCGCATCTATGCTAAAACGGGATTCATAACGTTACGAGAACGTAGAAGAAGGCACAAAATAGTCGCTCTATACAGAATAATAGCCGAAAATGCACCATCCTATCTGACGACTTTGATTCCACGCCTTGTGTCCGAAGTGACAACTTACTCGTTACTCTCCGCCAGTAATTTGCCGAACTAAACTCTATGCTGAATCGTTTTTGCCTTCGGCTGTGAAGCCTTGAAATGAATTTGAAATGGATATACGGTCGTGTGGGTCTACAGACTCCCTGAAGAGACCACTGAAAAGAAATGATCCAGTCATTCCAAAGTATTACACTGTAGGCTGTAGAAGCGGCCATATACTCCACTGTAAACTTAGAAATGGATGTAGTGATCTGAATGGTCACAAATATGAAGGATTCTTAGTGAATGACCCAAAATGTTCATGCGAACATTCCTATGAAGATTCACAGCACTATGTCCTATTCTGTCCCATTTACAGTACACAGCGGCATACACAATTCAATAGTATCGGGTATATAATAAACGGCATTGAAATACTTTTGAAAGGCACTGACAGAATGCCTGATACAGAAAAATGTAAGATATTTAAGGCTGTTCGAAATGTTAGTGAAGAAACAGGTAGATTTTCTTGAGAATGCATCTATCATGTAGATCAAAGGATTTTCATATCTTTGACATAACACTTGGTGTGTGTATTGACAATTTTGGCCTTACGGTTGGAATCGGCAGTCCACACGCCATGAAGACCAAACATCCCATTTCGTACGAGGGTGAATTTGTATTGCACTTTTGCATAAATAATATTCTAACACTTCGAAGTCCATTACTTCTCTTGTACGTGGGGCAACATGACGCATTAAGAACGTAAATACTCGGAAACCTTTTGTTATTATATTCGCTAGGCATTTCACTGTGACGCCACTCATGCACTGTATATACGCACATACCATTAATTGTACAATACAATAAGCATTACATGTAATGGTGAGGTATATATTTAGGCATTAGCCTGCTTACCAAACCTTTTCAAGCGAATAAAATATTGTTTTAAAAAAAGCGATTTGTTTGTCACTTTGTTTAATTAGTTTGCCTAAGGTGTGGGCTTGCATATGAAAGCCAGTCGAATGGATCCAGTAGTTAGCTCGTTGCTAAGAAAGCATCCTGGTTACTATGGGCATCACGTGACATTGTTGTTACATAATTGGTTTCAGTTCTGGTTGATTTATATTCCTAAATGTACAATAATATAAAAATCTATCGTTAAAACAATGTTTTGTTAACCCTTTACCTAACATGAAAAGCAGACGACACTTGCAAAAAAAATTCTTGAATAACCAATTCTTTTCATTTTTTGTCTCAAAAACATAGGTTATGACCCCTCATTGGAACGAGCTCGACGAGCTCGTTCCAATGAGGGGTCATAACCTATGTTTTTGAAACAAAAAATGAAAAAATAATGAAAATTAATTGGGGATTTTTGTGAATAGCGCTGACCGGTTTTGGCCCAGTAACTGGTCCAGTAATTAGCCCCCTACTAATGACACACCCCGAATGTTTTGGAGCTCACCGTGACACTGTTTAAATATTAAAGTATTGGTTTAATTTCTTGTTGGTTTTGAGTCCTAAAGGTGCAATAAAACATGCGTATTAAATTACATCAAAACCACACCAGTAGTTAAGCTGTCGCTAAGGATGCACTCTGTTTGTTAAGGACACAGTGCGAGTCGATTGTCATATAGTTTATTTATTTTCCGGCCATGTTGTGAGCCTATAAATAAAATTTCGATAAAATCGACTCAGGAATCAGTTTGTTGCGAAGGTCGCACCCTGATTGATATGAAGCTCAAGTGACACTGTTGTTAAACTATTAGTTTCATTTCTTGTTGATTTTATCTCTGAACGTACAATACGATTAAAATCAACATATTATTTACTGCGTTGCCAAGGCAGCACGCTTGTTGCTATGGACACCATATTAGCAGGTTGAGATATGTAACATTTTATTTCTGTCCCCAGTTTAGATGTGTGCATTAAATAACACCAAAATCGCCCTATCTCCTACGAGAGTACTCTGGTTGCAACAGGGAATGTTTTATTTTGTAGTTTATTTAGTTTTTGTGAGCCTACAAATTTCATCGACGTGGAACCAGTAGTTAGTCTGTTACTAAGGAAACATCCTGGTTGCTGTGGTGCTTTCTTTGTTTGGTTGTCAACGTCTTAGTTTAGTTCCTGACTAACGAGAATACCTATTTATAGCATTACATCAAAATCCGTCCAATAATAAGGCAGTTGTAAGAAAGCACCCTCGTTGATATGTAGTCAACAGCCACCATTACTCCTTAATAAAAGAATTCCAACTGGTAAGGCGAGGGAGGTTAACTCTCTTATTAATTTGGACTTGAACCACAATAAATGCCATTCCGTTGTTGACATACAGAGATCATAGCTTCCAAAAGACTCTTTACAAAGCTACATTTCGGACCTGAGTTCATTTGAATAACCCTTGATGCACTGTGAGGTGAAAAAAAAAACAGCGAAAACAATATAAAGGAGGGCATCGCCTGACGTCGGCATTCGCCGATGTCACACTTCAGCTCCATCGCCATTTAAATAACTGGCATCTGGATGTTAGTTTGGGTTTTTCATGCTTAATTACAGAAGGTTAAGGGATCTAATTGAATCATTATCATTGATTCAGCTTATGCAGTACAGTCGCCGCGAACTGGTCACTTTCCACGCGTGGGCAATATTTCCACGGACGCAATAATATTAGATTTCAAACACTAATTACTGGAATAATCATCAAAAATTTAATTAATGAAGCACCGGGTACAACCCGGTGCTTCATTAATTAAAATTTTGCTGATGGTGATTTGTACTACCTGGTAAACAGATGCGTGAGCATAACTGCCCACGTGTGGATTATGACCAATCCACGGCGACTGTACCGTATGGATCCTTTTGGAACACCCATTCTTCGAAAAAGAAGGTGAGCGAACTGGACATGTGATGTTTATATTCAATATGTTTAAATTAACAGATGTTTCTCATCACATAATCATCACCAAAGAGCACAGCACGGACATATTGTTCGCAACACGTGTACTAAACACACCTGGGATCACGGCGAGTTACATTGTTTACTCTTATTGTATGTACTTCTTGTAACCTCTGTTTAGGTGGTCGTGTAGAGTATTCATTTCTGTTTCTGAAGTTCGTAACATTTTGAGTACGCGAGCTGGTTATACAAGTAGATTTGGACTAATCGTCTCCGCTTTGAAGCCAAATAGTCCATACAGTTACAAGTTATGTGATAAAACATAATCTCAAATTCCGGACGATTTGATTCGCAATATCTGTGCCCCCCCCCCCCCCCACACACACACACACACACACACACTCACACTAACCTGGGTGTGTCCGAGGATATAGTCAAGGCATTTTGGCGGGCAAGGCATTGCAATGATTAGCATTTGTCTGGTTTGGGATCTCAATGGCAGCAATTAGAAGAGTCCATATTCATTATTTGGGGTAGACCAATCAATATTTTCAACATGCAGCCTTGGGGCTGCAAGTTGAAAATATTGATTGGTCTACCCCACACATTTACTGAACAGTCATCCTATTTAACGACGTTATGACGTATCATGTGCTGGCCGGAAAAATGACCGCTAGGGTTCGAAGGGTTAAACACGCGCAAAATGACAAAATCTCGCGTTTGGTTTAAACGGTATTTCTTCATATTCAGTGTTGAAGTTGCTAGGTACAAATGAGATTGCAAAAAGAAATCAAGAACAAATAACCAAGTAACAACTATGTGCATAGCGTGCTTAAGAAGAAGGATTGTATTCGGCACCGAACTTATTCGCTCATGTAAACTGTCTCCGAAATCTCGTGTTTGATGTGTAGGCACCCTTGAAGTGTTTAACAGCTCATAACTCATAATTTTATTTGCGACATACAATAACTTAGTAAACTTACAATAACTTAGTATGCTTAACATAATATAAAGCAACCTCTAACTATATCGGTTCGTACATGAAGCACGCATGTATACTGCAGGGGGAGACATAGCCAGATTGGCTGTTTACCTGTCACCCCCTGCACATGATCTTTTATCTATTGACTAAAGTGAATTTTTTGATTTGATTGGTTGATAGATACGTGCAGGGCTTGCCTTGAGTCGGGGCTGATCAGCCCAGGCCCCGAGATCAGCCCCGAGGAGCACTTGCTGGGGGCTTTTTTCAAGCCCCGACATTTTCCACAAAAAAGCACTAACAATAATGGACAAAATGGAAAATCAGCCCCGAAAAGGCCCCAACCTTAATATGTGGGGCACTTTTTTTTAGGCCCCGACCATTTTACTCAAGGCGAGCCCTGTACGTGGTATGAGACCATATTCATTGAAACCCACGATAACTCCGCCCAGCCTCTGACAAATTTCGCATACCCAGTGGAAGCCTCGTTCCGAAATCTACAAATTGTCCGTACCCCGAAGAAGACCCTCCAATGTGGGGTTCATAAGCTATGTTTTTGAGACAAAAAAGAAAAAAAGAAATTCAATAATTTTTTTTTATACTAATCATATCGGCATATTTTCACAAAAACTCTTTTGCACAAAAAATCCACAGAAACCTGTATGGCTCAACAATGGAAGATAAAAGATCTCATGCTGCGTGTGTTCACACATGGAATAGATTGTACTTCTAAAACGGAAAGTCAATAGATAAATTCGTTACCCTGTGTCTGATCACGTGGTACGGGTTTTTGCCTACCCGAAGCCATCCGTATCCCATGCGGCCAAACGGGATCAGACACGTAATATCACCGTTTGATATGGATAGAACGGGAAAGCGGTGTCTCAATGCTTACGGTATTGGATTTCAAACCGAAGATCACGGTCAATGCCCGCCAGGGGTAACTGCGTTGTGTTCGTGGGCAAGGCAATTCATCCCGGTTGTCCGCACGGTGGCGCTGTGTAATAAGGCATAATGCACGTCGACGGTGCACTTGTCTTCAACAAATGCTAACCCTGCTTGTGCGGGGTTAGAACGATGAGGAATCTGGCGATGCTCGCTGTTGCTCGGTGGTTCTCTCCGGGTACTTCGGCTTCCTCCACCTGTAAAACTGTCCGACACGAGGTGACCCTGGCTGTCGAAAGTGTAGTTAAAGTCCAAGAAATAAATTAATATATGGATAGAACGTTGAGTTATATAGATATAGGAACTAGAATGTCATGCAGGTATTGGTGAGCTAAGAGCTAGAAGCCAAGAAATTGTCGGAATGGAGATAGCTACGAAACCCCATAACGCATCAGTTTGTAGATCAAAGTGGACCTTAGTGGACTAATGTTGACTGTCGTGGACTTTTGTAGACTGATGTGCGCTTTTTAGTCTTAAGTTGACTAATGTGTACAACTGGGGACATTGGTGGACTGATGTGGGCTTTTGTGGACTGATGTGAACTATATGGACTGATGTAAGATGATGACAATGGTTTGGAAACTACCAGGAACGTTTATGTATCAATGTGCTTTGAGTGCGGTTTGAGGACGTTTGTGGAACTCTTAGGACTATAGGGAACTGCATATGGTGGTGGTTAGTGTCGCAATTATAGTGGTTTGCTTTGTCATTTAGCAGATGTAGTGGCTGGAGTAGTATTGATAGTGGTTACTGTTGTGGTTGCCGTCGTCGAAGTTGCAGTAGTTGGTGTAGTTGCCCGTGCTGAAGTTGTAATCTTTGGTGTTGTAGTTGTTGATGTAGTGTTTATGGTGGTTCATGTAATGTGCTTAAGTTGTAGTCGTTGGTGTTGTAGTAGCAGGTGTTGTAGATGCCGTTGTCGGTGTAGTGTTTATGGTGGTTCATGTAATGGTACATGTATTAGTCGTAGTGACTGATCTTGTAAGTATATTGCACATTGCGTATTCATATTGAAAGTTGTGGTATATGGTGTCATAGTGGATGGTTTGTTGTTGTGTAGTTGCGGTGACTGATGTCATAGTCCGTTGGGCTTCAATAATATTTATATTAGTAATTACTGAAAGGCAATTATTGTAGTGGTTGGTGTAATAGTTGTAATTGTTGTAGTTTGTTGTAGTTGTAGCTGCGATGGATAATGTCATAATTCCTTTGGTTGGTGGAGTAGTTGTAGTTTGTTGTCGTTTGTGAGCTGCGGTAGATAATGTCATAATTCCTTTGGTTGGTGGAGTAGTTGTAGTGAGTTTCATGGATGCAATTATTGACTGAAGTGGTCGTTGGTGTTGCTGTTGTGGTTGTTACTTAAGGAATAGTGCATGTCTTGTCGTTGACTACGCCCATATAGTGCCCAGTGAGGTGGTGTAGTTCCCGCCGCGAAGCGGAGGGAACTACACCACCTCACTGGGCACTATATGGGCGTAGTCAACGACAACGCATGCACTAATCCTTATATTATATCGAACACACATCAAGAAAAACATCTGTCCAATTTGTTAATCTATTACCAAGGTAGCAGCCCTACCAACCAGCGTTATATAGAAAATAAATACCATGTAGTTTTCAAAAAAACATTTTCTTCTTCCAAAACACGTCTTATTGATATGAGCAGAAGACAAATTTTGAATCGGTCGGCAAGGGTAAACAAAACATTTCCCCCAAACGTAACTGAGTATTCTAGAATTGCGTAACTCGCGAATGAAAGCTAAAATTTTCGAAATTTGACAACGCAATTTGATAATTTCCGCACATTTGTCACACATATACATTACCGAATGGGTCAGTACGGGATACAAAACTCCGAAGATTGAAATGAATTCCATTATTTATTCGTTTACGGCCCAAAACATACAATTAAATAGCGAAAATATGATCAGCGAAACAAACGATTTTTCATATCCTGACGCGTTCTCGTGAATGTTGTACCCAGGTATGGATCATTCTCTTCGAAACGAGATATGGATCATCTTCTCAAGGAATAAAATGAACGCCTCGGAAAATGTGACTTCAACAATGGAAAAGCGATACATTTTTCCACAATGATTTCTTTCCGGGTCGTTTTGTGGATGTTGTGCCTCTGTGAATCGATATTTAAATTTAGCCTGATTAGTTTTATTCGCCCAGTGTGAAAAGAAAACTGATATAGTAGTGTGCTAAAAATAGAAAACGTGTAGTGCCTGGGTGTAGTGCCTGGTCAGTTCTGTGGAGGCTAACTACACGAAATAGGGTGCAGCATTCGTCCAATCAGGAGCCTAGAAGGTCACGTGAGATATAATATTGTTTATTGTTTGTTTGTTTGTTGGTGGTTAACGTCACATATTTATACACCATGGCTAATCGTGACACAACATGGAGATGAAGTCAAGTTTAGTCAATCGTTGATCAACATGTTGCCCATTGTAGAGGACTTTCACCCCAAGCATTGGTGACTGGGTCCTATTTTACTAGTAAAGCGGAACTGGTTTACCACAGTAAACAAGTGCTGCTTACTTCCCGGGGTTCCCACGGGGAATATTGTTTATTAGTGGATGGTGTAGTAATAGTTAGTGTAGTAACTAGAGTGGTCCGTGTACTAGTTGCTGTGATGTAGCAGTTGGTGTAGTAGTTGTTGCATAGATTATTGGTGTTGTGGAGGCTCGTATTGTATTGGTTATTTATTGGAGTTTAACGACACTTTCGACGGCCAGGTTCACCTCGTGTCGGAATTGTATAGGTGCAGCGGATGTTGGTGTTTTAGTGGTTGGTATAGTAGTGGTTTGTGTAGTAGTTTTAATAGTAGTGGTTGGCCTTGTAGTCATAGTGGTTGTGTGCTAGTGGTTGTTGGTGTAGTAAAGATTGGTATAATGGGTGTTGTTTTTCGGTGAAGTAGTGGAAGTGGTTGATGTGGTAGAGGGTGGAGTAGTTAAAGGTGGTGTACTCCATTTTGGTGTCGTCGTTTTAGTTGTTGTTGTAGCGGTCGATGCCCTAGTAGATGGGGTTGATTGTGAATGAAGTAGTTATAGTGATTGATGTATTCTTGCGATTCTTGCAATAGGGTTATAATGGTTGGTGTACTAGTTGTAACTAAAACTACGACCCAAAGAGGGAACTGTGTCGATACCATTGGAACAAATTGTTTGAAAGAGTGTGTGTAATCTTTCCGCGTGTTGTCAGTTGTCCCCGGGCAAAGAGACCGGTGGAGGTGGGGTTATCGGTATCGTGCTAATGAGTTGTTAATTATAGTAGTTATGGTGATCGGACATGAAATAACCCTCTTCAAAGTGTGGCTAAACCCCAATAAATAAATATATAAATAAATAAATAACCCTCTTGAAAGTGTGGATAAACCCCAATAAATAAATAAATAAATAAATAAATAAATAAATAAATAAATAAATAAATAAATAAATAAATAAATAAATACTGCACAAACAGCAACTACAACAAATACTACACCACCAACCAATATCTTCTGTTCTAGAAAGTCTCAAGTACTCACAAAAAGTCCCCAAAACACCACTATGTTCAGTCCTTAAAAGTCCCCAATTGTCCCCAAACCAATGTCGTCAGTTCACAGAAGCCCACGCCAGTCAACAAAGTCACACATCAAACCACAAAAGACCTCATGTGTCTACAGACACCCGCATCAGTCAACACACGTCCACAAAAAACCCACTCTACCCCAGAGACCACATTAAACCACATGAGACCATGGTCCACATTCGTCCAAAAGAGTCCCTATCACTACCCACACTACTGGTTTGTGAGCTTCGTAGCTCCTAGCTTCGGCATGTGTTACCACGACAATGATGTCGCAGCGGAACCGCTCACGTGAGCAACCATGCTTACGAACATGATATTCTTCATGCACCGCGATGTTACATCATATAAGAGCCCGGTAAAATGTCGTTAAACCACAAGCTATACCTCTGAGAAAGTAATGGAGGCATTAAAAACGCAAGCAAAACTGGTGGAAGTAGGGATCTGCGAATCACAAATTTCTTTTCGAATCGAATCTCGAATCGAATCGTGTCTCTGATATCGACATCGAATCGAATCCCGAATCGAATCTTAAAAGACAAGTTATTTCATATTGCATCAAACGCAAGTTACGGAACACTGTGATGACCCTTACCCGACGGAGTGAACACCTTAAACACCAATAACTAAATATTCTCTGTAGCACCGTCACTGAAACAGCTAGGCCTTTTGTCCATAGTTTTAGTTTGTGAAGACCTAACTTGTTACTATTCACGTTCTTAAGAACGTGAATAGTAACAAGTTAAGCCTTCAAAAACCAAAACTATGGATAATGTTCTGGGCCAAATTCACACCTTACCTAACAATTAAACATTGTCAATTTCTCAAATAAATAGGAATTGAGCCTACATGAATGAATTTTCTAATGACAGTTTTATCCTATTTTTGTTGGAATTGTAACAAATTGAAGTCAGTACGAGAGATTCGAAAAAATCGAATCCTGAGACTGATTCGGGATCGATCTCGAAGCATACGTATGGTATCGATATCGAATCGAATCTCGAATATTCGCAGGACCCTAGATGGAAGGCATTTAAAGCGCATACTATACAACTTGTGCTTGGTGTTGTATGAGTTGGAGTTGTTGTTGGTTTAATAACTGTAGTGGTTGATGTGTATTGATTAGTGAAATAGCTATAGTTATTTGTGAGTAATTGTTGGTGAACTTGTTTCAGTATTTGATATTATAGTTGTTACTTTTGTAATAGTGGTTGGTGTTTTCAAATTGGTGTTGTAGTGGTTGATGTAGAAAGTATTGGCGCAGTAGCTGTTGATATAGTAGTGGTTGGTGTGGTAGTTGGTGTTTAGCACTTTGATGGTTGGTGTAGTAAAGGTTGTAGAAGTTGTGGGTGTTGCAGTGGTTTGATTTTGAAATAGTTGGTGATATACCTACTGGCTCATTAATTTTGGACGGTGATGTAATAGCGTTAGTGTTTTAGTTGTGGGTTTGATTGACGTAGTTGTGGTTGTGGATGCCATAGATATAATGGTTGTGGTTGTAGATGAGATTGATCGTATAGTGATTGTCGGGATGATGTTGTAGTGGTTAGTGTAGTGGTAGATGACCATATAGTTGTCAGTACAGGAGTCATGTTTGTTGGTGTAGCAGTGGTTCGTATTGTAGTTGCAGTTTTTGTTATCTTGTGGCTGTGGAGATCGGTGTGAAAAAATAGGTGTAGTTGTTGTAGCGGTTGCTACTGTAGTGTTTGGGGAAATAATGGTTGGTTTTATATTGATGTCGTGGTTGGTCTTTTAGTGGTTGCTGTAACAGCGTGGTGGTTGGTTTAGTTGTAGTAGTGATTGGAGTAGCAGCTGTTGGTACAGTGGTGGTTTGTATTGTCGTTGTAGTGGTTAGTGTTACAGTTGTTCCTAAGTACAGTTAAAACTAGAAGTTCTGTCACGAATAGTGCACTTATGTAGGCATAATTGCGCGTTGGAATTGCGCGCAATTGCCATATCGAATGGCATCCAAAGCACGGCAGGTTCTCCTGGTTACTCATAGCAAACACATGCAATGTTTCTGCCAATGGACCTCCGGGTTACCCGGAGGTCCATTGGCTGAAACATTGCTTGTGCACAGGCCATAGGTACAGAATTTGATAGCTTTACTTGGGCCCTAACGCACAGATTAACGCGCAAATCAACGTGCAGTTTCTGCGCATTTCATGACAGGACTTCTAGTTTTAACTGTAGTTGCAGTGATTGATTTAATAGTTTCAACAACACCAACTAACTGGTACACCAACCATTATAACTTTATAGAAAGAACTGCAACAACTACATCAATCACTGTATCTACTTCATTCACAAACGGCCACATCCACTAGGACACAAACCAATACAATAACAACTAAAACTATAACACCAAAACCAACTACACCAACTTTTACTACTCCAACCTCTATCACATCAACCACTCATACTACTTCATCAAAAACAATAACCATTATACGAACATTTACTACATCATCAACAACTATGACTACAAGGTCAACCACTACTATTAACCCTTTACCTAACGTGAAAAGCAGACGACACTTGCAAAAAAAATTCTCGAATAACTAATTTTTTTCATTTTTTGTCTCAAAAACATAGGTTATGACCCCTCGTTGGAACGAGCTCGACGAGCTCGTTCCAACGAGGGGTCATAACCTATGTTTTTGAGACAAAAAATGAAAAAAATAATGAAAATTAATTGGCGATTTTTGAGAATAGCGCTGGCCGGTTTTGGCCGTTACGTTGGGTAAAGGGTTAAAACTACTACATAAACCACCGATACAAACCTACTGAACCAATCAATACAAAACAATCCTCGACAACACCAATAATTTCTACAACTACAACAATAATCATTATAACAAAACAACTGGTACACGAAATACTATAGTTGCTACACCAACTATTACTACACCATCCACTAAAACGGGAACAATAACTGTTCGCATGAAACCCACTGCAATGCCTATCACTACACCAACTAAAAGACCTATAGCATCGCCCACTACAGCTACAACTTCAACAACTACGACTATTACCACAACCACTACAACAATTACCGTTTCAACAACTACCAATACAACTACCACAGAAGGCAAACGAACTATGTCACAAATCACTCCAACTACACAACACCAAACCAACCGCTATGACAGGAAATACCACAACTTTCAATATGAATACACAATGCGCAATATTTCACAAGATGAACCACTAATACACCACCAACAATCACAGCAACAAAGACTATAACTACTACACACGCCATTACACGAACCACCAAAACACAACACAAACAACTGTAATTACAACACTAACCACTACAACACCAACCACTACAACATCAACACCAAGAGATACAACACCACCCACTAAAACTACAACTACGACACCAGCAACAACAGCAGAAACCACCAGCAATACTACTCCAACTGCTAAATCAACGACTAAGCAAACCACAATAACTACTACAATAACCACCATCATATTCAGTTCCCTATAGCCCTACGTGCTCTCCAAAAGTCCTCAAACCACCATTATCTTGAGAACACAGAAGTCCCCAGCAGTTTCCAAACCACTGTCATCAGTCCATACAGTTCACATCAGTCAAAACGTCCCACCTCAGTCCTTCTGTGTCCTCTGTGGCATACATTAGTCAACTTCAGACAAAAAAAAAATCGATGGCAGTCCAAAAGGTTCCACATCAGTCTGGAAAGGTCCACGGCAGTTAAAATAAGTTCGCCAAGGTCCACATTGATCTCAAAACTAAGGCGTTATGGGTTTCGGAGCTTCTATCTTATGCACCATTCCGCGGGTTTCTTGGCTACTAGCACCTAGCTCACCAATACCTATATAACACAACGTTCTATCCATACAAAACGAGTATCATCAAAAATGCTACTGGAAGGTTTCGGAGTTTATTTTTTGTAATGATTGGTAGTGCTCAGTCGTTTTCAGTAAATATATATACTCCTATACAATTCAGCACAAACTCCTCCGAACACACTCTCACTATATTAAAGGTATTTAGGCCACAAAGGAACTGTGTAACATCACAGAAACCAAGATGACGGCCTACATCACACAAAATCGATGACAGAAATACGTATCATCATTACAGCAAGAGATACGCATGCCCAATAACAACATCACGGCATGACGTCACAAAATTACCGCTTAAGTTGACTACCAGAACAACCTGCTTGATACCCATTATGCACGGCGACATGACACCACATGAAATCCTCAAGAGGATTATGTTAAAATGACTTTAGAAACACCTCCTCCTCTCCTCTCCAGCTCAGCTCAACACACATTGCTATATAAAGTTCAAGTCGTGCTGCAATGTACACTTATTTTTCCCACTTGATGACCTCCCCCTCACGCAGAGCTTACCGGGTGAAATTTAGTATATATATACAAAACCTGCGTAAGACCGCAATCAAGCACGGCTCCACCACTGGGGTTCCCAGGGAAATCCAAGTGCCTTTGGAATGTGGCATACACAAGCAAGGAACAAACGTGCCTATAGCCACTTGCTCTGGCTTGTCGTTAGGGGATGGATTGAAACTGCGCCGGAAACCTTGTCGTGCAAAATATGTCAGAATAATAACCTGCTCTGCTACCAAATAAACATACAACCAATTGCTGCACAAAGCTTCATTCCCATTGCATAATTCCATCTTTCTGCATCATGCGTTGTGGGGTTTTTAATTGTGTAGTGCTGCATTATTACATAATGCGTTAGTTTTGTTTACGTAATGCGGCTGAACAACGTGTAATGATGCTTCGTTCGGGAATTGATCTATCCTAGACATAGAACGTGCGAGTGTGTGTGTGTGTGTTGGGGGGGGGGGGGGGGGATTCCTAAAATATATAAATACCAATAAGGAGAGGGTGAAGTCGGATGGCGTAGGTTAAAAATATAGGACAGATACATCGCCTGCGGGGGTGGGGGTGGGGGTGGGGGGGTGGGGGTAAGTGGATGCGAAGCCTTCTGCTCTGCCCTGGACATACACATTTGAATGTCATCGGTGGATACATCTAGTTGGTCACATTCAACCCCTATTAAACTGTTACACACTTCATCTGACGACGAGCCAAAGCCAGTGGCTACAGGCATGTTTGTTCTTTGCATGTGTTGCCACATTCCAAAGGCAGTTGGATTGTCCTGGGAACTGCTTGATTGTGGTCTTACACCGGTTTTGGATATATACTAAATTGTACTCAGGTAACCTCTGCATGGGGGGAAGGCCACCAAGTGGGAAAATAGATGTAATTTTTTAGCTAGGAGCAAGAAGCCAAGAAATCCCCGGAATGGAGAAGATAGGAGCCACAAAACCCATGAAACATTAGTTTGAAGATCAATGTGGACCTTGACGAACAAATTTTGTCTGCCGTATAAATCGGCTGGCGTATGCTACTTCCCGGAAGGGGCGCGGGGAGGGGGGGGGGGGGTAACTCATGTCGGTACAAATACTAGATGGCGGCTTCATGGAACTTTTACATAGGACTCTCGTTGTATTCTGATCCAGCTTAAACAAATTCCCAACAATTAGCGCCGGCATGCGCACGTAGCTCCGCCTACCACCAATACGGTGACTTCAAACGATAGCAGGTTACCCGTTCTACCAGGAAGGAGGTATAGACCGATGATGGATTCCACCAAATTTGTGTTTCACAACGGGTAGTACTTCCGTCAAGACAACCCCCTCCCCTCCCTCCACCCCAAATGAGAACTGACTAGCTTGTACATAATTATTAATCGATCCTTTTGCCAATTCTTGGAAATGCGGGATAAATGTTACAAACGGCATACCAATACGTTCCTATCCACCTCAGGAGGGAGGTGTCGTATGCCAGGTTCTGATTGACCCTCATAACTTGAGCCATTCGGGAACGTGGTGGATCAGTGGTTACGACATTGAACTTCAAACCGAAATGTCCATGGTTCGATCCCCGTCTGTATCCTTCAGCAAGACACTTCATCGCGACTGCCCGCGTGGGGACACAGTGACACTGTGTACTCAGACGAACTACACGTCGATGGTGCACTTGTCTTCAACCAATGCTAACACTGCTTGTGTGGAATTATTACGTTGATGAGTCTGGCAGTTACTCGCCATTGCTCGGTGGTTCTCTCTGGGCACTCTGGCTTCGTCCACCAGTGAAACTGTCCGACACGAGGTGACTCTGGCTGTAGACAGTGCCGTTAAATCGCAATAAATAAATATAAATACATTGAACCATTCCTCTACAGTCATGCTCCTTGATTAGCTTTGGAACCATAAAATAAATGAACATGTCTGTTGTCGGGCGCATGTAAAGGATGGTGCCCGTGAGGTGCCAAGGGTATAAAATCATTGTATATCAATCCGTTCACACGGATTAGTAATCCGTTCACACGGTTTAATAATCCGTTCGCACGAATTACTAATCCGTTTGCACGGGTTATTAAAACGTTCGCACGGAATAGTAATCCGTGCGAACGGATTAATATACAATGATTTTTCACCCTTGGCACCTCACGGGCACCAGACATTACATGTGCCCGGAGATAACGTTTTTGTCCCGTTTGGAACACAATACAAACCAAGTTGAAATAAATTTGTGGACTCATTTCTCAGCTCCACAATCACATGGCCCAAATTCGTGATAATTATTTTGTTTTTATAATCGCAGAAGACAACAGATAAAATTACATCCCTTGGGTCGTTAAGGAAACAAATAAACAGTATTTTGTTGACATATGTCCCCTCTGTTCAAATGTGTTTTATGTGCCTAGTGGCCTAGTGGCACATAGAACACATTGGAACTCAGGATACGAATCAATTGCTCTTATTTTATTTTTAGGATTAAATTGTCGGACATCTTATGATATTTGTGACTATTTTCGTGTTTTTTTTGGATCGATTTTTATTTCGGCGAGCAAAAGCGGAAAACTTTCGTTTAAACCATATACCCCCGATGTATACCCTGGATGTTGCACGCTCTCGTGTACCTTGAATGTTCGGTGCATCCTTTGCCATGGCTATTTGTCCAAGGCATTCTGACCAATCAAAAGATCGAATTTACCGGGATATAGGCCCAAAAGAGTAACAACCTATTAATACATGTATTCTTATTCATGTATTTATTTACTGGGGTTTAACGACACTTTCGGCTGATTTTATGGGTCGATGAAGCCGGAGTACCCATGGAGAACAAACGAACAGCGGCGAGCAAGTGTCAGACTCCCGAACGTACCAACTTCGCATATGCAGAGTTAGAATTTGTTGAATACAAGGGTACTATCGGCGTGCAGTACAGAGCGCTAGCGTGCCCGCACGTGGGCAATTAGGATTAAGTGCCTTGTAACACACGCAATCAATCCGCATGGAGGTAGAGATGTGTATATTCTAAGTGTTGGCCAAAGTGTGCCGTTAATCGACCACATATGCGTTCATTATTGGTCGCATTTTTTTGCGACAACGATACGGAAAAAGTAAGATTGACAAAAATATACATCAAAATATTTTTAAATAATGATCAATTACAATCTTTTCTACAAAGCGAACTAATCAAATTGAAATATCTTTCAAACTAACCAATAGTTTATTGATAAATAATCCAGCAACAATTTTAATGTCTGAAAATTCCGCGCCTCTGATCTTTCCTTTACATGTATGTTCTTTATGTCTGTATTGAAAGGTTCTCATAACATTGCTTCACAGTATAAGTTAAATAACATACAAGTAATACTGGCGTAGATATCCACATACACATTTTTGGGGGAAAGAAAATAAAATGTAAAAATAACAACAGAATACAAAATGAGTAACATTTCACTTGAAATACGACAAGGTATCTCGGAAGACGCACGCCATATACTTTATTACACGCATATGCTTTTATTATCATGAAATGCACACTTTTTCTTCAAAACCGAAGCGAACAATATTTTTTTTATATTGTCCTTGAACAAAACCGATCACGTTCGTGAACTTGTAACTATTTTTTTTACGTTTTGGTTATTTTTGGCAATAATTTGAGTTTTTAATATTTGTGTAGTAAACTGTAGGCGTACAATACATACAGAAGAGCATATGCGTTCGAACTGTCCTTTGTTACCGAACTCGATCAATTTTGGCGGAGGGATAACATTGAACTCGAAGCCTTAGGTTTCTCGGAAGGCGTCGAGTTCAATATTATCCCACCGCCAAAGACAATCTCGTGCGGAAAAAATGAGAGTTCGAACTCGACTGTCGTTCTGTCTATTTCTTGCCTGTTCCCGTTTTTCCATGACGAGAAACGATCGATTTTTGCGATACTGTTTGCGAATTATTGATATGCGGCTGATTTTATGTTGAAAGAAAAATCGACACGTGTATTACACCAGGGACGCAAGGAGATGATTGTATGCCAGGACTCCTAATTCCAGGAGGCGGATGGGTTAATCTGGATTAAATGTTAATTAGGGAGTAAATTCTAATTAGGGATTTAATTTTAATTGGAGATGGAATTTTAATTATGGATTAAATTTTATTTAGAGATTAATTTTAATTATCACTTTTTCTACGACGCAACGTGTTTCTCCTTATTTCGCGCCTTATTTCGTGACTAATCCCCTTATGGAAGCCGTCTTGTATGCAGTATTTCCCAAAATGCTTCCCGCGCGTCTTCGTTGACTGCAATCTTGTTCTCGCGGCCATTTTGTAAGTCATTATTTCGTTTTATATTTTAGCCATGCGACTTATCCCTTCGTGGAAGCAGTCTTGCTGGCGAGATTACCCATCGTTCTTCCAGTGCGCTGCGTCAGGTGTCTTGTAATCGCCACCCTGTTTTGAATGTGTTGTATAGGACGACCATCTTCTTTTCGCGACCATTTAAAAAGTCATTTTGAATAAGTTCCTCTGTAAGGCCATTTGATGTTTTGTCAAGCTAACGGAGCACACCAGTGGCTAAACTTGCTGGAACATGTTCAGCTAATTTGCTTATCAGTGTCTTTAGAATGTCCAGACTAAATTTCATTGGCTGAGAACCATGATGTTCTCTCTCCATTTTTGTCAAAATCGAGACTTTGGTTCGATCAGCACAGAGACACAAACAATAATTAATGCAAGGAAGGATCGTCGTTGTTATTTAAAAAAAACTATTGTTCCGACATATGTTTGAATACGGAACTGTTATTTATAACTAGTTCAGTACCAGAGAGGCGTTTGCGCATCAGAACTCATATGAAATACCAAACGTATAAAATAAGGGGGAGGGGGGGGATATGAACTAATAGAATTCCATATGAAATTTAATATTGCTTATCCTATGAATTTCATAATGTCCATTCCTTGTCTCAACCATTTAAACCCTTTACCCAACGTAACGGCCAAAACCGGCCAGCGCTATTCACAAAAATCGCCAATTAATTTTCATTATTTTTTTTCATTTTTTGTCTCAAAAACATAGGTTATGACCCCTCATTGGAACGAGCTCGTCGAGCTCGTTCCAATGAGGGGTCATAACCTATGTTTTTGAGACATAAAATGAAAAAAAATTAGTTATTCAAGAATTTTTTTTGCAAGTGTCGTCTGCTTTTCATGTTAGGTAAAGGGTTAAAATAAAAATTAAAACAGAGAGGAAGATGTCGTCTCCACTCCAAATTGTTACTATTTTGCCATTCCTCTAAATCAAGTTCCACCTGTGACAGGTTGAAGGTATTCTTATTTTTGGTTATTTGATCTCCCGGTGTATTCGCATCAGGCATAAACAATCCATGTACTGGCAAAAATATTGAATTTCCGTTGATGACACTTTTAAACTTCTTGTCTGAATATTGTTTAAAAATAAATTCTATTCATTCTGAAATTTCCTCTATATTCAGCCTGTCTGTTGACCAGATAATTAAAATGGAACCCACATCACACCCCCACGCCTGTGTGATTTTTATACCAAATCTATCCACATCATCATTACTCTATCCATCCATCCACTCAAACATCCTTACATCCATTTATCCACAGACAGTCAGCCAATCGCCAGCTGGACATTCCTTTGTCTGGAATAATGTTGTTGCTCATCGGTAGAAACAACACCAACAGTAAATGTTGCAAATGTGAAATCTCAAACTTCTGTTGCACATTCCTATCCTTTAGTATGAATTTTATGATTATCATATAAGTTTCATAACTCAAACCATATTCTGGGTCCCAACGTGCTACTTTCCATGAGCTGAAACTGTATGGGATTGTTATGATCCCCAATGAGCCCAGAGGTGGGATGGGGACATCTCACCCGAGGGGCACGATATTTGAACCAGACCCGAGGCATGCCGAGGGTCTGGTTCAAATATCTCGCCCCGAGGGTGCGATTTACCCATTCCCACCTTCAGACTCATCGAGGATGATTTTTCTCCCCCCCCCCCCCTCTCCCACACCATGCAGCGATTACGTTAGCCAGAGGTAATCGGTAGTCACGTGCTGATTCAATCAACTCATGTTGTATTCGTTGTTGTGAGAAACTGATGACACCATCGGAAAGAGCATGCACAAGTTATGTATATACCAAAGGTATATACCATGAACTCGATAAGGTACGGTGGCAGCTTGAGGGTTGAAGAGTTTCAGAGCATCGAACGTTGATCACTCTGCATTCCGATGACGTCAATATGAATTAGTTGGTAGCAATAAACTGATACAATATGCATAACGTCATAATAACGTTATAAATGCATAACGTCACGTCGGTGGCGTGGGATACATCTGTCTCCCCTGCTATCGTATGTTACATACGTATGTTACATATGCAGTGGGGAAGAAAAAATAAATCACTACGTCATGAGTGGAGGCAACTTATTTGCATTTTACTTACAATGAAGATGTATCCATAAATTAAGAACAAAAGCGTTCCAACTCCAAACTCCACAATGGTTCTAATGAAATGTTGTCCAACAAGCGAAAAGTGTTCAATCTCCAAACAAAAAGTGGATTTTTAGCTTAATAGGTTAATTTGGTGCACATTTTACTATTTGAAATGTGATATTTAAATACTGATAAACATGACATGGTGCAGAATCCAGGGTGCAAAACATTAAACTTGATATTCTCGAAAAGATGAAAATGGTAGTTAGAACATTATGGTTCTCAGCCGACGCAGTGTTGTTTACATAACTTGCCCCATTATCCGTGCTTTCTTGTCAAGAGTCACCAGTATTGTTTACACAAATTTCGCTAATAAAGCTGTTACGCAAAAGTCTCTGTCGACTAAGCCCTGCCGACACCGATAACACCAGCGATTCATTCTGTATTAACACATACGCTGCCGAAGGCGAGGATTGTCATCTACAGTTAAAACTAGAAGTCCTGTCATGAAATGCGCACAAAGAGCACGTTGATATGCGCGTTAATGTACGCGTTATGGCCCAAGTAAAACTATCAAATTCTGTACATATGGCCTATGCACAAGCAATGTTTCAGCCAATGGACCTCCGGGTAACCCGGAGGTCCATTGGCAGAAACATTGCTTGTGTTTGCTATGAGTAACCAGGAGAACCTGCCGTGCTGTGGATGCCAATCGATATGGCAATTGCGCGCAATTCCAACGCGCAATTAAACCTAGAAAAGTGAACTATTCGTGACAGGACTTCTAGTTTTAACTGTATATTATGATGATTATCTGTACATTCTGGTATGTGCAGATCAAACGTACCATCTGTTTACTCGTTGGATAGGACTCTGAGAGCCCTTCCCAGCAATTAATCAGATGATAAGAATTTCAATTAGGTGCGCCATATATGGCTAAAGTGGGTGTGACAGTAAACGGGTTAAACTGTCCTAATCATTATAGATAGAACAAGAAGAATGTTACTAAGGTAACACATGCCCTCCCCCCCCCCCCCCCCCACACACACTTGTGACCTTCACCTTGCAGATGCGGCGGAAAATATTATACGCGACACACCTTCTGTCTGTCCTTAACATTTGTGAAAAGTTTAACAACTGTACTATGATTCGTTTCTGAGTTATGGCTGAGACACGAATATTGACCGATTTTTAGTGTGACCTTGAAATGTGAACTTGACCTTAAAGGTACGAACCTGGCTATGGTGTGTAGCACATCCTCTCGTGGCCCTTTATGATTGTGTGAAGTTTGATGACTGTGGCCCTAACAGTTTTCGAGTTTTTGGCTCGGACACACGAACGGACACACGAACGGACACACACACACTTCAATCACTATATGCCACCCGACTAAAGTCGGGGGGGGGGGGGGCATAACAAGAAATGGCTTAAAAAATCAAAATTGGAAACCACAAAAAGCTCCTCGAGTTCGCGACGTTTGGAGGGGAGCTGAAAGTCGACGTGGGACGATTGATCAAGCAAGGAACCATACCAACCATGATGTGGATTTCTTCAGATTTCCACGAACTGAAAAGCTCAATTTTCCTTGTAGACCAACGAGAGATATCCTTAAAACAGAACGAAGAAAAGCAGACGGCGGCGAACTTTCAAAGGCCAAGACATTTTCCATTTCCAAATTCAGAACGCAAAACCTCTATTATGAACGGAACAACGGTTACGCCAGCTCCCAGGAGAACCGGTTGACACTGTTGCAAAAGAAAAATGTTATGGCTGTGCACTTCATCACCCGAGTAAACACTCGATTACTGTTTAATGGCGACACAAGAAGATTAGATCTGAAGTTGTTTAGATGACGCCTTTGTTCGTGTTGGCAGAGTGTTTGAAGTATGACGAGGATATTTACATCTAGGAATGTACCACCGTCTTCGTTTGGTGAATACGCATGCGCTTTCACTTGAGGACCTCAAGGGTACATTATTAAAAGTATTATGTTAGATAGCGTGTCAAGAGAAATATTAATACAACGAAAGCATAAAATAAAACGAAAAAAGTAAAAAAGAAACGAATTAAAAAAAACAGCCACAATAAGTTTTAAGGTTACTGCATGTGTTGTCTGATGATAAAGGCTGATAAAGGCTTGTAAGCCGAAACAGTTCTCCCAAACCCATTGAAATGCACCTCCACGGCGACATAAAAAAGCTTAGTGTTCAACATGGACCACCCGCTTTACACACTGACTCTCCTGCCATCTGAGTGAGCCCCCGGTTGTGGGAAGAACTCTTTTTTCACAAGCTAATTAAGAAAATTAACGATATTGTAAACCACATCCTGAACATAGCACGTGGTCTTATGAGGAGTGACAGCCTATGTTTGAGACCACGCGGAAGTTGAAATTGTGGAGGTAATACCTCAATAGTTCAAACCCAATGCACGATCATTGACGACTTGGAGTTCGAAATAGATGAACGAACTGAAAAGGTATTCACAAAAATGTCCCTTCACTGCAAGATTACCTTTTTAAACATAGTGCAAAACATGTTCGGCAAAAACAAAAAAAAACATCGCATGGTGGCATTAAACAGTCGTAATTTAGTCCTGTTCAAGAACCCTCGCGAACGAACGCAAATCAACCACGTGGCTGCTCAAATGAAGTCGGCTAAAGCCCATTTTTAAGAGATGTATTTGTGAGCCAAGTTGATACCTACATGTTCTGGTGGACCTCCGATAAACCTGCCTGAGGATGTGAGACTGCACTGTTTTGTATTTACTGGGAAAAGGCATGTCGTTTTCGTCCGAAAAGTATAAACGGCGGGGGCCTCTGAATATTCCCTCACTGACATTCCTCCCCCATGAGTACAATTTGGGAGTCAAACTCATAGAGTTATCGGAGCAAAATTTAGTGCGGATAGGGACCAGACAGACCCAGCGAGTTTGTTTCCACATTTTCGTGAACCGCAAGTGCAATCAAAATGATGTTTAATTTTGTCATCCAAATGATATCGAAGACCATTCAATGTGATAAACAGAGATTGTTTTGGTCAGTTCTAGAAACCTTTTACAAAAAACACATTTCAGGACCGAATACATTCAACATTTGATAAGAAAGTCAGGCAGACAGGAACACACACAACGAAAAGCTTGTTTGTTGATTTTTCGCACTATGGTGTGTAATTTGTCTGCATGAAACTAACAGACTATTGTTTGTGTACGGTCTATGTTTCTTTTTCTTTTTTTACTTCTTCTTCTTCTCCTCATCTCGTATATCTTCTATGAGCTTCCATAAAGGATTAGCCACAAAATACCTACAAAACAAGTTAGCTGTCAACGATGATGCGCGGGGAGCAAGTCGGGAAATATTGTGTACAAGACTGCTTCCATAAGGGGATTAGTCACGGACTTAACATTAAAAAGTAAACACGTTACGCCATAGAAAATTAAAACTTCAAACACCGAGAATGTACAAACACGATGGTTGTCAATGGCGATGCATGCGCGCGTGGAGCATGCCAGGTAATCTTGCCTACACGATCTGTCAATATCGACGCCTGCGCACGTGGGGCATGTCGGGTACCATTCCCAACAAGATGGCCTCCAAAAGGTGTAAGTGACGTGGCGTTGCTCAGACTTAAAACGAGAAGAATGCTGCAAAAACAGGATGGCTGTCATCAGGATGCAAGGGAAGCATGTTTGGTAACTTTGCCTATAAGATAGTTTCCATAAGGGGATTAGCCACGTGGCCTGGCTTTAAAACATATAACCCATTACGCCATATGAGAAAAGGCTAAGGCTACACAAAGTTGACATTCTGTTTCTCAGGCCATTATTTGTAAAAGTGCATGTGAGGGAGCGTTTTTTTATTTTATTTTTTATTTCTGTAATTATTTCTTTGCCATCAAATGTTCATGTTCTTGGTTTACGCTTTGGGCAACATAACCTACGGAATAGCATGGGTGTTGGTGTATTTCACCCCTTGAGAGCAGGAAGTCTTTGCAGTGCTAAAGCATTGTAATGCCTTCTTGCTCTCTGGGGATAATGTATCAGTTTTATTAACTTGGGTAAAATATCAGACCTAATCCATTTAATTATTTTAATTTTTAAGTTTACATTGGTTATAAAAAGAGAGCATGCGGCAGCCAAAAGGACCTAGCTGGAGGGTCTGAGAAACAAATTTTGTAATTCCTTAGGCCTAATAAAAGTTTAATCTCTAATTAAAATGTAATCTAAATTAAAATTTTACTCCTAATTCAAATTTAATACAGATTAAATCTTAATTCCGATTGTCGCCTCCACCACATCCGCCTCCGGCATGCATATATACCACTCACACACTTCTACATTCAAATAAAAAATGCATATACATGCCTCCATATTGAACAAACGTTAACATTGTTTTCACCCGATGGGAAAATGTTTTAGATATGGAGACAAATATGTGCATTTTTCTAGATTTTAATAGCCGTGGTAGACTGAAATGAAATGAGGAATTCTTCGATCACATCTCTAGAGTGACGAGTCTGATCACCCGCGTTTTTCAGATTCCCAGTTAGACTCAACTGCATGTTGATGGAAATATTGCTAGCCACCTCTCTCTCTCTCTCTCTCTCTCTCTCTCTCTCTCTCCCTCCCTCTCTCTCTCTCTCTCTCTCTCTCTCCTCTCTCTCAACTATTTCTCGACAAAGTTGGGTGCACATGCCCCATGTACCCCCCCCCCACCACCACCACCACCGACCTCAGTTTCTCAAATCGATAGAGGTGCGAAATAAATGCACCGCTTAATACGTCTAGGTGTTATATTTTGTAATCCTAACGAGGACCCTCCCTTTATTACCATTTCCTAAAGTGAAGTGGGCTGAGAAGTTAATGAATCGAGGCTTCCAGTTAGGACTACTATATCTTGAATTGTGCCAAGTTCTCGAACGCGCATTTAATTATGGTTATAGTTTTAAAGTTTCACCCTTTCTATATGAAATTTCTGTAAAATAATGGGGTGGAGTACATGTACCCCCTGTATCTCCTCGCTTCCTACACCCTTTCATTACCTAACACTCCTGTTCTGAAAATAAAAAAAAAACTATAATATCCCAGTCAATATGCTGGTAGACGCAGTCAATGGTTCTCGTTGCATTAAAAACCGTTATATATGTTGTCAAAGTATACTATACGTGGAGAGTGGATTGTAACTAAATCACCCGTTGAGTGGAATTATCACCCAAACTATAACTTTTAAATTTTGTGCATAAGGACAAAAAACACAAGCAATGTTTCATCCAATGGACCTCCGGGCTTAACCCGGAGGTCCGTTGGCTGAAACTTTGTTTGTGCTTGTTATGCTTTGCAACAAATTTGCAATTATTGCTTGGATAGAATCTCCACTCTGCGGGTGATTTGGTGGTAATACGTACAGTACAACCGTCGTGGACTGGTCACTTTCCTCGAGAAGGCAATATTTCCACGGACGCAGTAATTACAAACAGTAATTGTAGGAAACATCATCAACATTTTAACTTCAGAAGCACCGTGTACAACTCAGTGCTATTGGATTTTTTATTACCCAGTAAACGCATGAGTGGACAATCCTGCCCAAGAGTGGTTTATGACCACCCCACAACGGCTGCACAGTACACATTAAATTGAGTATGTTGCATAATGCACAAAGTATATACGACACACGTATAGTGTATGCAAAGATAAGCACATACAGTTTGTTTGCAAAGATTATTATGCATCTTTCGTTCTTTTTGCTAATATCCAATAACTCCTTTTTCTAGTCTTCTATAACACTTTGTTCTTCTCTTACAGATGTTTGGAATGACCACTTTCACGTTTTACTCTTACGCTCAATATTTCTTTCAGTTCATGTGATGTATGTTCCCTTAAGAAATATCTTCATGAAAAGTTTGAATACGTTTCATTCTCATCAAGATGGGCCATCAGTATGTCGAAGCAATATTTCAACTGTTCCTGAAAATACAGAGTGCAGTGAAAAACTATCCTTGATATATCTGGTTCTGCCTTGATTATTTTAGCGGGTCATTTGAGGAACCAGGGCAGTCAGAGGGTGCACGTGCACGCCAAACCCGCTTCCCAAGAGAGAGAGAGAGAAGAGAGAGAGAGAGAGAGATAGAGAGAGAGAGGGGGGGATGGGGGGGGGGGGGTGAGTGGACGCCAACAGTATCATTATCAATAGACTAACAATATACTTTTATATTTTGATTTATATATTTATTGGGGTTTAATGACACTTTCGACAGCCAAGGTCACATCGTATCGGCCAATTTTACGGGTGGAGAGAGCCGATGTGCCCGGAGAGACCCACAGACCAACGTCTAGCAACTGCCAGACTCCCCACTGTGTAAACTGCACACAAACAGGGTTAGCATTGGTTGAAGACAAGTGCCTCATTGGTGAGCAGTGCGCAATAGTATACAGCGCCGCCGTGCCCCACGTGAGCAATCCGCATTAAGTGACTTGCCCCAACGACACCAGGCAGTTGCCCCTGGCAGGAATCGAACTTTGGACCTTTTGGATTGAAATCCAATACCATAACCACTGATCCACCGCGCTCATTAATATATGTTAAACCTTTACCCAACATAACCGTAAAAAACGGCCAACGCTATTCACAAAAAATCGCCAATTAATTTGTATTAAGCTTTTTTGTCTCAAAAACATACATAGGTTATGACCCTTCTTTGGAACGAGCTCGTTCCAATGAGGGGTCATAACCTATGTTTTTGAGACACAAAATGAAAAAAAATAATTATTCAAGAATTTTGTATGCAAGTGCCGTCTGCTTTTGATGTTAGGTAAAGGGTTAATATCATAATAACAATAGTAGTATGTCTCGCACGTTTCACCCCCGGTTGGCAGGACCCCGGTGCAGGACCCCGGAAGTGACGTCATGTCACGTGACCCAGTGGCGCCATGTTGTGTTGTCATGGTAACCCGCGTGAGCGGCCAGGTTGTGACGTCATCTCCATAGTGATACATGGTGGTAGTACGCATGCGCAGCGCGTGTTGTTAGGGTGATACGTCTTTTCGTCGTCCATGTTGTATACTGGAGACCGCCATCTTGGTTTCTATGGTAGCACGTGATTGCTATGTTACCTAAACCCTTCTTATAGGACAGGGGTATGTTTGGAGGGTATGTTCGATTAAATAGGAGTATTTTTTCCGATTTGTAGAATTACCACAAACAACCCGACAATTTTACTATTTCAAATTCTTTCAGAATTCTCTGCTTCTATGTATCTATGTAATAGTTTTCGCCTATCTGGCCATGTTCCTTTGTTCTAGAGTATACCCCAGTAGCGTGGAAGGGCCTATCAACTGGATCAACTGGAATAGCTTTGCCTATTATTGTTATATTTAGGTATTTAGCTATTTAGTCTATTCTTGTAACTTCTGACCCTTTTCCAAGTACTCTTGTTGTTTCATTTATCTAAATCAGTTATGTAGAGTATAACTAACCAATCAGATTGCTTGATTTCCCATAATCTGTATGCAGAGTTATCTCCCTTGTGTATAATAAAAGCCTATATCCAATGGCCATATTCCCAGGCACCCCTTTTTCTGAAAAAAACATATGGCCTTCGGCACCCCTTTTTCTGAAATGAGGCTAAGAGTCACATTAAATTATACCTCATTAGCCGATTGCTTTGTACTATTCTATGTATGGTACAGGGACTACGTTATGGCAGGTCAAGTGGTATTGTTGAGTGGGGGTGGGGGTAATGCCTGGCAGTATAGAACAGCAATATAGTATGGACGATATATACCTCTGAGGGCCCCTGCAGGTCCCATGTTAGCCCTTAGTACCATCAATCCACCTGATGGTTCATGTTATCCTATGACTGGTATAGGTAGTATTCAATGCTAGGCATATGGGTATTGTGGGTAGGGGTACTGACTGGTAGTTTAGGGCGGTATATACACCTATAGGCCCCCTGTTAGTGCTTGGTACTATCAACCAACCGATTGCTTTGTTTTATTATATGGCTGGTATTTGTAGTACGTTGTGGTAGACCTAGTGATTTTGTGGGGGTGGGGGTAATGCTTGGTAGTTTAGAATGGTAGTATAGCATAGGCTGTACATATCCCTGTAGGTCTCTTGCTGACCCTTGGTACTACTGATCCACCAGATGCTTAATATTTTTGAGCGGTATTCTGGGGTGGGGTCAATGCCTGGTAATAGAGAGCCGCAGCAGAGTATGGTTGCCATATTCCCCCGTAGGTTCCATCCTAACCGTTGATAGTATTAACACACCAAATGCTTTATATCATCCTGTTACTGGTAAGGTGGTACGTAATAGCAGTAGTTCTGACCCTATTCCAAGTACTCTTGTTGTTTCAATTATCTAGATCATTTATATAAATTATAACTAACCAAACAGATTGCTTGATTTCCCATAAGCTGTACGCAGAGTTATCTCCCTTGTGTATAATAAAAGCCTATATTCAATGGCCATATCCCCGGGCACCCCAATTTCGGCACCCCTTTTTGAAAAACATATGGCACAATGAGGTATATTGTATAATGAGTAAATCAGGCAAACTTTAATTTTTTGGTTAATGACACCCTATCACTTCATGATCCGTTTGATCCTAACCATTGAGAATATTTCTGTTTACTTCAATGTTTTAAATAGGTGTTTTTCGAAGAATGTGTCCTTAAAACTGGAAGGATGAGATCTCAATAGACGAGTTAATATTATAAGTTGAGACATTCTAACAATTGGTAGTTATATGTCTATTTTATGGGATTACAATAAAATGCATGTCCATTATATTAAAACAAGTGATTTTTGGAAAATGTTTGGGGTGGTAGCAAACCCTGACCCTACCCTTTACTGACCCTAACCCTACCCCCACCCCCAATTCTAAACCCCACCCTAGACTAATGAAAATTCAATATATTCCTAGTCTATTTTAACTAAAATGCATGTCCATTGTATTAAAACAACTTTTTGGGTGAAAAATGTTTGGGGTGGTAGCAAACCCTAACCCTACCCTTTACTGACCCTAACCCCACTTCACCCCAACTCTCAAACCCACCCAAGAATAATGACATTTAACTATGTGACTAGTCACATAAATTGCGGTAGTCACCTAACCCCCATTTCTACCAACAAATAGCCACCTAAACCCCATATGTCTGCCTGAAAAAAACGCCAATTTAATGCTCTTTTGGATAAAAGTGGAAATGTAAAGGTCTACTTATCAGACCTGTGAGTATGGGTGGATACGTGTCAAGGTTTTAATACTTTTGGGGGTGAAAATTCCAAATATTGCAAAACATCAATTAACGTGAAAATCGAAAAAAACACGTTTAAAAAGTACATTAAAAAATTTTCCAACACACACTTAGTATTTACATCGTAGAATTGAATATATAGAGAGTAATGGCTTGACTGGACTGGTGACGTGAAATAATTCATGAGAGGTGAGGGACGTTGTACAAACACGAGTGCGCGAATGCGCTCGAGTGTTTTACAATATAGTCCCTCGCCTCGAATGAATTATTTCGCGTAACTAGTCCAGTCAAGCGATTACTCTGTTTATTATTTTTCATTATTAACGATAATTATATTATTTAACCCTTTACCTAACGTAACCGCCAAAACCGTCCAGCGCTATTCTCAAAAATCGCCAATTAATTTTCATTATTTTTTGCATTTTTTGTCTCTAAAACATAGGTTATGACGCCTCATTGGAACGATCTCGTCGAGATCGTTCCAATGAGGGGTCATAACCTATATGTATTTGAGACCAAAAATGAAAATAATAGTTATTCGAGGATCCTTTTTGCAAGTGTCGACTGCTTTTCGTGTTAGGTAAAGGGTTAAAAAACAAACAAAAACAATGAAGTCCCCGTTACACCCACGGCAAAACGTCGTCGTTTGCGTGCACGGATACATGACCCAATTGATGATTGATTGCATAATTGACTTGTGAAGTTATCGTTTATAATCAAACCAGAAAATCCCAGTAAATCACACTTTGGAAAGAAATACATTATCTGAGTGTGGTGTTGAATAAATAATCCAGATATTCCTTTAGAAGGATGCAAGGTGAGAAAGTCGAATTCCGTGCCGTTTCTGAGGTTAAAGTGGCACACCATGGACTTGGATACAGGGAAACGCGTGAAAACCATGTCTACCACGAATAATCGAGAAAACAACTAATCTCCGGAAACAAATACAATCAACTACAATTCCAAAGTAGACTGGCGTTGGTCAATATCACGAGGTTCTATGGAATTTGGAAATACATATTCGTCAAGTTGATTAACGTCCCTGTCAAACTCCATGACAACTTAAAATTCTTCACAGTTTGGACACCAGAGTTCCAGAGTATAAGCATATGTGATGTTTGAACAGAATGTGCTTCAGACATTAACATTAATACTAATTATCTCCTTAGACCATTCGATAATAATCTGGTAATTGTATAAAATCAGACTTTCCCCGGATTTTCCTGACAACTAGTACTTTACGAGAGGAAATATATGACGCCTAGGTTAAGTAGGAATCCGCCCTCTTTTTTTCTGTATATGTAATAGAATACGGGGAAGCTACCAAGTTTGCAGTAGTACCACTTGTCAGTAATGATACAGGACTGTAAGGGTGGTGAAAGACCATAGAATTGAGTGAATACAACATAATGAGCATAATGAGATCACACAACAGATGATGCTGACCATGGACAACTGGTAGGCTTGGAGCCCTGAAGGGGTGTGGTGGAACAGAGGGCCGAACCAAACAGGTACTAAGTGTCATAACTATATTCAGACAGATATGCAAAAGGTATCCTATAAAATGCATCCCCAAATGGTATCCTCAAAAGGTACCGTAAATGATACATCGCTATGCCATAAGTATCCTCAAATACTCGCATGAGCCTATGTGATGTGCACACAATGTGCATAAGTACACGCGCACATATCGACACACCCGGCATGTGCCTATGTGCTACATGTTATGTGTACACATTGTGACTAGCACATAAACACACCCAAGATAGTTAGAGGACATTATAAGGAGATTGGGGTCATAACATTGTTTACGAATACCAAGGTAGAATCCAAGAATTTGGGAAAATGCATCACTCCTACAGTTAAAACTAGAAGTCCTGTCATGAACTGTGTGCTTATCTATGTTTACCTGCGCGTAGGAATTGTGCGCAATTGCCATATTGAATGGCATCCCAAGCACGGAAGGTTCTCATTGTTACTCACTGCAAACACAGGCAATGTATCCGCTAATGGACCTCCAGGTTACCCAGGGGTCCATTAGATGAAGCATTGCTTGTGCACAGACCATATGTACAGAATTTGATAGCCTTAATATGGTCATAACTCGTAGATTACCGAGTAGATTGATGTGTTATTTGTGTGCATTTTATGGCAGGACTTCTTGTTTTAACTTATACTGATGGAATATTAGTTATTACTCCCCTCTCACCGTGCTAGTGCTGTAACTGGTGCCGTATAATATCAAAATACATTGTAATTGATATAGGGGGGAAGTGTACACAAAATGTACAATACATGATACCTGGTCTGGCGTTCTGGAAAGTGTGGGTGTACAAATAATTGCCCTTCTCAGTTTGCCTTGAAGTACAATTCTCGTCTTAATCTCAATGTGGCTAGCATTAGACTGTTGAGGACCTCATGCCCAAATCTGCGCCTAGGCTCAGGTTTAGCCTGAGATGGTTAAAAGTCTGAATTTTCTCTGGAGAGAAGCATTTTTGGATACGTTATTTTCGTCTGGAAATACCGTATATATGAGCAATGGAAATTGTTTTTACGTCATAACATCAAATTTACAAAGTAACCAACAACGAAATTATAATCAATTTTATCATAACCATATTGCAAAGAGCTACTGAATCGCTATAGATGTAGCCTAATGAGACAAATAGGGCGTTGTCGATTAAAAAAGCGAAAAAGCTGCAAGTTACGTAAGAATGACAAAATGGAGGAAATCGAGAAAATAAAATCTAGTTTTTAGCTCTGCAACCTAGTACAAATTCATGAAAATGGGACGAACTTCCATTCTTCGGTCATTGACAACAACAAACACTATGATGCAACCGATCAGTTAAGCCTTTACTTTGTAGGATTTCCCAGGTCGGCAATATATTTTTAGATACAGTTTTCATAGACAAATGTATCTAAAGAATGTGCCCGAAAATGAAGTTGGAAATCTAATCCTGCTTATTCCAACAGTGGGTCGGAATTTTTAAAAAAAAATCTAATGAACTGCGCCACTTCAAAAAGACAGAAAACATGCCACGAAGCTGAGACATTTATAGCTCCGAAGATCTGTTTGTCACAAAAGTAGCCTACTCGAAGGTTAAAATGGCCTAATATTTAAGTAAAAAAAATGCAGTAAATTAAACATACTAAAATTACATACTAAAATTTAATTAAAGTCAGTGAAACGTTTCATTGCTTGGACATTGAGTCCCTACGACGACACGAAGGCCACTTCCGTAACGGCTGACTGGCATTCCAGGCATCCAAAAACAAATTAATAGATATCATTTTTTGGTTGAGTTTATTTTTTTAACATTTCAGGAGGATGCGCAGAAAAATGAGCTTGAAAGTGACCTAACTTGAAAAAATGACAAATTTGTTAAAAGTGGAAATTTGAAACAAGTGGCTCGTCCAAGGACAATGGAAACAACTGCGCCAAATTTCATTTCTGTGTATGCAAGGGTGTAGGCTGAATAGAGTGATGAAGAAAAAGAGAAACAAAATAGAATAACGATTTAAAAATACCATTTCAACCTTAAACAGACAGAACTCAATGTGTGTTTGAATCGGTTGGTATTTTCCATAAAGAGTTGGAATAGCGTAGTCATATTTCGCGAGAGCCGAAGGCGGTACTGATCAAACGGATAGCTAAAAAACCAAAACAACCTTTAGAAAACCAGTCTAAATTACATTCGTTATCTTTTCTATTGGACGTGTTTTTTTTGTTGGACATTATAGTTTTTAATATTATCTCATATTTGGTTAACTTATTTTTTTGTGAACCGACTTTATTTTGCTTTGGACATTTTCATTTTCAAACTACGCGACAAAATATCGATAATTGTGCAACGACATTTGGAAACGTTTTGAAACGCAACGAATGACTCTCGACAGGAAAGAATCTGCTCTGAACGGTGCCAGGAGAGAAGGTCCGTCTTGTACATCACCAGTTAAATGCAGAAACATTTATGTCTTAGCGGCGATTCCGTTAATTGCAAGGGTTTAAAGTTTAATGGATGTGTAATAAATATATGTTGTTTGAAATTGCACAGCAAGTCTCAACATGTTATTCAACAAACCGTAGACAACGACGGATCACCGTCCATAGCAAGGGCGTATATTGACTTTATGGCGACATTAGAATTTTCTGTTAAGACAACGATAAGGAGGAAGCCGCTCTCTGATGGTACTATGGCTATATCTACTGTACTCGGGAACCCAAAGGTCGAACATTTCCAACACATTTTGCAGATCCTATGATTCTACATGCGCGATAAACTTCCAGTTTGACGTTCGCTGATTTTTTTCTGTTCTGCAACTTGTATGTTCATGGCGTCATATTCTGAACGTGCTGTTATCTTTTCACACCAAAATAGTGTATTGCGTTATTTCATTTCCAATTCTTCATGCAAATGTTTGCCTCAGGATTATTTCTTATTCTGTCGAACGCATAACACAAAAAAGTGGGAGCATTACCATGATGGCAATAGTCCCGCATTCCCGAAACATGCAGTGGATATGTTTTCGAACCTACTGCAAAGTCAATTTTCAGCTTTCTGTGACTAAATTTAACTTTGGCGTTTTCAGAACATTGTTTTTTAATGCCGCCATACACCACATAGACTCCAAGTAAACGTGGGACTTAGCATTATTAATATATCTCTGAATATTTATCGCCAGACGGTGGAGTTAGATTCCGGACGGCAATGACGTCATAATAATTATAGCCGGGAGCTCTGGTCAGAGTTTGAAAATTTATTCAACTCCTTGTTGGTACCCTAGCGTGCGATTAGGAATCTTATTTTGAGCTTATTACTACCACGTAAGATAATGACGTTTTGACCCTATGTTTGTTTATGACGTAAAGACGTGACCTTTTTCTATATTTCCCAGTAAAAAGTCCCTTGCGCCCGTTCAGACATTGCACAAACTGCATGACAAGTTTTGTCCCAGAACCATTCGCTCTTTGAACGGATTGTGATACATAGGATAGTATTCAAAGCTACAAATTTGTCGAAATGGTCGAACATTCAACGTCACCAACAACAGATTGAAAAAATTGTACTTATTTATTTATAAGGGTTTAATGGCATTTTAACAGCCAAGGATCGTGACGGTGGCAGTTTAACGGGTGGAGGAAGCCGGCGAGCAGCTGCCTGCTCCCCAACATCGTAATTTCGCACTGCAACAGAGGCAAGGTTAGATTGGTTGATGACATGCGCATCATCGACGTGCAGCACGCCTTAGTACCCGGCGTCATCGTGCCTCATATGGACAATCGGGGTTAAGTGCCTTGCCCAAGGACACAACGCGGGAGTCCGAATCAATCGCTCATACGGTCACCCATCCAAGGACTAACCAGGTCCGACGTTGCTTAACTTCGGTGATCTGACGAGAGTCGGTTACCGCAACGCCACCGAGCCTCCGGTTGAAAAATTAAAATGTACCGAGATAACATAAACCAATGTTGTATCATATCCCGAAATTTAGTACAATTTTCTTGTGGTCAAAAATGTAACAAAATGGCTTTTGGATATGGTTTTAGGTGTAAAATGCATGTGCAAAATTTTCAAAAATGTACTTTTTTTGTCTGAATGTGTAGATGTTGTTTTTTTTTTCAAAAAATACATAATTCAGTCTGGATTTGACGTAGGAGAAAGGTAAAATGAACATGTGACGATCAACAAGGAAGTAAACGCGAGCAGTGGTCACGATTACCCACTGTTGTGAAATATGTGACTTTAAACACCAATAAATAAATATTAATGGACATGAGCAGTATACAAAATGGCAAAATGGTGAATAAGTGAAATTTTGCGAAAATAGAGTTGCGAACGCAGAAAAGAATAAACAAAATAAAAAGGAACGCATTTCCAATATGTAATTTACTATTCATTAAAAGACATAATAGTCGCGTTCCCCTTTATTGGTAGATGATCTTCTACTGATCTTCGGGGAGGAGAGCAGATAGAGCACTTTGACTGGAACCCGTACGTGACTGAGTCTAAATACAGCAGTAATCTGTTAACTGAACAGCCACTTTCACAGTGATAAGTATTGAATTAACAGGAATATTCAACTGACAAGTAACTTCCTTTCCTCTATCCTAGAAATAATCTGAGCGTTTATTTTTTAAACCTTGCCTGGCAGAGCTCATAGAGCGTTGCCAAGCAAGATATAATATATTAAATGTAGTGAGATAAATTATGTATGTAAACAAGGGAATGTCAGTAGCATATCAAACTAGTTTTTGTTCAGTGAACAGGAATTTCCGAGCAATTATTCTACTAAATTGTGTCCGAGAGATCATACGAAGCTCTACCAGACACGTTATGATAGAATAAAGGCTGTACTGGATGCACTGAGGCAAACTTTATCTGTAAAGAAGGGGGATTCAATGACTGCCATTATAAGTTATCTCCCCCTACATGAATGGTTTATGGGGATTTAATACCTGGATGTCGGTTTTTAAACACCGAGCCGCAGGCGAGGTGTTTAAATGCGACATCCAGGTATTAAATCTCCATATACCATACATGTTGGCGGGGATAACGTTTCTGTCCCCTTTGAAACACAATAGAAACATAGTGGAAATAAATTTCCAGACGAATTTCTCATCTCCACAATTATTTGGATGAAATTCGTGATAATAATTTTGTTTTTATAATCGCAGAAGACAACAGGTAGAGTTGCATCCCTTGGGTTGTTTAAGAAACGAGTAAACAGTATTTTGTTGATATATCGTCCCCTGGGTTCAAATGCGTTCTATGTGCCTACTGGCACATAGAACACATTGGTACTCAGAGGACGAATTATTTGCTCTTATTTTATTTTTATGATTGTATTGTTGGAAATCTGATGATATTTGTGACTATTTTCGGGTTTTTTGGTTCGAGTTTCACAATGAGGCGAGCGGAAGCGAAAAGTTTTCATTGAAATATTATACCCCCGATGTTTCTCGTGTGCTTATACCCTGGATGTGGCACGCTCTCATATACCTTGGGTGTTGGGCGCACCCATTGCCATGGCTATTTGTCCAAGGCATTCCGACCAATCAAAATACAGAATTTATCGGGATATAGCGACAAGGTAATTTCTCGATATATCACAAAATACTTCAGTCAATTAACACCAGTTTACTGTTCACCCGTATGCAATTGACAGGTTAATTGTTTACTGAAGGTGTGGCGAATGGGTTTGGGCTTGGTACTTATATTCACTTATTTTTCGGATATGATGTTCGTTCCTACATGTATAATTGCTATTTATCGTTCTAGGACTTCAAACTCGCTGAGGTGGTGCCGATCTCAGCCGATATGAACAAAACTAGAGTTATCCGTCTTGATGCGTTGCTGGACAGAGCCATTTTGTTTACAGCGAAATCGTTCATCTGCTATTACAAACAAATGGGAGTAGTTTTTGTATGATGAGAAAATAATGATGAAATTAAGCAAGGATGTACATTTAAAACTAGAAGTCCTGTCAAAGTGAGAGAAATGGTAGTTACGCTATCCGAAAGTCGAGGTTCCCCCAATGTGTAAGCCGATACATTCAGATAGCTGTCCTAGGGCTTGGAGAAGCGTAAACTCAGGACTCTATGAAAAGAATGAGAAACATTAACACTGTCAGAAAACTGTAACAGATCTGAGAATTTTTTTTGTAATTGTTTATAATGGTACTAAATAAAGAGATCATTACTTGGTTAGTTTCGTATCGGCTGATACACCAGGCCGAGGTAACCTCGTAGTAGCTTGAGACCGAAGGCCATGCATGTAGGCTGACGTGAAGTTACCGAGGGTTGATATATCATCCGATATGAATCTAACATAGAAATGACATGCTGAAGGTATTTTCCATTAAATGGAAATTCTGTGGCACTATAGTGTTGGGAAGAATTATGTTCCCACTTTGCTCCATTTAGCACATGTGCCGCTTGTTCCTCTATCTAAAGCCTTACACTGGATAACGCCCTGAGTGTTACGCTAAGGTATAGAGGATATCTACGTTTTTTTAGTGAATATCGGAAATTATCTCGAGTGTGGACCTGCAGAATTATACTTTCAGGTCCACACCAATGAGATAATTCCCAATATTCACTGGAACAGCGCAGTTTTTTTATTATATGCTTCGTGAAATTTTACTGCACAATATTCAGTCAAATTCGACTACAAACAGTTTCACGACAAAAACAAAAAGCTGCTAATCGTCCCTTCAAGGGGGCGTTCAAAACGAGGTCATGCGCCGAATCGTAACGTCATTCAGGAAGCTACTGATAAAGTTCATCATGTCGACTTCAAAATATTATTTTTCACAAACGCAAACGCTCGTAGAATAACAAAAAGTTTCTGGTCCACACTCCTGTGGTAATTCCAGATACTGACTATAAAATACCCTAGCTTTTCTTTTTTATTATACGCTACAAGACATTTAATTGCAGAATATTCAGCCCAATTCGACCCCAAATGCGCACCTTTCAAGACAATAACAAAGATCAGCTGACCGTTCCTTCAAGGCGACGTGATGCTGCTTAGCGTGCCGTCATTTAGGAAGCTACTGAGGGATATTCCTCGATATCCATCGAGTCGACGGATGTCGACAAATATCTTTTAGGTAATTTGCGATAATTCACAGGCTAGCATATAATAAAAAAAATGATATCCAGGCATGTTCGGTTGTTTACACGTGCAATACGATCGTATCACATTTTGGCACATATTATAAATAAATGGAAAAAACGAGGCGCAGCGTCCATCAGTCGGTCCTGTGATAAAGGTGGTGAGAGTACGTGCAACGAAATATTGAAATGGTGACCGACGGAAGGTATATGCGCATGCATTGCATAAGTTGTGTGTGCATTGTGTCACAATGTGTTCTATCATATAAGCACATTTGACGTAGAAGGGGTGTCGATGTCAGCCAGTCCTATTTTTGGGTGGTGGATGTGGGTGTCACGGAACGTTTGACTCGTGATCTTCCTGCATAAAGACAAATCATGCTGGTTTAGCGCAAATTCTCGACATTGAGCCATTTGGTATATTACTGATATATCGTTGTCTTCCAAATTGCATTTTTATATTTATAGAAACAAATCATTCAAAAACTATATGGAGACAAGAAGAAGAAGAAGCGCAATTACCTAAACTGACTAAAATAAAGTAGTTTGTTTGAAGACACTAGAACATTAACCCTTTACCCAACGCAGATGATTTCAAAATTTATTATTTTAAATATCATTTTTTAAATTCTTTCAAAACATTTCAACAAAACCATCTCATGTGACCCCTCTTTGGAACGAGCTCGTTCCAAAGAGGGGTCACTTGATATGGTTTTGTTGAAATTTTTCGAAAAATAATATTTTGTCAGCTGCTGAATTTGCATATCACGCGGGCGGATGCGGGCGATTCGTTGGGTAAAGGTTTAATTTTCTGTAAACCGAAAATTCGTGTATTTACAATTTGTGACTTTTTAGTTAAACTTTGGTGGCTCTGAATTTAAAAACAGGCAATATGTCAAGCATGCTCTGAAAATGTAAAACGCACAAAAAGGATTGGGCCGTGGAGCATCTATACTGTTCTTTTTGTACACCATTCTGTTATCAGAACAAATGTCTTACCTTATTGGGAATAATCTGTGATCTAATACTGCGATACTGTCTGATTATCTGCCCAGTACCAACCTCTTGCTCAACCCGAAGTCTCTCCAACGATACAAATATCACACAGAATAATCCACACCGCGTAGCACCATCTCTACAAATACAAAAACTAGTTTAAATTCCTAAATTAACGCATTCTCTACTTGACAAATCACAAACGAGTTTATGTTTCGTTTTTGTATTTAGATATTCTATCACCTTCAGTTCAATTTTGTTTTTAAAATGCAATGCAATATTTTGCAAGATGATTGCATTTCCTTGAAGATCGGTATGTGTTTTTAATAGCACGAGGAAAGCTTAGCTTGTAATTTGAATATTTATTCCCGTGCGGCCGAGATATCTGACGCCGTTGCAAATTAATTGCAGATGTTGCGTCAATACATTTTGTCATGTGCGATCTATAAAACATCATCATTTTGCATTATTGCATTACTTCTGGACAAACTACGCTTAATTAGTATATTCAGTGGCGTAGGAAGCATTTCAGTCTTGGGGGTGGGGGTGTGGCACAAACCAGCCGCGAGCACCACCAACGAATTGAGTAGGGTCCGGGGGGAGGGGGGGGGGGGGGGTTCCCCAGAAAATGTTATGGAAAATACTACAGCTAACTGAATTGACAGCATTTTTTTTTTAACCCTTTACCCAACGAATCGCCCGCATCCGCCCGCGTAATATGCAAATTCAGTAGCTGAAAAAATATTATTTTTCAAACCATTTCAACAAAACCATATCATGTGACCCCTCGTTGGAACGAGCTCGTTCCAACGAAGGGTCACATGATATGGTTTTGTTGAAATTTTTTGAAAAATTTAAAAAAAATAGATTTAAAATAATAAATTTTGATATCGTCTGCGTTGGGTAAAGGGTTAATTTACCTGCAAACTGTGCAGGAGAATTCATCTGCGAAGCCTATTATGTTAACCTATACACGGAAAAAAACTTGGGGGGGGGGGCACTTGCCCCCTGGACCCCCGATTATTCTACGCCCCTGAATATATTATTTGATTAACCTTTTAACCCTTTACCCAACGTAACGGCCAAAACCGGCCAGCGCTATTCTCAGAAATCGTCAATTAATTTTCAAAATATTTTCATTTTTTGTCTCAAAAACATAGGTTATGACCCCTCGTTGGAACGAGCTCGTCGAGCTCGTTCCAACGAGGGGTCATAACCTATGTTTTTGAGACAAAAAATGAAAAAATTTAGTTATTCAAGAATTTTTTTTGCAAGTGTCGTCTGCTTTTCATGTTAGGTAAAGGGTTACAATCTGGTGTTATTTTCCATTCCAGTTTGATGGCAGAAATTAGAAGAGTTCATATTCATTATTTGGGGTAGACAAATCAGTATTGTCTACTTGATACGTTGGAAATATTGGTTGGTCTACCCCACACATTTACTGAGGGAGCGATCCTATTTAATGACGTTATAACGTATCATGTTCCTGGCCGGAAAAGCGGCCGCTCGATTTCAAAGCTGTGGTTATTGTTGCAAAGTCACATCACTGACTGTTTGGACAAATCACATCAGATCACGAGACCCGAAAGTGAATATCCGGGGGGACGAAATGTTCCCGCGAAGTCCACAGATGTGCGAGTTAGTGGTCAGACTATCGACAATCGCCTACAAAGCGGGAATTTGTACGTTCGACGACCTCGAATAATTCCACGCTTGACTGAACGTCACATCGTTGCAAGGCGTAATTGGTGTGGAGCACGACAGCGCTGGGACAATCGTCGGTGGAACAGCGTCATGTTTTCCGATGAATCGAGGTTCACTCTCGACTTCCACGACAGGCGAAACAGAGTGTGGCGGCGGCGGAACGAACGATACTATGACGTAACCGTTAGGCAGCACGATCGTTTTGGTGGTGGATCGGTTAAGGTGTGGGAAGGCATAACCATTACAAGCAGAACAGCATTGCATGTCACTCAAGGGCAGTACTACTGTGACAACATGTCAGCAGCTTATGTGGTGCCATTTCCGCGACAAAACGGCCGTCGATTCATTTTCCAAGATGGCAATGCATTAGCACGCAGGGCCCGTGTCCCTACAGAGTTCCGCCAGGAGCAGAACATCACTACACTGCCTTGGCCAGCACTAAGTCCATACCTTTCACCAATCGAGCACGCCTGGGATATCTATTGGCAGGCCCCCACGACGGTGCCAACAGGCCCCTACCAATATCCAGAAAATCGTATCTGCACTGCAGGATGAATGGAATAACACCAGTCAAGCTGATGTTGGACGTTTGGTGAGGGGTATGCCACGTCGGATCCGCGCTAGTCTCACGAATCAAGGAGGATTTACAAGGTATTGAGGTCTTGGACTAAATTCTCTGACTGACCATCCATGTCTTCTACAGCTCAATGCGTGGAATGTATGCCTGTCAGACACTCAACTACCGCTGAAATCATTCACCATTCATCAGATGTCACAGAATGCCCCAACTGTCTTTTTGATGAAAATATAAATATATTTCTTCATAGATCTCACTTTTATCAAATATCCCCTACTTTTTTTTAATAGTATAATTTGATATCACAAGGTATTCGATATGCATTAAATATGAATGCCCGAGTGTCCAACGGCGTTCGAATTAACGATTCGTGTAGCACTATATTTGCCGTACACTCGATTGATAACAAATGTATGTTACCCAAGATATGAATGCACTGTAAACTTTCCGAACAAACAATATAAGATTTTGTCAGTCTGTGTTTTTAAGAAATGCACATTCTGGGAAATGAGGATTTGTCTGACCGTTTGATTTTCCACCTGATATGAATGTACCGTACAAAACATCAGTGTTCTGGGTTTTAGATTTAACCACCTTTACACTGATGCACAAATGCAGGAATTTCAACCTCAGTTTTACCCATAATGCAGCTAGGAAGTTAAACAATTAAATCTTGAAAGTCAGAGCACAGTGGTGAGCTACGTCAAACCAGAGTGAATTCGTTAAATTCCTCATTGCGTTGCGGAATGATTATGCAGCCTGCAATTTTAACAATTTAGCCCAGGGGGTATCTTCCTTATCACATTAATGGCAGCAAGACGAAAGTCTATATTCATTGCTTGGGGGTAGACCAATCATTATTTCCAACCTGTAGCCTTGGGGCTGCACGTTGAAAATATTGATTCGTCTTCCCCTCATATTTACATGGCAGCCATGCTACTTTATGAAATTATGACGTATCATGTTCCTGGGCAGGAAAAATGGCTCCTCTGTTTGAAAGGGTTAAAAATTCGATATCGGTGTGCAAATGATTATGATTTGCAAGTTTGTCTAGAGATTGTTTTGTACAAGCTGCAATCGATGCTTCTTTGACTACAGACATCAGGTACATTCCACTTAATCATAATGTGTTCGCCAAAGTTTTTTTTCTCCAATCGGTGAAAGCCTTCTTAAAATTGACACTTCATGAGGGAATTTACAATTGTGCATGTGCAAGCGTATTTGAAGATATGGTCATGTTTCGTAATAAGTTAAACTGCACATTTTACAAAATTCAAAAAGAGGATTTGAGAGTGTTACTGTAATTTCATGTTTCGTCTTTAAGATTATTTTTTAAAGTGTTCCCAGAGTGACGTAACTTCCAAACATTTTCCCTTAAGTCATAACTGAGATGACCTTACTAATATCCACTTTATTAAAAAAATAAATAAAAGGCGATAACCTAAGGCCTCCTCGTCTCATCTAATTTACTAAGTAGCAACCATGTTGGTAGCAGTAGAAATTGCAAACTTCATCAAATCGTTGGATTCCAACAACCTTTGACGAATTAAACGAGATAACTTGACTTGTGTTCAACAAATGTAATAAAAAAAAAATGCAGGTTCACGATAAACTGCATCTGAATACTAAAGCAAATCAGCAACTGGCGAGATTGTGAAACTAGCCGTGATATCAAATTGCAAATTCTATCCCATGGTTCCCACCGTTCCTGGTGATTGATAACTTAATGCTATATCTCGATAATGCAATGCAAAAAACGGCCTTGCTGAATGAGGATGGAAAAATAACTAAAACACATTAACCCTTTACCCAACGTAAAGGCCAAAACCGGCCAGCGCTATTCTCAAAAATCGCCAATTAATTTTCACAATATTTTCATTTTTTGTCTCAAAAACATAGGTTATGACCCCTCGTTGGAACGAGCTCGTCGAGCTCGTTCCAACGAGGGGTCATAACCTATGTTTTTGAAACAAAAAATGAAAAAAATTAGTTATTCAAGAATTTTTTTTGCAAGTGTCGTCTGCTTTTCATGTTAGGTAAAGGGTTAAGTACTGATGTTGGTATCACATTTGAGGCAAATCTTCATGGAATATTAATAAAAGGCTTAAACAAAACTTTAAACGGTGTTTTCAGATACCTTGAGACGTCGAAAAAACACATCTGTGTTTTATTGTTGCCCATTTTGGAACTCAATGCTCTGAAGATTAGGTGACGAAATTAACTGGCATGATTTACAAAATACACCTGTACAAAATAAGGCTCACCATGTGCAGTCCTGTGTATTTGGAAAGTTGACAATACAGTTAAAACTAGAAGTCCTGTCACGAATAGTGCGCTTATCTAGGCTTAATTGCGCGTTGGAATTGCACGCAATTGCCATATCGAATGGCATCCAAGGCACGGCAGGTTCTCCTGGTTACTCATAGCAAACGCATGCAATGTTTCTGCCAATGGACCTCCGGGTTACCCGGAGGTCCATTGGCCGAAATATTGCTTGTGCACAGGCCATATGTACAGAATTTGATAGCTTTACTTGGGCCATAACGCGTACATTAACGCGCATGTCAACGTGCTATTTGTGCGCATTTCGTGACAGGACTTCTAGTTTTAACTGTAGATGTGCTTACCATCTTCGGACACGAGATTTGTCATCTGAAAAGATGGATCATGGGATACTGTGTGATATTTACAAAACAAGATTGATCCTTTCATGTCATTCACTTAACCCTTTAACCAACGCAGACGATATCAAAATTTATTATTTTAAATATAATTTTAAATTTTTCAAACAATTTCAACAAAACCATATCATGTGACCCCTCACTGGAATGAGCTCAATCAGCTCATTCCAATGACTGGTCACATGATATGGTTTTGTTGAAATATTTTGAAAAATTTAATTTTTTCAAATGCTCAGTTTGCATATTATGCGGGCGGATGAGGGAGATTCGTTAGGTAAAGGGTTTACCTATTTATGGGATAATGCCAGTTACATAATTTTGTACCCAGCATGCATTTCACATATTAAAAAGAGACAAAATTCAATTGTTATCCAATGGTTGTCACATTATGCTATTTTGACTGTGAATGTATTTTAATATGATCAAGTATAAAACATGCAAGCAATAACTTTTATTTAATTAAATACTGATAAGGCCTAAAAAATAAAATATCTGTTCCTCAGGCCCTCCCGCATGGTCCTTTTGGCTACCGCATGCTCTCTTTTTATAACCAATTTAAACTTGAAAAAATAAAAATTAAATGGTTTATGTCTGATATTTTACCCAAGTTAAAAAATTGATGAATTTGTCCCTTGGGTTCATGCCATCCTGATTCATTAAACAGGATGGATATATATATATATGAATGTTTTTACAAAAATTGGTCTCAGAAAAAAAGTTTTTATATCTATATTTTAAGAAGATTTGATTTTAAATTTGCATACAACAATTCCTTTTTAATTAAAACACTCATCAAATTTAGTTCATCCGATTGCTATCATCGCGGCCCCGGATCCACAAAAGGGAAAAGGCTGCTAGAGTCCGTTTCACAGTTTATAAACAATAATTGGCCCGTTAGTTTCTATAATTAATGTGTACATGCATGTCTGTGTCTATATTGCTAATAGAGAAATTGGTTATGTTTTAAAAATACAGTGACTTTCGGCCAGCTTCGGTCATATCCAGTGTATGCCCAAGCTCTTCTCCAGGACATTTGAGGTAACTTCGGCGATCGGTGGTTTTGAAGTAATTTGCCCATGTGAACAGTTCGTGTCAAAATGCGGTCGAAGATTTTAATAAATTACTGAAACACGCTTCTATCAGTTTAGAAGTAGACATACACCAACCGGGTTTTATGCAATGCAGCTTCATTTTGATAAATATTGTTTCTTTGCTACTCTAAGTTTAGTCGAGGTACACAAATCAAGAATGTTTGCCAAGAATATTCTAGTGTTATCTGAGTATAGATATAATTCAATTGATACACCATTAAAACCTGTATTCCCACTTTTAAGAATTTCTGGCAACATACCCGAAACAGCCAAGCCAGCAAACACAAATGAAGGCAAACTGTCTACATGGCTGCGTCAGGCAATTCCCCCGTAACAACCATTTCCACCCGCCTGTCCTTCTTCTGTAGGACTGAAAGTAGTTATTTGTCCAAAGAAAGAAGTACCCAATATCTTCGTTTAAGAATCTAATCAAACAAATCATCGCTAACAAAACGTCGAACATGGTAATATTATTGTATTTTAATTCTTCATCCAAACCACATGCTATGAACATTTTTTATTATTTCTTTAACACTTCACCTAGCACAGTATTTTTTAAAAGTAAATTAAATTTTAGTTTTTTTTTAAAGCAAATCGTCGCCCGATTGCTAGAATGTCCCATGTCCCATATGGGACACAGCGGGGACCGATCAGGACTATTTAAAATACGCTCTTGCCTCGGAGCCTATTTTTTCAATTCATGCGCCAGATTTCACTTTACGGAGTCACACTGCTGTGTGTAACACACACTGTAAGTATGTAATAGCTCTCATCATTTTCATTTAGTACACTATAGCAAACATTAATCTTCACTGTGGTTTTTGATCAAGTCTTGGCTGCCTATTTAGGCAGCCAAGACTTGATCAGAAACCACAGTGAAGATTAATGCTTGATAATTAAGACTTGAAGTATTAACTTAAGCACTCTACAACAATGGTAAATGGTAATCATATATATATATAATACATGTAAGAGTGTCTCTCTCTATTATCCATCGAAAGAATATCAAAATATGATCTGAGAAGTTACGCGCCAACTGAGAAGCCTATTTCTGAGATTTAAGAGCCAGGTCCTGATGTTTCAGAACCAAATACGCACTGGTCCCTGACATAGGACATTCTAGCACTTAAGCGACAGAATACCAAAATCTTTCAAAAAAGCAATACAAATATGAATATCACTCGTTCCAATAAAATCCGTATTTGTATGGTTTTATTGAGAAACTTCCGTGATAATTTAGGCTGCGCTAGTCTTATTCTGGTTAATTTTCTGGCCCTTGTGGGCTGTTAAGTTTGGTAAAGGGTTAAATTTGTCCCAACCTTTGAAAAAAGCTATATGTCGTGACCCCCTCGGTCCGCAAAAGGGAGTCACATGATATGGTTTTATTGATATTTTTTGATGTTTTGTGTCAACTGCTCCGTTTGTAAATTACGTGCGTGGATTGACTCTTTCGTTTGATAAAGTGTACATCATAAGTATGTAATAGTTACTAACTGAGGTAGAGGTATTCGTGAATTTGAACAAACTGCCAACGTGCTGTAACACGTTGGTGGGTTGTTCAAATTCATGAATACCGACAGCGAGGTTAGTAACTTACTTACACGCCAATTCACAGAATGCACGGATCCAGATATGGTAAGTTATTTTTTTTTAATTGATAGATTTTTATTCAACAATATACATAATTACATACATATGTTTACAATAAACAAAGTAACTCAAGATTGTCAAACAAGTCACAAAGGTCATTACACAATATATAAGAGTATATTGCTAGGGAAAGTTATAGCCATATTGGCTGTCTTCCTGATTTCCCCCTGTAAGTTAGTACAGGCATTCAAGTGACGTCACTTGAACTCCTTGTCTATCGTTCTTTTAGGTATTTCACGTCTCTTACCAACCCGGAGAAGACAAAGGAATTGGTGTGTAAGTATAATTTCTGAATGAGCTCGTTGTAACAGGGTGGAGTACGGCGCTTGTGAAACACCTGACAACTCGGTTGTTGATTCCAGTCTCGTACTCTACGCGATACGCGTTCTGTGTTTATTCCACGAATAAACTCGAATTGCATGATTAAAGAAAAATATGACCTCCCCGTGGTCTGTTTACATTCTTGCGTGACACGTGCTGCTTTATGCCAAAGCATTTCATTTACGTCATAACGTGAATCAAAATCATAACGACCAAGCATATACAGTACAATCGTCGTGGACTGGTCTTAATCCACTCGTGGGCAGTGATGTCCACGCATGCGTTTACCAGGTAATAAAAATCATCACCAGCAAATTTTAATCAAATCTTTGATGATTATTCGTGTAATTAATATTTGGAATCTAATATTATTACGCTTGTGGAAATATTGCCCACTCGTGGAAAGTGCTCTGTCCACAGCGGCCCTACTATAAGTTTACGGTATTACTGCAGTCTGTAACCCACAAGTGGTTTCCCGAATATATTTCTCACGGCCTATATTCCATTGCATAACTCTGGATACACACAACAAATGTGGTGTAATTCTTAGATGTTCATTATGCTGTTTGCTTATCACCCCCCCCCCCCCCCCCTTCATTCCTTTAGCGTCACTTTAAGTTATAAGAGACAGATGGGGTGAATGTTCCGTCCCAAGTACCAATAAGGATTATGTCATATTTCTCGCCACCACCACAGGACAGTAAGTTCTTTCGGCGTCCATGGTATCCGAAATGACAGGACCCCACCACTCAAACTCGACGTGAGATCCAACGACTGATACCAGAAAAAAAACTAAGCGTCCTTGGGGAGTTGTCTGTGTGTTTTGAGGCTTAAGCGCGATACTGATTTTTGCTCCACTTTGGAATACTATCAGACATGTCGTCCACTGAGTTCCAATGTGTTCTATGTGCCTACTGGCAGCCTACCGGCGTACCTACTGGCACATAGAACACATTGGAACTCAGGGGACGATGTTTCACCTGCATGACTAGTTTCTTCTGACGACTACGTTGTAGAAAGTTGGCCATATATAAAATGCTTGTAATTCTGTCTGCTTTATGTTTTGTGAACTAATTTAATTAAACACTGTTAAGTATGAAACTGCGCCAGAAGAGTATTCTGGCAAATCGTGTGGAAAATCGTGTGGAAATTTTTCGTGGACATCACTAAGGATATGTCAATCATTATCGTTATGTAGAAAAAAGAACAGACAAGTTTGCATATCTTCCCCATAATGCAACAATGAATTCAACCAATTCAGTCACGTGTGAGAGAGTTCATCCTCTTAGTGGCGTGCCACTATGAGCATTAGCGTTCTAAACCCTGAAAATGCACTCGATCGAGCTTCAACTTATAGACCCTCATCATCATGAATTAATTGGACCGTCGTCATACATTTCTCGTTCCTTCAAAACTAGGATATGCATTTTATATAAATAGTTAACTTAATTTGGTTTACAAATTAACAAATCTGAGTCTAATGATATCCATAGGAGAACTGTCGCTATTTGAAAAATGCACATGTATTCCCGCTGGTGATATTTCTGAGCGATTCCATCAAGATCGATTCATCGTTCTAGTCGTTGTGCATACAAGAATTCCCCAACTTTAGAGGGGGCTTGCACACACAGTTATTCCAAATAGAAATCAATAAATTTCTACAGTTGAGACTAGAAGTCCTGCCACTGATTGTGCAAAATTTTGTAGAAAAACAGTGTGCCCAACAATTCTATACCAGTAAACAGAGATCATTAACATCATTCCTAACCTCTACTGTGATACATGTACATGTAATGATATAAATAGATATTAAAATTCGACTCCATATATACAGTTAAAACTAGAAGTCCTGTCACGAACTGTGAGCTTATCTAGGCTTAATTGCGCGTACGAATTGCGCTCAATTGCCATATCGAATGACATCCAAAGCACGGCAGGTTCACCTGGTTACTCATAACAAACACAGGCAATGGTTCTGCCAATGGACATCCGGGTTACCCGGAGGTCCATTGGCTGAAGCATTGCTTGTGCATAGACCATATGTACAAAATTTGAAAGCCTAACTATGGTCATAACGCGTAGATTAACGCGCTGATCGACGTACTATTTGTGCGCATTGCACGACAGGACAGAATGAAGAGTGGATTACTAATTAATCGCGGCGCCATATATTCTCCACTTCAAAAGTATTTATTATTGTTCATAACAGCACAAGAAACACGACGGTTCATATGATGAGAGTTAACGGGTGCTTCTTGTGTTGTGTCCTCAGACATTATAAATATTTACTAAGTGAAAAATTTATCCTACAGCGATGTACTAGTAATCCTCCCTCCACATACTCAATATCTTAATATAACAATAGCATGACTTTGGAGGGCATTGTGGTTTATGAGCGGCCCAACAGGTGTGAATAACAGCCCGACATCTTATAAAAGGCCAGAGACGAAGTCGAGGGCCGTTAATGAGCTGAAGGGCTGTTATTCACACCTGTAGGGCCGTTAATAAACCACAAGGTTCGACAAAGTCACGTTATTACTATTAGTACCACTGGGATTATGAGAAAGATTCGATTTTGTATCTTACATGACATATTTAAAGTTTTCAATTTCGACAGATCGTCCCCTGAGTTCCAATGTGTTCTATGTGCCTACTGGCACATAGAACACATTGTAACTCCGGGGACGAGATGATAATATCGTCTGTTGTCAAAAAACTGGTGTTACATGATCATCACATGATCGCCGCTGGTACGCTTTCAATTGCAACGAAGTTAGAAAGCTTAAAAACTGACCCGATGTTTACCGCTTTTAAGTCAGGAATAAAGTATTAAAATGTATACAAACTTACTTACATATATACAGGTGCTTGTTCTTATGTTGCTAACTTTACTGGACAACATTTTACATATTTAATAATTTAAAGAAAATCACATTGTTTACAAGTTGAAGCCATTTCCATTTCCGAGTGGACGACAGCAAGGAACAAAAATCACGTGGCATATCGGGCTGTTAATGAGAGGTTTCACTCATTAACTGCCCGACTCGTCAAGCGACTTTTTTAAGTTGAGTGTTACGTTCTTGTAATGCCCTGTTAAACTATGTTAATGCAATAGAGAAGGCCCGTTAAAGTGGTAATAATATAACAACAACATGAGTTTGGAGAGTGTTACGGTTTATTAACGGCCCGAGAGGAATGAATAACAGACCGAGGGTTTATTACCGGCAGGAGACGAAGTCGAGGGCCGTTAATAAGCCAGAGGGCTGTTATTCATTCCTCGACGGCCGTTAATAAACCGGGACGCCCGACAAAATCGTGTTATTACTAGGGATGTTAATGAAGTTTGTTTTCATTAACGCCCGCGGCTCGCTTCCGGTTGCATGGCGTCATGAATTACTGAGTCTTAACGCCCCGCTAAACTCTGTATACTAGAGAACGCCCGCTAAAGTGGTAATAATATTGTTTTTCTGTATGATCGGTTCAGTACCTGATTTCACTACCGACCTCAATAATAGCATACTATATTCTGCATTGAACAGCGCAAACGCCTTTGTGCATTGCAGACTACCTCATTTCTTTGCAGTAAGTGGTGCTTTAACCAACGAGCTTTTTCTGCGCTAATTGTGACAGGGCTTCTAGTTTCAATTGTATGTTCAAGAGAATTGGGTAAAACAGTTGCATGTCGAACATTTTGGAGTATTTATTTATTTAATTAATTTAAAGCAACCCCCCCCCCCCCCCCCCCCTGATAACTGAATATTACCATACCTGTGAAACGGAACTTGTTTACAGCGGTAAAGATGTACCGCACTATCTTTCGGCGTTCTAACGTGAAGACAATTTGGCAATACGTACATGTATTCTTACCAATGATCGTAAATGAGGATGTTCTTCGGACTCGCCGATATATGCCCAGAGAAAAAAGTATTGACCACACCACAACCTCCACTCTGGTTATTTATTTATTTATTTATTTATTTTTTTGTATTTATTTATTTCAACAGCCAGAATCCAATAGTGGAGAAAGTCGGTGTACCCAGAGAGCACTAAACTCAACTAAACTAAACTCTCCAACGTAATGATCCCGTATAAATGTGCTATGTCTAAGGATTTCCACGCTGTTGTGTATTGGAACCAGTCCAGTGCTTAAATAGTCCATGCCCTATGTTTAGATCGACCCGTTTGGAATATGTCAGTGGGTCGGGAAAGCGAACGTTGGGTTCGCTTGCTGACCAACTGATATACTTCAGACGATGGCATCATAACAATGCCTTGGACATTCATTTTCTTTGAATAAATGCTAGAAATGTCGCTCAGTCCATATTTGAAACGATCGAATGTCTGATGACAGTCCGTAGTTTTTTTTATTACGTCGCATAGTTCTACTGTTGATATATTTGTGGTTTGCAGGCAAATTCGAATATCTTCAACTGGAGCACGAAAAAGTATTTGTAATTCTCGATAGTGTTCAACCGATTACCAAAAATGGTCGCTGACCGATTACCGGTTTTTTGAGCTCACAATCGGCCGATTCTGATGTCGATTCCGATTGTAATAACGTGCACTACTGGACAAGTCGAGGCTCGAAAGAACAACATCAAACTGAACCTTTTGCAGTGTAAAACTTCGTTGACAGGGGTCGCTGTCAAATTACCAGTCGCGCGCACTTGGGTGGTAAAAGTGGCTCCCCAGAGCCACGTTTACCGCCCAAGTGCGTGCGATTGGTAAGCCACGTTTACCGCCCAAGTGCGTGCGACTGGTAATTTTACTGCGCCCTGAGTCAAGGGAATGCAACCTTCACTTTTCCGGTATGAACTAGCGATTACCGCAAGTACGCTCATGTCTAAGCTTTGCATGTCGTTCAACCTGTATATCCCGTGAAGGAACGTCTAGAGAGATTAAGATTACACATTGTGGTTGTTTCTCAACTTGATTGAATGGTATCATTGACATCATTTAACATTAACAATTGGACAATTGTAGGGGATAATAAAATGCGGTTTATAAATCATCACAAAATGATTAGCATTAATGGCAACAATCGGTAGAACCGATGTTCCAGCAGCTGTTGCCGATGTCATCCGATTGCCCACAATCAGCCGATTTGGGTGGCCGATTCCGATCATCGGTTGAACACTAATTCTCGGTGAGTGAAGATACCCCATATTAAATCAATGGCAATCTGCGCGCAAACTCCATTAAACGTGAATAAACAAATTGCACATAAGAGCGTCGAATTCCTAACAGGATTACTCTGTTGTCCTGAGAGCTTGGACCAACATGTTACCGAACTTGAACTTATATCAACCATTCCTAGTTTTACGCTGCCAGACCAATCATCAACACTAAAGTTGTAAGACAAAGTTGAATATTACATACGGACAAATCACCACGATGCCTCCATTGTTTCCATACTGCCCGCATCTATTCACTTCATAAATCAGCCTCGTCATCACTGGAACAGACTTTGGTGTTAAACGTCTCAAATCCCAGAACTGTGGCTTGAATAGCATTACTTCGTTTATCTGAAAATATATAACAAAGACATACAAAATACATATTTGTATTCCACAAACAGAAAGGTGTGTGTTCTACGGCGTACAAGAGCCACACAATAATGTCCCCCAACTTGTAAAAACAAGATGGCTAAGTTGATATAACAAGATAGCCATGCTGTTAAGACTTAACTAAGTTTAGTGACAATCAAGATATTCACGACCTAGTGGCTTATCGTCCCACCGCCCCAGAACGCCGACCCATATACAACTACCATCCTTAGTATGCGTAAACAGCAAATCTATTTGACCCCAGCACTCATTTGACCCAGTACTCAACTCGATTTATCACACGACCGACTCCCCCATCCAGCGGTCTGACCAAAGAATCAATCTGGATACCTGATTTTCCCCATCCATCACCCATTCCACGTGTGACCACGTTATCCATCGCACTTACCCCACCCTACCATCCAAATATACTTTAATCTTATTCTACCCTTCCTCACCATGCATTAACCGTGAGTCCCCGTCTTTTTCGATCACACGGTAACCGGTGGCTGAATATTAAAAACTAGAGGCTTTTGTAGTTTATTGTCGCTACCACATGAGTGGAGTGTTGAAAAGTGCGTGTTTGCGAACACTCGTGTTTTTAGTCCCGGAAGGAAGAGTTTCTCAACCAGAGCATACTCTGGAAGCTTCTTATCTTGAGAGATAGCTGATAAAATGCATATTAAAAATGACCTTTTTATACTTGACGTTTATTGAGGCGACTATGCTGTCGATCTCCTCGTCGCTTTCTTCACTCAGTCTTGTAACTGTGAATGGTCCAATTTTCAAGTCAGTGCTGCCCGGATACACTTGAAAATTCTAAAACACAAGAAAAAGAAAGAAAATAGAGTTTGAAATTTATATGTAAAAGTAAAAATGTAAAGATAAGAAAATGAAGCTGAAAATGTAAAGAGAAATGTGGGGGAAATACGCGCACTTGTAGGTAGTTACATTGAAAAACGTCCCAACTGCAGGCTTTCGAGTCCCAATAATTGTTGTACGCGCTCGCCCGTTTTCCAAAACGCTTTGAACACTGACGTCAAAAAATAAAAACTTCAAATTGTTTCCAAAATTCAACTCGAATTTTAATGATTCGATCCTGTTTAGACATTATCGGACCCGAGCGTCGAGATTTCATTCAATTTGTAAACTTACTTCTTAAGTTGATATTCAGTTCGATGCGAAATCGACAACCCGATCCGTTTCCTTTCGAATGTTTTTTTAGGAATATAGTTTGGTATCATTCATCTATGCTATCTCACAAAATCTACCGCTACCCATACTAATTACAGTGTCACCTGTCCATATCATTGTTTAAAAATCCAATGTTTCCAAATACTGTCGACGAGCCTCTTCTGCTATCTGTTATCGCTGTTCAGAGCCTAGTATCGGTGATTCTCACTATTCCTGTTTTTGAACATTAATCCTTACTGGGTAATATTACAACTACATCATCAAGGCATGCCTTCGACGAAGGCATGCCTTGATGATGTAGTTGGAATATTTTATCAGTCGGAACTTGCACCATCACAGTTGGGACAAATAAGGGTTACAATACCTATCCCCCAATGGCTCGGTTTCAACATTCACCTGATTCTATTCGATTCGATTTTGAGTAATCGACCCAATTCGATTCAGATATGATCAGAATAAGAAAGGTGTGATTAGCAGTGCCCTAGCTCATCAGTGTATAGAGGAAAATGTATGATCCACAGGATCCTCAATAGTGCAGAGATTGTTAGTAATGTGTGATTAGCAGGGCCCTAGTTCATTAGTGTATAGAGTGTTAGTAATGTGTGATCAGCAGGGCTCTAGCTCATCAGTGTATAGAGGGTTAGTAATGTGTGATCAGCAGGGTCCTAGCTCATCAGTGTATAGAGGGTTAGTAATGTGTGATCAGCAGGGCTCTAGCTCTTCAGTGTATAGAGGGTTAGTAATGTGTGATCAGCAGGGTCCTAGCTCATCAGTGTATAGAGGGTCCGTAATGTGTGATCAGCAGGGCTCTAGCTCATCAGTGTATAGAGGGTTAGTAATGTGTGATCAGCAGGGCTCTAGCTCATCAGTGTATAGAGGGTTAGTAATGTGTGATCAGCAGGGCTCTAGCTCATCAGGGTATAGAGTGTTAGTAATGTGTGATCCACAGGGCTCTAGCTCATCAGTGTATAGAGGGTTAGCAATGTGTGATCAGCAGGGCTCTAGCTCATCAGTGTATAGAGGGTTAGTAATGTTTGATCAGCAGGATCCTAGCTCATCAGTGTATAGAGGGTTAGTAATGTGTGATCAGCAGGGCTCTAGCTCACCTGTGTATAGAGGGTTAGTAATGTGTGATCAGCAGGGCCCTAGCTCATCAGTGTATAGAGGGTTCGTAATGTGTGATCAGCAGGGCTCTAGCTCATCAGTGTATAGAGGGTTAGTAATGTGTGATCAGCAGGGTCCTAGCTCATCAGTGTATAGAGGGTTAGTAATGTGTGATCAGCAGGGTCCTAGCTCATCAGTGTATAGAGGGTTAGTAATGTTTGATCAGCAGGGTTCTAGCTCATCAGTGTATAGAGGGTTAGTAACGTGTGATCAGCAGGGTCCTAGCTCATCAGTGTATAGAGTGTTAGTAATGTGAGATCAGCAGGGTCCTAGCTCATCAGTGTATAGAGGGTTAGAAATGTGTGATCAGCAGGGTCCTAGCTCATCAGTGTATAGAGGGTTAGTAATGTGTGATCAGCAGGGCTCTAGCTCATCAGTGTATAGAGGGTTAGTAATGAGTGATCAGCAGGGTCCTAGCTCATCAGTGTATAGAGGGTCCATAATGTGTGATCAGCAGGGCCCTAGCTCATCAGTGTATAGAGGGTTAGTAATGTTTGATCAGCAGGGTCCTAGCTCATCAGTGTATAGAGGGTCCGTAATGTGTGATCAGCAGGGCTCTAGCTCATCAGTGTATAGAGGGTTAGTAATGTGTGATCAGCAGGGTCCTAGCTCATCAGTGTATAGAGGGTTAGTAATGTGTGATCAGCAGGGCTCTAGCTCAGCAGTGTATAGAGTGTTAGTAATGTGAGATCAGCAGGGCTCCAGCTCATCAGTGTATAGAGGGTTAGTAATGTTTGATCAGCAGGGTCCTAGCTCATCAGTGCATAGAGGGTTAGTAATGTTTGATCAGCAGGGTCCTAGCTCATCAGTGTATAGAGGGTTAGTAATGTTTGATCAGCAGGGTCCTAGCTCATCAGTGTATAGAGGGTCCGTAATGTGTGATCAGCAGGGCTCTAGCTCATCAGTTTATAGAGTGTTAGTAATGTGAGATCAGCAGGGCTCTAGCTCATCAGTGTATAGATGGTTAGTAATGTGTGATCAGCAGGGTTCTAGCTCATCAGTGTATAGAGGGTTAGTAATGTGTGATCAGCAGGGTCCTAGCTCATCAGTGTATAGAGGGTTAGTAATGTGTGATCAGCAGGGCCCTAGCTCATCAGTGTATAGAGGGTTAGTAATGTTTGATCAGCAGGGTCCTAGCTCATCAGTGTATAGAGGGTCCGTAATGTGTGATCAGCAGGGCTCTAGCTCATCAGTGTATATAGGGTTAGTAATGTGTGATCAGCAGGGTCCTAGCTCATCAGTGTATAGAGGGTTAGTAATGTGTGATCAGCAGGGTCCTAGCTCATCAGTGTATAGAGGGTTAGTAATGTGTGATCAACAGGGCTCTAGCTCATCAGTGTATAGAGGGTTAGTAATGTGTGATCAGCAGGGCTCTAGCTCATCAGGGTATAGAGTGTTAGTAATGTGTGATCCACAGGGTCCTAGCTCATCAGTGTATAGAGGGTTAGTAATGTGAGATCAGCAGCGCTCTAGCTCATCAGTGTATAGAGGGTTAGTAATGTGTGATCAGCAGGGTCCTAGCTCATCAGTGTATAGAGGGTTAGTAATGTGTGATCAGCAGGGCTCTAGCTCATCAGTGTATAGAGGGTTAGTAATGTTTGATCAGCAGGGCTCTAGCTCATCAGTGTATAGAGGGTTAGTAATGTGTGATCAGCAGGGCTATAGCTCATCAGTGTATAGAGTGTTAGTAGTGTGTGATCAGCAGGGTCCTAGCTCATCAGTGTATAGAGGGTTAGTAATGTGTGATCAGCAGGGCTCTAGCTCATCAGTGTATAGAGTGTTAGTAATGTGTGATCAGCAGGGCTATAGCTCATCAGTGTATAGAGGGTTAGTAATGTGTGATCAGCAGGGCTCTAGCTCATCAGGGTATAGAGTGTTAGTAATGTGTGATTAGCAGGGTCCTAGCTCATCAGTGTATAGAGGGTTAGAAATGTGTGATCAGCAGGGCTCTAGCTCATCAGTGTACAGAGGGTAAGTAATGTGTGATCAGCAGGGTCCTAGCTCATCAGTGTATAGAGGGTTAGTAATGTGTGATCAACAGGGCTCTAGCTCATCAGTGTATAGAGGCTTAGTAATGTGTGATCAGCAGGGCTCTAGCTCATCAGGGTATAGAGTGTTAGTAATGTGTGATCCACAGGGCTCTAGCTCATCAGTGTATAGAGGGTTAGCAATGTGTGATCAGCAGGGCTCTAGCTCATCAGTGTATAGAGGGTTAGTAATGTTTGATCAGCAGGGTCCTAGCTCATCAGTGTATAGAGTTGGTAATGTGTGATCAACAGGGCTCTAGCTCATCAGTGTATAGAGGGTTAGTAATGTGTGATCAGCAGGGCTCTAGCTCATCAGTGTATAGAGGATTAGTAACGTGTGATCAGCAGGGTCCTAGCTCATCAGTGTATAGATGGTTAGTAATGTTTGATCAGCAGGGTCTTAGCTCATCAGGGTATAGAGGGTTAGTAATGTGTGATCAGCAGGGCTCTTGCTCATCAGTGTATAGAGGGTTAGCAATGTGTGAATAGCAGGGCTCTAGCTCATCAGTGTATAGAGGGTTAGTAATGTGTGATCAGCAGGGCCCAAGCTCCTCAGTGCACAGAGGTTTAGTAATGTGTGATTAACAGGGCCCTAGCTCATCACTGTACAGAGGGTTAGTAATGCATTTACAACACCTGTAGTATCTGATTTAACCATTTGCCTAATGCATACTATACCAACCTTTTTGATTTTTAGGTCAAAAAAGTTAAAAGATATGTTTATCAGGCCCCCTCGTATGGTCCTTTTGGCTGCCGCATGCTCTGTTTGTATAACTAATGCAAACTTGAAAAACAATAATAATTGAATGGTTTATGTTTGATATTTACACCAAGTCATTAAAATTGATGAATTTGGCCCGGAAGCGCAACATGGTTTTGCAATGCTTTATCATTGCA